>OX465581.1:38903387-39369621 GCA_950022655.1 Alentia gelatinosa | reverse complement strand
AAGACACTTAGAGGGAAACACTGTACAATACCCACTCTACCACTAGGTGGCACTGCCATTAAGTGGAAATTCCACCAACCAGACGAAAACGTTGTACAACGCTCGTACAACAGTTGCTGGAACATATCGTGGAATTTTGTTTTGTCTGATTGGTGGAGCATCGTGTGATGCCGCGCAATCCCCATCTGCTAGACGTCTGCTCTTGGTTGCTGGGTTAGAGGCCTATTCCACCAAGAATGGGTTTCCCCCGGCCGGGCACCTTGCGGGCACCTTGTGGTCGCCTGTTGGTGTCCGGGCGAGGCCGGCGGCATTTCCCGGCTGGGACCATCTCCCGCCGGGAGAAATCTGCTTGGTGGAATAGCACACCCGGTTCGGCAGGGTCCGCCCGGCTTTCCCCGGCTGTCCCCGCCGGGCGCCGGGTGAACTCCTGGCCATGCTCCACGTCTCCATAACCCGCCGGCCGGCCAGGGCCGGCTGCCCTGTTGCTCGCCGCCCATCGCCTGCCGGCAACGATAGAGCAAAGTTCCTATTCCACCAATGAGGTTGGCCGCCAGGCCTCAAATTATAGTGAGCCCGATCCAAACTAATTTGCATATTTGAACCTGCCAGGCTTTGTTAATAGCCCGGGTAGGAATACTGATTGATTTGATTTTTGTCTCCAGGCCGGCCGGTATTTTTCACACTGCACCGCTAGATCAACCTACAGAAACTTGTTTTGCGGCACAATAAACCGGAGCGTTGCAGTGTGTATTTTCTATATACATAGCACACACTTTACAACATGTTTGCTTCATCGCTACATCGCTCCATCGCCATAGTATTGAATACTATTATTATTGTATTGCTTAATAAAGTGAAGTGAAAAATTATCTTGTATATAACATGTGTTGCTACCCAGGAGTTGTCGCTGCCGTAGCTCACAGTCTATTATACATAATTTAATTAAATATATCTTTTGCCCAGCATTACTATTCCCATATAAGTAAAATTTGTCTTGTCTTATAGCTTAATATAACGATATTATTTATTGGTATCAACATAGCATTTAGAATGTAGTCTCAAAGTATAATGCCAATTTACATGGTGATGCACCATGATAGCAATTTGCTATTGTCCTATTATATACACTTTGTTTATGCTACTTGTTTAACATTTTCCCCTTTAAAAAAAAACAACAAAACAAAACATTCCATGTTTTTATTTACATGTTTATTTAAATATTTATTTACATGTGGTTCAAGCATGTCTTTGCTTCCTCGCCGTAAGCAGTAGAACTATTTGGTGCGTTATTATTATCTAGGTCACCTGGTGGCCTTATCAGTTAACTTCTCATCTCGCGGGTCACGGGTCGCTCACTTCCACGCTTGCCTGCATCCGAACAACACATTCACCATTCCGCGAAATCAGCTGTTAATTTAAAATCATGCCAGGAAAAAAAGGATCTACACGTGGTTCAAGGAGGGGTGGGAGGCGAGCCGCAAAAGTAAAGGAAACTATTGCTACTGATGAAACCGTACAGAATGCAGCTGAACTATTGATGAGTATAGGTGATTCAGAAGAGGCTGAAAAACTTCCAGGAAATTCCGCGGAGGACATCGTTGGAGTTGTAGAGAGACCAGGTTTGATCCGTTGCCTTGAGTTGACGGCAGCGGACGATGGGACGTTATCGGTGGTCCGTGATGTGAAACTAACCGAAAACCAGGAGGCCGCTGCCCTTAATCCACTACCAAACCTACCAGAAAACGATAATGTGGACGTGGAAGTTGCCGATTTGCCCGATGTTGATGAACTTCCAGATGAAATTTCCGGGAATAAACCTACTGACGAACCATCCCAGACCCTGGAGAAAAGTGATACCGTGGTACCAACAATTACAGAGAAAAGCGTTGGAGAAATGGACGACCGCAAATTGCAAGCAGAAATGTGTCGTCTGTGGGAAGCACATGCGAATCTATATGACATGACCGACCCCAAGCACCGAGATGTTAATGCTAGACGGTCGTCGCTTGATGCCATTGCTGCAGAGCTGGGATTGACTGGTAAGTTTGCCTAGAAATATCACTATAAATCATTTACAGTCTGCTTTTTTGTATGTGTCCTTTTTATAAGTTAAATCATTATGTGAATTTCAATAAATACGATCAGTTGCTATATTTATATAAAATGATGTATACCGCCGCGCACATGCTTGTTCTTGAGCAAACAGAGTAAGCGCCAAGATGGCGGCAATTTTTTCGCGCCACAATGCTACTGTGTACACTACACCGACACCCTGAAATCACTTTGTTAATCCAGTTGAGGATAAGAGTGCTTGTACTAATAGTCGTCCTAGCATTAACATTTTTTCTAATAATAGTTTTAACATGTTTTTCTAGGAAAATTTGTATTGGTTGGACAGAGAAATACATTAAGTATAACAATTACTTGTTGCATTGCTAGAGAACAAAGTATTATACATTGAATGTCTTCAACTTATATTACATGTTATTCTTTTTCTTAATTCAAACAGTTGAACGCCTAAAGACGATGATGAATACGTTGCGAACGGCTTACTCCAAGTTGAGGAGTACAAAACTGGCCTCTGGGGCAGCTGCCTCAAGATTTACCTTTCGGCAAAACGAAATCCTGCGGTTAGGGTCGTTCTTGAACCAACACATAAAGCACACATCTTCAACATCTAACTACAAGTCGGCAAAGTCGGTAAGTAATAATATAAACATTAATATATATTGTTCTCATTAGATTATCATTAGTTCTATACCTGTTCGCAATGAATTATGTATATCATATTAATAGTTTTGTATTGTTAATTTCAACACATTATAATCATTTCAAAATGAAAAAATAAGTACGTTAAGAAATATAACTTGATTTAAAAAATAAAAAACCAAAAAAAAACCCACCATGTTATATATAAGGTTTCATATATTCTACCAGGTGCACATATTACAACACATCACTTATAATCAATAAACATCGATATAGATATAGTTTAAAATTTCAACAGAATCAGCTCTAGCATAAGGAAAACCTTGGTAGAAGGATAGGCTAGCCTTGTAGTGTTTTGTGTGATATGTTGATAATTGTATATCGTCAAAAATTACATAATACATTATCTTTTTTACCTTCATCTTTTATCAGACTGTGGTGCCCACTCTACAAACTACGGAGAGTGCAACCAGTGACGCTCCACGAACACCAAAAAAAACAACAAAGACCTTCCCGACATCCCTGACCAGTCCACCAAAAACACCAACGGTCGAGCGAATTGCCGCATCGACAGAGGTGCGTCGCTCACCGCGTGTCCCGAAAACAAAGGATATGCGAGACTTCGTAACAGGACCAACAACCAAGGCAAAAGTTGCTGAGAAGCCTGCAACAGTGGTTAGATCTGAGCCGACGGTCCAGGAAGAAATGATCGACATCGTCGAGGATTTCGGGGTTGAACTTCCTGAACACATTAGAGAAGACGATGACATCACTCCACCTCCATCCAAAAAACCGAAGCAAGTCAGGAAAAAGTCTACAGAACGCGAGGAGAGAACTGTTTGTGCTATGGAGCAGCGGAATGTCTTCATGAACGATCGAATGGGTGACATCACTACTGTGATGGCTCACATTGCCACTAAGGACGATCACCTAAGATCCTTCCACAGAAAACAGTGTGATGCCATCGCTGATATCATGGACGGCATGCTGCCCCATGTCAGGAACAACTTTTGTCGATATCTAGGAGGAGAGGTCCTGTCTAATGCCTTGGATGCCTTAGAAAATAAGTGGCAATTGTAACCTGTCTTTGTGCCAAACTGACCGAGGGTATTTTCTGTGGTTAAATATGTTTGACATTTTTTTCTTACATTAAAGTATTTGAAATTGAAATAAAAATGATCTTGTGAGACTTTATTTCCTGTACCTTTTTCAATCATAAAAATAGTAGAAATTCCAGTAGGACAGACAGTATAATAATGTATTAATATGTCAGCTATGAAAATTCCTTAAAAAATCAATAGATTCTTGTTCATGAAATTGCTGAAATAACATGTTTATTTCATTCAGGAAATGTTATCGCTAGATATCAGCGACAAACAAATTGCTCTATTGCCATGAACATGCTATTATTATTAACATACAATTCCAGTATGATAGACGGTATAATAAAGTATTACTATGTAAGCTATGATAATGGAAAAAAATTACTGGATAGTTGTTAATGAAATTGCCTAAATAACGTGTATTCTTTGTAAAAGAAAAGTTATCGCTAGATATGAGTGACAAAGAAATTGCTCTATCGCCATGAACATGAAGTTCATATTAACATGCAATTCCCACCCACGGCACAGATAACATTTCCCATACAAATATAATCCAATCTATACATTATAATGCCTTAAATGAAATTAGAATACCTCAGCACACCCAGATATTACACCTGACATAAACATTTTGTCGGTGTTCGAATATTTAAAAGTCAATCTCACATATCAACTTATGTGTACAACATTTGGTCTACACTCGCCGTTGGCGCTAAGCAAGGAAACGGTATATTTCTGAATCAAACTATGACAGTGTTTCATTGCCAATTTTAACCACCAGATGGCAGCACCATAAGTACTGAACTCCGCAGTGAATGCGGAAGTCGTCAACATTTACAGTGTTAATTAATCTGGGACATTAATTAATAACCACAAGAGGATACGGATAGATTCATCAAAATAGTTTTTATCTAACTATACCTTCGACTTACCGAACTGATTTATAAAAATAATAATTAGATAAACTGATAAGATAACACCGGTAACGCAGCAAAGATAGAGACAAAGAACTTGCCACGTGCCACCACAGAGCGACAGACAAGCTGACGATGGGCCGCACGAAAGCCGTCGAAGTCGAGCGCACCCTCTGCCTCTACTGGGAGGAGAATAGCGTTCTGTACGATGAGACCCACCCGATGCACAGGGTAATGCGCGCCAGAGAGGCTGCCCTCGAAGAAATTGGGGGAATTGTCGACATGTCTGGTGAGTAAAATACACCAAAATATACCGGTGCTGAAGGTTATCAGACGATAGAGCGATGGGCCTACTGTCTGCCGATGGTTTGGGTTAACGGTATTGGCTGGTTTATTTGCAGATCTATCAACATTATAATTTCGGGAGCACTGTTTTTGGGCCTACAATTGGCGCCATATAACACGTGGCGACCACGTGGCGACCACGTGGCGACCACGTGGCGACCACGTGGCGACCACGTGGCGACCACGTGGCGACCACGTGGCGACCACGTGGCGATCGGTGGGCCTTGATGGATTGGCCACCTAAGTATGCCATATAATATGAACTAAGAAAGAAAATGATGAATATTGCATTTTGAACAATTGAATCTTGAATAATTTCCAATTTATTTTCTAAATACAGATAAACGCTAACATTAAACCATGAATAGATTGTGTAAGGTAACTGATTTTTAATCTTTCAATCAATATTCAGTGTTTGATCTTAAACGGCGAATGAAGTCGCTGAGGACCTCCTACCAGAGGATTTTAAAAGAGGGGGCGACAACTCCAAGGCATCGACAGATCCTGGAACGATGTAAATTCCTGGAACCCTTCAGCAAGGGTAAAGATAGCGAGGTACTTAAATCATGGCAAATCAATACAAATAGTCTTATCAGTGTCTGTAAACAAACTCTCGGTAATAATATGTAACATCTTAATTATGTTAATAAAGCCATACAGTAATCTCTAAGTATTTATAATGCATAGTCTGGTATCAGAAAATGTCATTACTATACGTGGGAAATCAATAGAATAAAACACATTAAGCCAATGTAATTAAATATCTAGCGATGATTCAATAACTTGGTCAAACATCTTATCATATTTGTGGTTTACAGTCAGAGGATCAGCAGGCCACCACTTCGGGCATGCAGAGGCCGACCAGGTCGTGCACCAAGAGGCGTTCGAAAGTTCTGGCCGTGGACGACGAGGTATGTTAAACTATAACTTGCTTGTTAAAAAATTTAATGTGGTTTTGTACATGTTAGCCGATAATGTCTTTTTTCAGGTAAATGAACTTATTTGCTACAGTTGTTTTGATATGAATTTGGAAGATTTGTTTTTAGTACACTACAATATAAACCTTTTTAGTCCACTGATTGAAAATATACACTATTTGAAAATAGGGCCGATGCGGCGATGGAATAAGAATAAATGAGATGATAATCAATAACAATGAGTTAGTAGCCGACAACTTGAAAGCAACGATTACATTGAATTGATAGATTAGAGGTGTTTTGCTAAATTTGGCCATACTGAGTTGTATTAACTTTACATTGATCAAATGTTATTTCTTATTATCTGTAGTCTTCAGATGAGGAGCCGGTCCCGGCAAAGAAGTCACCTGGATCCAGGGAACAGCGTGACAGTGTGAGTTATTCTCCAAATAAGCACCGAATTGATCTGTATAAAAATTGATATCGGCGACACAGCAAAAAAAAATCTACCCATTAAACGATAACCGAACATTATCCATCTCAAGATGGCTTAAATGTGATCATCAGGGATGAAAGTCGAAACTGATGAAAAAGTCGGAAACCAAACACAAAAAATACTCGGGCGTACTTTGGGGGGGGGGGGGGGGTGGGGGGGACAAAGTAAATTTTGGCACTTAACGGAACTCTGACGGCAGTGTCAACGGCCCTTGGCGTCTTTAACTGTCGCCAAAGTACTGACTGGAGGTATATACGCCGTTGGTTAGCTTTGTTAATTTGTGATTTCTGTCAATTGTCGGCAAACTTGCATCCCTGGATGATAGAGAACTGTTTTTATAAAATCATCAGTTGAAAAGCTATAACCACCCGTAAAATTATTTGTATGAATCCTTTAACTATGTAGGAGACCCCAGAGGGAAGCGCCTGCGGCGAACGAACCAGGCCACCCACAATAAGTGAAGTGAGCATCTTAATTAAACAACTACTCATATTAAATGCGTTAATTGGCAAAACTGTACGTAAAGTATTACAGATTAGCGGCAATTTTAATCTAAGTATAGATACTTGTTTAATTCTATGTTATCAGGAAGCTACATTAATGGAGACAAGGAGCCGATATGATGAAAATTAGTAGAATGACGTTTTGCTACATTGTTCTGTTGCTCAAGATTGGCAATGAAACGATGGAACAACACAATGTTATTAGTCTAATTCACTGTAACAAATTTATTTCTAGGTTGATGCTGCCGATGTTCTGTTGAACATGATGGGTCCACGTCCACGGGAAGTGGAGTTGCCGCCAGGGCCATCAACGGTGGTGGTAAGTACTATATTACTTAGCATATCGAAATCGTTACAGGTTACACAAGGTTGGAGAATGTAACAAATAATTGAAAACAAAGCAATGCTTTGATCTAAGATAGTTTAACAAAGTACTTAAAATTCTGCAAAATTGTTATGTGTTTTTGTTGAAAACACAATCTTAATCTACTTAAAGCTAACATAAAGATAACATAACATAAAATAACTTGAGAGTTTCGCTGTACCAATAAAAGAAAACTCTTCCAAATCATTTCCCCAAAATTTTAATTAATTTCAAAGAATGGAAGCCACTCCACATGTAGATTCTAACCGTGTAAATAATAAACCTTCCAGTGCGATCAAGGAACCGACGTGGCTGCGGAGGGCCCCCCTGTCGAAGACGACGTTCCCCCCCAGCAGTCAACGGCACCCGAGCCCGATGAGCCGGAAGAAAACGCCGAACAACAACAGGCTAGGGTGAATATAAATTTTGGTTTTCAGTATACCCCACACTGTTGGTTACCAGCAATGTGGCAACATAGGTCAGTAGCGATAGGGCAATGTGGCGATGCGGCGATGCGGCGATGCGGCGATGGAATAATTGATTACTGATATAGAATAAAAATGGTGTGTGATATGATTTGGTAAATGCCTTTAGGTTGGATCACGTTAGAGAGTGACTAGTAAAATTTAAATGAACATCTTATAAACTAGAAACTAGAAACACAAGCAACAAATCGGACATGTTAATCAACTACCTAAGTTGCATGACATCTGTAACAAAATATCAAGTAAGTATAGGCCAAACAATGGTATAGTATACTAACTCAATTCTATTTGACTATACAGGTCGAATACGGACAAGTCATCGACCATGCAACGTTCCCTCTGTACATCAACCAGGCGGTTCATGTAAGTTTGAATACTTCTTTTGGCGTTTTTTTTTAAGGTGCTTAAATACCATTGCCCAAAAAATATAGACCTAAACATCATGAACTAATCTCTCAACTTTTTTCCGTTTACAGGCATACACCCACTGCGAGGTCGCCGTCCAGTTCGGCTTCTTACACATGTTAATTGGACAGATGAATAGAATGACCGATGCCGAGCGGGACGAATTCAGGGCAAAAGCCATCGCCTTGGCAAATACCATTGTTCATCGCTGAATTTTGTTGTTGTTGTTGTAAATATGTATATAATAAATCGTTATTTTAGGCAATGGTATCTAAGCACCTTATCTTTTTCATTTTATACATCAATCATTTTCAGTACCACAAATAGAACATCATTTACCAAACGCTTTTTCCTCTTGCCACTTAACCGCGCCCACAGGCGAAACACACCAGTCGCACAGTTGTTGCCGAATAGCCTTGACGAAGCGGGTGTGTGCGCGCTTGCTTGGTGTACATGGTTCGCAAGGACTGAATGACTCTGCAACAGCCTGGTCTAGATCATGTTGGCGCATATGACCGGGAGTGTATTCCATGGGCGACTTGGCACGAAGAAAGTTGTGCAAATTGATGGCGGCCAATGAAACCACCTTGACCCCTTCAGGCTCCATATCTTGTTCCCGTCTGAAGATGCGGAAACGTGTAGATAGGATACCAAATCCATTTTCGACGATACGTCTTGCCCGTGACAGTCGGTAGTTGTAGATCCTTTCTTTGGGTTGTAAGTGTGTGAGGGGGAAGGGTTTCATCAGGTGTGGTCCCAAAGCGAAGGCGTCGTCACCCACCATGAAATATGGTAAAGGTGTCTTTGTTCCAGGTAGTGGTCGCGGTCCTGGAATGTTGAGTGGGTTTTCGGTTGAGTTGAAGTCTTGCTGGAATGAACTGGCCCTCCATAATCCGGAATCTGAGGCCCGACCTTCGGCACCCACGTCAACAAACAGAAATTCATAGTTCGGCCCAACCACAGCGAGTAGAATAACTGAGTAAAAGTTCTTGTAGTTGAAATACAATGAACCTGATAGACTTGGACGTCTTATACGCAAGTGCTTGCCGTCAACGGCGCCCAGGCAATTCGGGAAATTCCATCGGTTCTCAAAACCTTCAGCAATCTTGAGCCATTCCTCCTTGGTGGATGGAACCTAATAATAGGGTTTAAATACAATTAAGAGGCATGTTAATAATATGGTATTTATTTATAAAAAATGTTACAATATTGAAATATAGTAGATCTACTGCCAGAGTCATATTAACTGCCATAAATTTACTGAGAAAAAAGTAATAAAAAACTATTTACTGTGGTAAGAAAATGAGGATATAAAAGGCAGTACCAATGACCATTGAAGTAATTGGATTATTTAACTTCATGTTAGTTTTTAAAGTAAGAAAGTTATTGCATGACATGATTCATTATTTTCTTCCTACTCTTTACCTTCAGATATTTATCTTGTAATGCTTTTACAATGGCAGAACAGGTGTCCCGGACAATGGGTAGAACAGTGCTATGGCCGATGAGATATGCAAGATGCAAAGTGCGTACAGAATCGCCTGAAATGTACAAATAAATGTTTTTATTCAGAGTATCTGGAGTAACACATAATTTAAAAAATATATATAATAACACAGTCCATATGCACTGTTTTTTTTTATACAAAGAACCAACTGTAATACTATGGTTGAAATCTTTATTTATTGCCAGTGCGATATGTTACCCGCAGAAGCATGATATAGTTTCTAGTGTGTTATTCAAAACATTAAACCACAGCAATGAAAAGTATAAGGCTACATGGCAATAAGGCGAAACATTAGCGATACAGCAATTTTCATGTAGAGTAAAAGAGTTAATTTTGAAAACAGTGCGTAGCAACCTTTATTGAATTAGCAAGTGGAAAACATCATATCAAAGATATGTAGCAAAAATCATGAAAAATGGTATTTCATTTGTCAATTATTAAATGTGTAGTAGACCATATTTCATTTACCTAGGGCAAGATAGCGAAGGGTAATGGACAATCGTTCTTCTGGTGTGATGGACGCCCTGTAGTTGGTGTCCTGTCTTTTGATCATCGGCCTAATCATTTCCAGCAGCTCACGGTAGGAATCGCCAGACATCCGCATCGTCACACGAAATTCTTCATGAAACCCACACTGAAATAGGCCCAATATACACATTAAGAACGACCAGTAGAATATTAGTATCGTTAAAAAAGTTCATAAAATGATTATTACCGTAACTGCATTGTCACTATAGTGCCAATTCCCCAATTATCGCCCATTCGCCCAATCGCCTACCAATACGTAACTGCATTGTCACTATAGTGCCAATTCCCCAATTATCGCCCATTCGCCCAATCGCCTACCAGTACTTAACAGGGCTTGAAACTAAAATAACTACTGCACGGATCGTGACAAATAGTGTACCAAGGTTTTATATTAATGCATGTGTGCTTTTAAGATTATATGTAACAGTGGTAAAGCAAATGATTATGTCAATATTTGTATTTTACTATACTGAGACTAGAAATGTTTATATTACCCGTAGTAGTTTAGCCTCAAGTTTGGCTAGGGTGTTTCGCTGCTTCTTTTCTGTCCTATCAAGAAGATAAGGTGACACCCAATGCTTGTGTTTCCTGCGAACATACTGAGGCATTTCCACAGGGCCATCGTCATAAAAATACTCCAATAAAGCGATCCATCCTAATGCCCCGAGACAAAGAACAACATCCATGTCCTCCATGTTGTTTACCGCTCTGTGTGCGTTTGGCGCCAAAAACCCATGCTGGTTGCTGTGAGTACATATCTAGAGCATGGGTACCAGCGACACGGCGACCTGGCGATGGCGCGATGGCAACTCGCTGGCGCAGGCAGGGTCCGGCCGGCCGGCCGGCCAGCCTGGTAGGAAAAAAATTTGGTGGAATAGAAGGCCAGGGCGGGACAGGCCGCCTTGTGTCGCCCGTGTGGTACCCATCTGTAGTCGGCCGGCTAGAAATAGGCCATTTGGTGGAATAGCATAGTGAACAAGCTGATTCCCGTGCGGCCGGCCGGCCGACCGGGCGGCAAACATCGGCTAGAGGTTCCCAAAACGGGCGCAGGCCGCCTGCCGCGCCCTGCCGCGCCCTGTTACGCTACCATTTTGGTGGAATAGGCCTCTAAGTCATATTGTACTTGGCAGTGACGGTGGACCATACAGGTTGGATACCATTAACCCATTAGGTGATGCCGTAAACGTTGTTACGAATTATTAGCACACGATTCATTTTTCGCGGAGGTTTATGATCCAACAATGGAAAATATAAATTTATGATTGTCCTAATTTGAGATCTTCATAAGTAAATTTCATCAATGAGTGATTCAGTTTGGGTCGTTTTGAAGACTGAAGTATGTTTAGGTTTTTAGTATTGACCTGAAAGTGAACCCGTATACAGTAATGTTTCGTATTACGTAGGCTCTTCCCCGGCGTTTGTAAACACTAGACGACTGAAAACATGACCACTCTAGATCGTATAGGAAAAAAGTCGTCAGGTGGTGACCCGCGGTAAAAGACATCTTCACCAAAATTCGTCGACCCACGAAATGCTTCAAGCGTTAAAACTAGACGATTTATAATCGTCGAAATGAGTCCCATTTAATGAAGGCATAGTTGTTTACCTATAGCGGTGTCACATGTATAAAATCGTCTGAGCATTAAACCTGCCTCATCTACAGCTAAATGTTTGTATTTCCCATTAGAAAATCGCATGTTAAAAGGGTTAAAGGCAAAATGCAGTCATGTCGTTTCGAAACAATTAATTCAAGCTGTGTTGTCGCCCGCATAGAATTGTCGCCAGAATAATGAGGTCGTGTCGTTTTGCATGATGTGACGAATCGCTACCCATGATTGCCTAGTGTAAATGCAGGGCCAGACATATAAATAAACACTATTAACCCTTTGATAAAGGTGTGTGTGTTGGGCGGGGGGGGGGGGGGGGGGGGGGGGTCTGTGGCAGAACCCTGTTGGTCGCGGCGGGTACTTGGGAGTGGTATAACGCCAGGGGACAGGACGTTTTTTGTCTAAACCCGTATGCTATTATTTGATCACGTGATATAACACGCCTTATGTCATAGCGTTACTTGCATATGTACTAGATATTCTATATTGTGACTTGTATTTCTATATTATTTGTTATACCAAATAGTGTTAAATACTGTATCATAGGTATATTCTCTGAAAGTTTCAGATTTATTGATTGATTATTTCTTCATAGAACACTGAAATCATAAATGTTTCTAAATTTCATTAAAGGGTTAAAATGACATTAATAAACTCAGTTATATGATTATATCCGGCGTATGTTCTGACATGTACACTCAAAGATCAAGTGCAATCCTTCGGCACTATGCAAGCCTAACCCCATAGTAACGTTGTGATAGTCAACTAAGAAGATAATCCTTAAACGTACATGGGAAGTGTATGTGTATCATATTATACATCCAAATAATCTTGAATTTTAGATAGCATTAACTACATGTATTATAAATCTACAATTCTGGCAAAGTTGAACAAATCCGTGACCAGCTACGATGACGCCTTCCCTTTTAATTTCCATTATAGATTATATCTGTAAGCGGCAAGTGACCTTTTAAGATTTGCGACCATTAAACAAGTATTTCCTACATACCTTATTTTATCCAATGGTTCACCTACTAATGAAAAGGAATTAGAAAATCTCTGTAAATGAGGTGCCTGTTGATCTTTCATCTTTCGAACTGCTCCGTTCTTTAATATAAGAATTATATATTTCACAAAGTATCAAATTATCAAAGTGAACTTTGACCAGTGAGAAGACTGGGTGAGTGTCAGGGTTCACGGTCGTTACTTTGCTATACATTGTCTATAGTTGGCAACACCCAATAGCTACTTCTTTTCATGGCGGATTAAGATTAGCTGAGACGACCAGTGGAATATCTCCATCTATTCCCTCATCCTCAGATTAGGATGCCCCAGCAACAGTTGTGCGTAGGCCTCATACTTTGTCTGACGTGCTTTATTAATTTAACATTCGGAGGTAAGTATAAAGGACCTTTTGAGAACATCGATAGTGAGACTATATCGAACAATAACGTTATCTCCTTAGGTGTTAGGTAAACACTCAGCCTTTAACCAAAGGGTCTGTCAGTGTCAACATACCTTTCTTTTTGAAGGTATCAGAAACAACACATCTCTTAACTTCGAAATTGAACTTTGTTTTTATTATACCATTACCAATAGAAATGACAACATATTTACTACTGGTATATGTAGAAACACATAGAAAAAGTTTAATAATCATGAGAACACCCAGACTATGAAAGGCCACTATTGAAAACCAACAGTGTTAATGAAATGTGACCCTAATTCGGCCCGATTTGGTTTTCTTGCTAGATCGGGCTAGGATTGAATGATCGCGTGCCTATTTATCGCGATGTGTCTTGAGGTGTTGCGGTGGTGGAGCACCAAAATATACAGCCGACACCACTCGCCTACGTTTTGAGACAAGTGAGGTACGACACATTGCGACACAGTAAGACACTACAAAACATACCAAGATGTACCACGGCAAATCCATCCTGTTGGTGGAATTGGCCCTTTATAATCCATCGCACATCATGAACATTTCAAGATACAATCATACACGCGCGCAAGCCCGGCCCCACAGGAGCGATTGTGTGCGATGCGACGGGCGCCGCAGTTTTTATGACCCTTGCCCGCCTTTTATGACTTTTTTGGGACTTCCGTTGAATCCATGGCACCAGTGTGGCCAGGCCTTTACTGTATCACCTAAGTAACGCCCGCTGCCACCACCATCGTGGATACCATTACATCCCACTGGGGGTGTTTTTCAGTCATAATGGTACGGGCGATACATATGGGCGAGTGAGCGAGAGCATCGGCAATAATCATTTACGATAATGTCCATCCCCCGCTCTAGAGACATCCTTGCTCCTTGGATGGTTCTTTCGCTCACATTATACAAGTGAATTTGCGAGCGATGATGATCAAACCCTAATTATCGCAAAATGTCTCGCAAAGTCGGCCATCAGGGGCTTGCCCACTACGGGTATTTATCACATAGCTCGGCGTGCAGCCCCAAAAGTGTGATAATTACAACTGAAAAACACCCCCCTCCCCCCGGATAATGTCTTGACCGATTATGGGGTATGAAATGACGTAACCCTATCAGTTCAAGCAATGCCTTGAGGCATTCCCAGGCAGGGGACGATGAATGCCTTGAGGCATTCCCATGCAGGGGACGAGGAATGCCCTCAGGATTTCTTTAGGGCCATTACTAATAACGGTATTCTATTTGACACAATTCATAGACTTTCTTAATTTTTTAAAAATAATTGAAAGCCACTATATACATCATTATTCAATGTGAGTGTTCTATATGCAACTAAAACAATCCATATCAAGTGCACCTGTTCTATAACTTTCTGTACCATTGCCTTAAGACCATCGTCCCCTTGGGGTTTATTGTTACATATCTGAAGGGGCTTGGCATGTGGGCCAAGCCCCTGCTCGGAGTGAAAGTGTTAACAATCGATTAAGTGGTGACAGTTCAAAGTTCGCTTAATCATTATATACCTGTGGTCGACAGCATGGATCTGTATAAGCTTGACGACAATCCACAAACACGAACAAATATTCACCGAGTTCCAAGAATGAGGTGAATATTTCCGACCAAAACAACAAAGAGCAGAATTAATTCAGACACACTCACTATATCTCCTTGTTATTAAAGCCTATACCTGGAAATCATTAAAATCGCCATTTTACAATAATTCCGTGGTACGGAGTGCACAGCGTGCACAAATGGAATCTGAACACCTGGCCAGTAAGTGTGAGGCATTCGTGCACAGGTACATAATTATATATGTAAATAACTCATTCCTTTCTCATTCAAGGAGCGGATTTACCCTATGACGTCTGCAACCCAGACTATGAGTGTCAACGTGGATATATGCTTCCCCATCCAACAGACTGTGAAAAGTATAAGACGTGCATTGGTGCAGTAAGTCAACTTGTATGTCTTTAGTATCCTATCAACAAATGTTTTATTCAAAAGTAGACAAATTGTAGCTTTTAAGGTAAAAATATTTTTCACTAATCTCAAATAGGGACCAAGTTACAGACAGGTGAATTATAAAACCCAAGCACCTGTCATTCTACGAAACGACATCATATAGCACTATTTTTTAGGTGAATTAATACATCAAAATAGCAGCTTTGTGTTTTGCTTAAAGATTGTGTGTAGTATAAAACAATCCAAGTGAAAATGAGTATTTCAGATGCTGTCTCTAAACTTTTTTCCTGTTCTGAATAATATTTTTCATAGTGACTCAAGCCTATGCTCACCTAAAGTTAATCATGCTGGGCCAAAATTGCAGTTGTAAGGAATATTTCTATAATCATTGGACATAGGATAGTGTTTCAGACCATCTAAAATCAAGGAAAAATAGGAAATCACACAATATCCTTCAGAGCATGAAGATATACTGTCGTTTCGTAGAATGACAGTCGTTTCGTAGAATGACATAAACGTATGTTATTGGTGTACAGCTATACATGTCACCTAGTCAAGTTGTATATGCGCAAATGTTGTTATTATGTGACTGCAAATCCTCTTCTAATGAATCAAAGTGTTGCTTTTTCATATAAATCATGCAGTAAATCTTACTTTGTACTCTTTTTCTAACAATCTAAAAGTCAAATGACTGTCAGTGCTGATTTAAAAAAGGGGGCTTTAACAAGTTTTTTTTGCACTACAGAAGTATCCACAAACTCAGGATGTTATGTAAATACCTTAATACTCTCTGAAAATTGAATACCCTGCTTCAAAACAACAAGTTACATGGTCGTTTCGTAGAATGACAGTCGTTTCGTAGAATGACATGGACATATGTTGCTGGTTTATAGCTTATACATGTCACCGGGTCAAGCGGTATGTTTAAACATTTTGTTACAAAATAACTACTAATCATCCCCTAGCAAATTGAAGTGTTTTTATTGCAGTGAAAGCACTGTCAGGAAGTATGGGTCAGTCAGTATAGGTCTGTTGGTATTGGTCTGTCAGTATTGGTCAGTGGGTACTACTCAGTCGGGTTCATTCAGTCAGTATTTGCCAGTCAATACCAGTTAGTAGGTATTGGGCGGTCAGTACCAATCAGTAGGTATTGGTCATTTTGTATTGGTCCAATGGTGCTAGCCAGTAGGGATCACTCAGTTGGAATCAGTCAATCAGTATGAGTATATCTTTATTGTTCAGTCATTACTGATTAGTTAGTATTGGTCAGTTGGCATCAGCTAGTCGGTATTGGTCAGTCTGTATTGGTCAGTCTGTATTGGTCAGTTTAGATTGATCAGTCACTATTAGTCAGTGAGTGTGAGTGAGTCTGTATTGGTCAGTCTGTACTGGTCAGTCAGTGTGAGTATGTCAGTGCTAGCCAGCCAGTATTGGTCTGTCAGTATCGGTCAGTCAAGATCAGTCAGTCAGTATTGGTCAGTCAGTATTTATCAGAGTGTATTGGTCTATATTAGTCAGTTGGTATTGGTTTGTCTGTATTGGTCAGTCTGTATTGGCAATTCAGTATTGGTCAGTCAGTATTTGTCAGTCAGGATTTGTCAGGCAGTATGAGTCAGTCAGTATAGATTTGTCAGTATTGGTTAGTCGGGATAGGTCAGTCAGTGTTGATCATTCAGTCAGTATCATTCAGTCAGTATTGGTCAGTCAGAATCACTCTGTTGGGTTCAGTCTTTCCACATGATTCAGTTCATATTGGTCTGTTTGTATTGGTCAGTTGCAATTGGTCGGTCAGTATTGGTCAGTCAGTGTGAGTCAGTATTGGTAGTCGGGATGGGTCTGTCAGGGATCGGTCGGACAGTATTGCCCTATCTCTATCAATCGGTATTGGTCAGTTGGTATCAGTCAGTTGGATTCTGTCAGTTGGTATTGGTCAGTCAGTATGTATTGGTTGGTATTGGTATTGGTCCATTGGTCACTCAGTTTTAGTATGTATTGGTTAGTCGGTATTTGTCAGGAAGTATGGGTTAGTAAGAATAGGTCTGTCAGTATTGGTCAGTCAGGATAGGTCAGTCAGGATAGGTCAGACAGTATTTATATAGAAGGTCCTGACCATGCTGTTCAAGTCACAGAACGAGATGCTAATTAACGGTCTGTAGAGACTGAGGTGTTTACGCCGAGTTCCGTACAAGCCGAGTACTTGTACAAGCATGGTTGGACATTATATATTTACTATACCCGAAATTTTAAAAAAATCAATTTCATTTCAACAACCAAAATCTTAATAAATGTGTATGGGTAGGTGGTCCGTATTTTGGTGTATGGATCACTGGTCAGTACAGTAGTTTTACGTCATTTGCCGAAACGGTGCATATTTACAGTATATACGGCATGGGTATATAGTAATTATATAGAACGTCCTGACCATACTGTACAATTCACATGGTAATTTACCGTTTGTACGGACCGAGGCATTTATGCCGAGTTCCGTTATATATTTACTATATACCCGAAATTTAAAAAAAAGTTATTTCATTTGGCTTAACAACCAATATCTTAATAAATGTGTATGGAAAGGTGGTCCGTATTTTAGTGTACGGACCAGTGGTCCGTACAGTATTTTTACGTCATATGCCGAAATGGTGCATATCTATAGTCTATATATGGCATGGGTATATAATAATAATCAGTCTGTATCAGTCAGTCAGTATTGGTCAGTCAGAATCGGTCAGTTGGGTCCAGTCTGTCCATATGAGTCAGTTGGTATTGGTCCATTTGTATTGGTCAGTTGAGATTGGTTGGTCAGTATCGGTCAGTCAGTGTGAGTCGGTGTTGGTAGTTGGGATCCGTCAGTCGGGATTGGTCAGTCAGTATTGATCAGTCTGTATTAGTCAGTCAGTATTGGTCAGTCAGAATTGGTCAGTTGGTATTGGTTAGTCAGTATGAGTTAGTTGGTATTGGTCCATCTGTATCAGTCAATTGAGATTGGTTGGTCAGTATAGGTCAGTTAGTATGTGCCTGTATTTGTAGTTGGGATGGGTCAGTCAGGATTGGTTAGTTAGTATTGACCAATGTGTATTAGTCAGTCAGTATTGGTTTAGAATCATAGGTCAGTATTGGTCCGTCAGTATGAGTCATTCCGTAGTAGTCAGTCAGTATTGATTAGTCGGTTTCAGTCAGTCAATATTAGGTCAGTCAGTATCAGTAAGTCAGTATTGGTCTGTCAGCAATAGCCAGTCAGTATTGGTCAGTCAGTATTTATCAGACTATATAAGTTAGTCAGTATTGGTCTGTCTGTATTGGTCACCCCCTAATAAATCATACATTTCATCGGCGACCGTGTACAGGCATACCAGGACAGAGTTTGAAATATTTACGGTGAACTATGTTGACCAGAAGCGGGATGGCTGCTGCATCCGCGGCGACAGAGACGGACTCCGAGGTAACCCTACGGCAGCAAGCAACGGCTGCAGAGAGCGATCACGTGGATTCGGTCTCTCAGCAAGGCACCAGCGCTAGCGGTCGTTCCCGGGCCTCACGGGTGACTGCCCTAGAGGCAAACTTAGGAGGAGGTGTCAGGACGGACGTGAATGAGGTGAAAACGGACGTTAACGGAGTCAAATCCGACGTTTCAAAGATGTCACGACAGATGGACGGCATGATGGACGCCATCATGCATATATCATGTCCAGCATCACGGAGGAGCAGCTCACGGGCGTCGGCGGCGGCCGAACGGACTCGGGACTGGGCCCAAGAACAGACGGAACGGCTGCTGCCTCCACCACGCCAGTTGAGAGAGACGTACACCACGGAGGAACACCTGCAGAGGGAATTCGGCCGTGAGGCCATGCGTCACGACAGGACCACTGGTAAGAACTCGTTATTATCAGACCTTAATGCCCGTAGGCCGACCGCCAAACCTTACATGTACATGGCCAGGGACGGAGTTTACACGCTTCACCAGAAGCTGGATTTACGGTCGGGCCTCGGGCCTCTTGAGTATATCAGTTGCTTTGTGGCCCTGTTAAGTGATGAACGCGCTCTCCTCCCCGAGGACAGGGCAGACATGTTCCGGCATCTCCACCAGGTTACGGTTGATGCTCAGGCACGGCCGTGGGCCGCGGTGAGGCGTTGGAGCAATTACGTCTTTGACCAGGTGGAGGCCGGCAGGATACGGTGGTCGGACCACGGCCGGATACAGGAGGAGCGTGTCCGGCTCGCCATGACGTCTACCCACACCCCCAACGGCAATACCAACACGGAGACCGGACGCTCTCGGGGATCTGAGGCGCCTTGCCGCGACTTCAATGGCGAGAGGGGGTGCCGCCACCGTAACGACCACACAGAGGGGGGCATCTGGTGGTTGCACGTGTGCACCTTTTGTGACTCAGTCGGCAGGAAGTGCGGTCACTCGGTGCACGCCTGCAACCGGAAGCTCACGTACGGTCACGGCTACGACAACACGGCGGCTCCCCCTGTACCCACACCACGGCGGATACCACAGGCGGGGTATCAACTCCAGGCGTCTACAAAGCCGGCGGCACCCCGGAGCGTCCTCCAGCACCCCCAGCCGACTTAAAAAAACGGGCTGGGCGCGCCCCGCGACTAAGCGAGGCGCGAAACAAAGATGAAAGGGGGGCCGGCGGCCCGGTGTGTGATGTAACGAACCCGGCCCCCACACGTGACGTCATTCCTCACGTGACCGCCCCGGCACGTGGCCGGCCACGCGAAGTAAACATCAACAAAGGGACGGGGAATACACTTCCACAGGAGAGGATCAACGCTTTCCCCGCACCTCCTATGTCTTGCAGCGTGGCCGGTGTTAGTGTTACTGCGCCGGCGGGCCACGAGGATAGTAACACTCTGGATTTCGCGGCACTAAAAGAAGTGTGCGAAACCTGAATTCATCGAGAGGGTGTTCGGACCGACCCGTTCGCCTTCCGGGAGCACCGCCGGGCGACATGGCCGGACTTCACGGCCGTAGGGTCCAGCACCCACGCGGACATATATCAGGCCGTGAGGGAGACGGGGCTACCCAACGCCCTCGGCGCCAGGATTCAGGTCCCCTCGGACCTACACTTAGCGGCCTGGGACAAGTACTTAGGGGGCGTGGCAGGTTCGGAGGAGCTCCTGGGGTTCCTGTACTATGGCTTCCCCCTAGGATACCTCGGGCCCGAGACCGATACGAGGGGGGTGGCCAACCACCCCAGTGCTACCGGCTACCCCGAGCAGGTAGACAGGTTCCTGGAGAAGGAGGCCTCCTTCTCTAACATGATGGGACCCTTTGAGGAAGCGCCATTCTCCCCGTGGTGTCACGTGTCGCCTCTCATGACACGGGAGAAGCGGGGGACCGACGATAGGCGTATCATCACGGAGATGACTTTCCCGCGGGAGCGCAGCGTGAACTCATTCGTGATTAAGAACTCTGTCTACGGGCTGGAACGAGATCACGGCCTCCCAACGGTGGACGAGTTTGTGACAAAACTCGTGAAGGGAGGTACCTCGTCATACATGTCATCGATCGACGTATCGCGTGCATACAAGAACTTCAGGTGTGATCCCCTCGACTGGCCCCTGCTGTGTTTCACGTGAGGGGGCGGGCACTACTGCGATACCGCCATGCCGTTCGGTGCCCGTGCCTCCTCGTACCACATGCAGTGTGTGGCCGATGCCATCGTCGGGATCCTCGGGTCAAAAGGAGTCACGGCCGCGATGTACCTCGATGATCTGATTATCCTCTCCGAGGACCGAGGTAAGGCGGCCGTAGACTTCAACATTGCACGCGATCTGTTCGTCGAGCTGGGCCTCCCCGAGGCACGCGACAAAGCTCAGTCTCCTAGTCAAGTCGTCACGTGGCTAGGCATTGAGATCGATGCCCATAGGATGAGTCTCTCCATCCCTATGGCCAAGTTGGAGGAGATTCGGGCTCACGTGTTGGCCGTCGCTAAACGCCGCACCCTCACCAAGAGACAGCTCCAGTCAGTGTTGGGACGGATACTGCACGTGGCGAGGTGCATTAGGCCGGCACGTGCTTTCGTCTTGAAGCTACTGGAGGCCCTGAGAGGCATGACGGGGTTCTACCTTAACATCAATTCCGAGATGCGACAGGACCTCGACTGGTTTGTGAAATTCGCTGAGGGGTGGAATGGACGAGCCCTAATCCCTCGAGGCCCGCCGACGAGGCACATCACTGTCGATGCGTGCCTCTCGGGCGTAGGAGGCACTGACGGCCGTTTCTCGTATTCCGGCCAGGTCTGCCCTGTCCTCGACCCCGTGGAGTGCATCTCAGAGCTCGAGGCTCTGAACACGATATATGCACTCCACACCTTCATCACGGAGCGAGACCGTGGATCACGGATCGAGGTATTCTGCGATAACCTCGGGACTGTGCAGACACTCAACAGCGGGCGTGCCCGAAACCGAGTCCTGGCGGAGTGTGCCCGCCAGGCATGGATGGTGGAGGCATGCCTACAGGTGGAGTTGGTCTTCACCCACATTCCCGGGGTCCAAAACGTGATCGCAGATGCCTTGAGCAGGGCCCACCTTTCAGCGACTGATTACGATAAAGCGACCTCCCTTACTCTACTCCATGAACTGTATCCGATCGTGCCATGTACACATGCCTCGTTTGTACCGATACTCCGTCTCTTCTGCAGATCCGGCGCTTCTTTTACTCCAAGTGAAAGCGTCTGCCCGACAATCAGAGGCGCGTGCCCCAGGCACGCTCGCCAACCAGCGATCCGCAGTGGGCACCTACCTGGCATTCTGCAGAAGGATGGAGATCGACCCCAGGGCACCGACCGTGAGCCTCATCACGAGTTACATGGAGTATGTGGCCGACCACGCCCCCTCCCCGGCTACGGTCGCGAATCATCTATCGCACATCCGTGCGCATCTGCGACTGACGGGGGGGGGACATGGCCCCGACAGAGGATCACAAACTGAGGAGGGCACTGGAGGGCATGAAAAGGAACAAGGAATACGTCCCGAACGTCAAACCACCAGTGCCGATGGACGTCTTCCGGGCCGTCCTCGACGAGCTCGCGGTATTGCCTCTCCACACGGCGATAAGAGCGGGCCTCCTGTTGATATATTATGCGGCCCTACGGCAGGGCGAGGTGGCGCCGCAGTCCGCACCGGCGTTCGACCCGGCACGGCACCTGACTCGAGGGGACGTGGTCCTCGGCCAACGGCACGTGACCATCACGGTAAAAGCGGCGAAGAACCTGCAACACGTGGGGGAGCAGAAGGTGATGCGCCTGGAGGCCGCGGACGATATCAGGATCTGCCCCCGACACGCGATTCGGGAGCTGCTACGGGTAGCCCCTACGGCTTCACTTTGGGATCCATTCCTCACGTTGCCCGATGGGACAATCATTACCTCCCGAATGATGACAAGGGAATGGGATCGCCTACTACAGGCCACAGGCCAGACCGTGAAAACATTCACCCTCCACAGCCTCAGGAAAGCCGCTGCCACGCAGGCATTCCAGGCAGGCATACCTGAACTCAATATCCAGAGGTATGGAGGGTGGAAGTCCCAGGCACATCGTGCCTACATCAAGGTCTCCGACCTTAGAACTGTCAATAACTCACTTATTAAGTCCCTTTCCTTCAGAATGTGACTTTTTTTTCTATCCCAACCCCCCTCTCCCTATAACTATTGGCTTCTTGGCTATTATTATTATATTATTATTACATGTTACTCATAACTATGTAATATTACATAATAACTTCATTATGTTCTCATATACTGTTCATAATTGACAACAATATACATATGTCAATTATTCACTTATCCTTATTATTGATATTCAATGTATAACCTTATTAATATCAATAAGAAATATAAAATTTAATAAAATTTTATAAGCCCACTCCGGCTTTCCTCTTGTTTCATTGGGGATTTGGGGTAATGGGTTGCCCATGGCCTATGGTCAGGGGTGGTCATTGCCCCCCCTGGTGAAACACCTCTGTACTAGCGAACCCCTGCGCCACCTCCCTACTGTCAGCCGCACTAAACATCAAAGTGCGCTAGGTCGACACTGTACTCTGCCTCACTTCCTCTTCAGGTCTCATACCCTGCACACGTACTTTTTCTCCCCACCCACCCTCACCTTTTTTCTTTTCTACTCCTTACCACTCGTAGGGGCTATTATTATTATATTATTATTACATGTTACTCATAACTATGTAATATTACATAATAACTTCATTATGTTCTCATATACTGTTCATAATTGACAACAATATACATATGTCAATTATTCACTTATCCTTATTATTGATATTCAATGTATAACCTTATTAATATCAATAAGAAATATAAAATTTTATAAAATTTTATAAGCCCACTCCGGCTTTCCTCTTGTTTCATTGGGGATTTGGGGTAATGACATGAACGTTTTTAGCTGGTTTACAGCTCATAGAAAGGAAATCTACAAGTCTGTTGCTTTGTAATGAATTTTCCATCAAAGTAGACATTGTTACAAGTCTGTAAATAATGTTTCTCTCACTAATGTATAAAAATAAAAATAATACAGGCTTTTCAATATGACGTTTCGTAGAATGACACATAAAACCATAGTTGGATGTGCTGCACTCTTTCTGTTTTCATATTTAACAACTAATGAAAGATTATTTGGTTTTTGACCAGTTTTGTAGTATGGAGTCTTACCTTTCATTGTATATAAGTATGGAAATTGAAATATATTTTTATAAACGTTTTCTGAGTGTTTACAATAGGTCGTTTCGTAGAATGACCCAATTGCTGTTATTTTCTTTCCTCCATTTTACATATTAAACCAATCCAGATACTGGAAATCTATATATCAGTAGAACCGCCTTGTTGGGAACAATCATCTAGGGTATATCTTTTTCCCAAGGATATTAAAAAATTACGAAACAAAATAACATTTTCGATTTTTGCAACAATTGCACCGCTTTCGTGAGAATCGACCATATATATATATATATATATATATATATATATATATATATATATATATATATATATATATATATATATATATATATATAAAACTAAAGACATACAAGCAGCTTTATTTCCGAGAATCATGAAACACAATTATTACAACGTGTGTGGCAAACCATAATTCGAATAAGGTCTCTTGACAGATGAAGAGTGAATACAACATTTGTCCTGGATCACTATAATACGAATGCTGCTCATATTTTTGGTGGGTGAGAAACACCCTTCTTAGATATGTCTTTAGTTATTAACCTAATATCTCAGTGAGCGAATCCTATTCATTAAGATATTATAAATCTTACACTTGGATTCTTTTCTCAACATATACTCTTTGTCACTGCTTGATTTGCCTGAATTACTTCTTTCCTCTCTCCCTCCCTCTCCTATTCTCAAAGGGTTGGGTTGTGTTGCCCTGTAACGTCAATACAAAGTACGACTACGTGATCGAGACGTGTTCGTCAAATGCTAACTGCTGGGATTCTCAAAATGATTGTAGCAGTTATACACCACCTCCAACAGAAGAGCCAATGCTGTGTAAGTAGTCATTAACTTGAAATGGATTGGACATTGTTGGCGAATTTCCTGAGTTACCAGGATTTGTTTCTCCTAGTACTAGGAGCCATCAATATACCCAAATCTTTTGCCCTGAATAGCAAAGATATCTATTGGTGCAAGTTTAAAAAATATTTGCACCCAATTAAATTTGTGAATAATCTAGATGCTATCTACAGCGTAGACATTAAAGCTATGAATAACAAAGAATGGAAGGAATCCTCCCCATCCTGACCCCCAACATTGACTTGCTTTGAATTGCCTATTGTGGGTTTTCTGTCATTTTTATCACCATTTCGTGCTATCACCATTCATAAAAGATCTGAACAACATGGAAAAAGAAATGACCTTTGCAGATATATTGGCGTAGAAATTCCATTATCCTAACCCCCGGACTCCTGAACAATGCATATATAGAATAATGGAACAACTAGTGACCCTGCAACCCTAGGTTTCATCAATATATTTTCTTTGCGACTGTTGATCCAATGTACTAGTCTAGTAAAAGCGGTATTCAGGTGTAAGCTACGTCATCCAAAACAGAATTTTCCTTGGTAGGCAATTCTGAGGCAACCGATAAGGTACACATAGTTGACCACTGGACAATATTTACCCAATATTGGACTCTACTTTTGTGTAATAAAACAGAATGATTGGGCTGACATCCAGCCATTATCGGGATGCTAAGGGCAGTCTTTTTTGTATTCTGTCTGTAGGTCGTATTGATAATAGATATATACAACAAAGGAATTCCTGGTAAGACATAAAAGGCATTAGGCGTGACCGAAATTTTTAATCAAAGGAGACATGATAAATATGATGTTTATTCCAGGTGCGAAAAATGAGACTTGTTTGTGTCCAGGAGTTCCTGATAACTGTACTGGGAATATGAAGCTTCCTCATCGCTTTGACTGTACCGTGTACTACGAGTGTGTTTATGACAGACTCCTTCTGAGGGATTGTGTAACCGGTCTGTACTTCGATACAGAGACAGACAATTGTACAGATGTAGATGTGGAATTCAAATGCCTCATTCGATGTCCGGAGAGTGAATCCAGCAGCAGTACAACATCAACGACCACCATCCCTCCCACACGGCCTCCAGTGTTTCCATCCCATGGTAAATAGAGGTTCTAGCGAGCAAAATTAACATAACACAATTCTTTTCATATTCAAGTAAGACATACAAAATCACCCATATATGGGCATTCTTCCTTGTTGCCGTGAAGATTTAGAAGGTTGTGTTAACAACATGAAACACAAAACAATACGCAATAATATGTATAATAGATTGAATAGGACAATAAAGTTTTCTTGATGTGGATCTGCAGTAGGTTTTTTTAATCCATAGGGTAATAATATCAAGATCATCTTGCATTTTGATCCACGCTCCCAGCAGAGATCATGCTCTCTACTTCCAGCGGTAGCTTGTATCTCTGCTCCAACCTGCCTGTTTGGGCCCAAATCTGGCCCATACGCCAGTTTCTGAAATATCCTAAATTCTTTTGGGGGTATTTTGTGTTCTACTTATAAATTGAGATGAACATATTTATATGGTAAATAAAATACCCTCATTTCTGTTATTATTTATTTCAAACCAGAGACAGACTCTGGGATTACTTTCTACAGTGGAAAGCACCTCATGTTTTGTCAACAGTGCCCATGTGCTCCTCTGAAGGGGCAGTCTAATCAACTATGGATTCCCATTATAAAATGGTTTAAGTCTGAAAAAGAAACAGCCGGATTGACTGTGAGGCCCCTTTAACAATTCCCATATTTCCATACTCCTGATATGTGAGTTCTTTGACTTTTATAACTGTTGAGAGTTGCCTTGTTTTAAATCTGAAAGGTTCGCTGGTCTCCCCTGTCTTTAGTGGATACACAGGGAATCAGCTTTGGTTTGGGACAGAGACTAAGCCAGCGCTAGCGCCGCGGAAGACCTGGGGGAGAGTGATTTTGATCTTGGCTGTATTGTTATTTTGCTTGCTGGTAATTAGCACCAGATCTTAGGCATATATCGTGGCTGTGCTATTCTTTATTTCATTCAGCAAATCATTTACGAATATGATAAATAACATTGGACCTATAACGGAGCCTTGAGGCACACGCTGAATTGAAGGAATGTCTTATGATCAATGGGTTCCGATTCATTCCTCACTAACAGAAAATGTATATCTTGAAGTACACTAGTGCCACATTTTGTAATCAATCACGATGTGCCTCTTGAAATTGGTGGTCCTATTAACCTTACATGAATTGTTTTATCTCTTTGGGCTTTCCTAGATCCAACCCCAGCATCATCTCCCACTAGTATGATACTCTTTATCGTACTAGGAGTGACTTCTGGGGTCGTTGTTGCCGGGATTGCTGTAATCACGCTCTACAAGAAGGATTCATGCAAGAGGTAAAGTTTTGATTAACCTCTGTGATAGAGGTTTTATGCAATTGGAGATATATTCTCACCCTTTGCATGCATCATACATGGTGTGTCTTCTTAAGGATGCCTAAATAAACAAGTGATGATCATTGACTCTGCTTTCTAATTTCAGGAGGAGAGTGATTCTTCCTACGCCATAGAGTATAAACACGGCAGGGAAAGCTCTCACGCCACCGTTCACTTTATCTCACCCCTGGTACAAGTTTAGCCATAGGAATAACATTAGAAAAATATATGCAACGATCACCAACGTAAAGTGACAATACTACGCCATGGTCATGGTGGAGTGATGTGAGATGACGTCATAATCAACTGGCCAATCAGTGGCCCGGATTTGAGAAAATAGACAAGACATCATGGGGATTTATATGTTCCTAACTGGACTTTTAAATATGAGATAAATTCAGAACCATACTCAAATTGTAAAATAGGCAATACTCCACGAGTTTGGATGCGCCTAAATCATCACTTGGCTTCGCCTTGATGACGATTGCAGCACAAAACTCGTGGATTAATGTCCATTTAAACGATTCTTGATCCAGATCTATATAAGTATTCAACTCGATGCTATTAACACTACCATGTTCCAATATCATGTATTTATGAATGCATTGTTCATGTATGTAGCTAAAGAAGCAAGCTGTGATATTCTATTCATTAAAGTATCAAAAACTATACTAAAAGGGGAGTTCTTTCAGAAATGTCCAAGTGCGAGGATATAGCGATGTATATTGTCGGTTTATATCATTCAAAATAGAATTCGATTTAATCTTTTTGTATCTGGGCTCCCTTTTTTATGAGGATGGAAATAGTAGATGCGGATTGGTTTGTATTGACGCAACATCGATGCTTAACCTTTTTTTTATAGCAGTTAGAAATGCATATTTTCCCTCTGGGGACCATCCATAAAGTATGTATGCACGGGGGGGAGGGTCACGGATCTTGGAAATTATGCGTATGCTCCTTCTTTTTCTATTCCGTAAAAGATTGAGAGGGGTTTGGAGGGTCCAAAATGGCAGAAACCTTCCGTACATATGTTATGGATGGCTCCCTAGTATAAACATTGAATCTATGGCCATTTCCGTTGATCTCATATTTTCTGGGTACCTAAACAAACTCTTAATATGCAGGAATTCTTACCGACCACTTCACAGATTATTTACCTTTCATAACTAAGTTAATCAATGGTCCCTTAATAGGTAATTGTTAAACTGTTACAGCTTCATTTATAGACCCATTTGCTTTATGTCACCATTTTGTCGAATGCCTTCGAATCAGAAGTGCGTTTGGAGACTAGTTTACACCTTAACAATGCCGTATATAGCATTCTCAGAATTTCTCTAAAGGCATCATGATTGTCATAACACAGAGACTATGAATTTATGCTAATCTAAGCAGCCCAGGAGTGATGTAAAACATTTACGGTCAATTACGTAACTTACTGTAGTCCAAATATCTAGATATGTATGTATTTGTTTTGCTATGATCTCTGTTGTTGATACTGGTCAACGTGAAAACCCCACATCCTGGTGAAGTTTGATGTCAATAAATCTGCACGGACACGGAATTGTTGTGAAATGCTGTCCACTCACAATCATACCATTTAAATGATTCATTTTCAATTCATTAAACACAGACACTCACACATCCTTGCCATGGACAACTATACCCCCTACATCCATATCCTCTTAAACACTTACGCCTTTTTTCTGATACACCTTAGGAATGACATTCCCATATAGACACCCATACACCCATAAGGCCTATTTCCATTGGCCGATGAAAAGGGTGAAGATTTCTTGAGTTACCCAGAAAGTCTGTCGGTGGTGCCACTCACTGTGCGTCTATATAGAAAGGTAGTAGATTTCACTCAGTGACCGACCTTTCACTCAGTGATGGGTGGTGCCACATTGCATAATCTAAGCAGAAAAAGTCGTTGGTAATTCTTTGAGCTGCGTTGTTTCTATTGGCCGATTTTGGGTCAGCAGTGCTAAAAGTCCGTCTGTAGTTCCTGACTGTAGATTGGTGAAGGGAGATCGGCCAATGGAAACGGGCCTATATATACCCTTACACGCATATATCTGTACCTAGATATCCAGACCCCTTTTACACTTATATCTGCTTACAACTTTACATACTTGTATACACCCTTACAGTGCTACACCAATACAGACATACCTTTCCGTTCGTCTTCATTATAGCATATGGAAATGTCATTTTGATGATGGCAATTATTGGATAAATTGTCCTCGAGGATCGTTTATCATTAATCACTGGTTTCCAGAAAGGAAAAATTATGACATTTATGATTCTCATACTTAGGAATGTCCAAGCCAGGGAATACATAAACTTCAAGACTAACGCAACTATTATTATATACCTATGGCTGTATCAACTACGTATACTGCCCGCTCCTACCCATGGCGTATTTATATCCGTACGGGACACTGTGAGGTACGGGGTATGTGATCACGTGACTAGGTAACATTTCGCCATTTTTAGGTTTATAATAATACGAAAACAGGCTGACTATCTTCGAACGTCAAAATACTTGGTAAAATTATTGATCCCATACATCCCTCTGCCTACGGCATCGGGATGTAAGCCAGTTTCCGTATATTATCATAAAATTACAGTTAGGTAGTAGTATATGAAAAGGAGAATCCTATAATGGCTATATTCCAACAAATTCCTGCCATGATCCCATTCAGGGCTGATAATTCCTTGAAGCATTCCCAAGCATAGACTGGGTAATGCCTTGAGACATTCCCCGACATTGACTGGATTTTTCCTTGAGGCGTTAGACCGGAAAATGCTCTGAGGAATCATTTATGATATCTACGAATATCACTTTCATAAATAAATGAATATTTTAACATGAAACCTTCACAGAACATACTTACAGTATAGTACTTAACATTATCAGGCAAAACAAATAATAGAAATGAGGAGGACGTGTCATACCACGTGATGAAATAATAAAATATCGGTTTGGGCGAAAATCGGCTCGTCCCTTGTAGTTATTCCCGCCTCGAGTGCCGTCCCGCCCAACGAGACCACAGCCCCCCCCCCCCCCGCCTGTAAAGGGTTAACGATGCATAGGTGTTGTTTTATCAGCACAGGACCCAAGACAACACCTGTATGTTACATTAATATAATATTACATTAATATGAATCTTCATTCAGAGGTTGGTACTCTAGATAGTTACATGCAGTGAGGGAGGGGGAGTGGGGTTGCTAGTGAGGGGTTGCCACAGAATTTCTTCTCGAATCGCAGCTTTCACCGAATGATGAATACATCACAGGGAAAGTATCCTCATGGCAAAAATTGCATAATTCCTAAAGAGCCTTTAAAAATACACATCAATGCCAGCAGTCAATCCCTCTGTTGAAGGCCCATATATCTCGTTAACCGAGATAAAGATATTAGGTAAAGATTATTGTTCAGGGTAAGGCTACTGGCAGTTCCCTGTTGGAAAAACCTTATCTCGAGATAAAGATATTTACCCGTGCCGACTGTATGAATACTCAAAATTGATTAGTTTCATATACAAGCGGCTGTATGCTCCGAGGAATTGACGTATAGTAATAACCGAGTACATGTGAGGATATTGCATGCGTAGGTTGAACTCCAAGGAGCATACGGTCAGAAACCAGTCTATATTATATTCACTATCTACTTTTATCCAAATGGTGGAGTGCCAATTTTAGTTCACTTTAGATATGCACTATTTTCCGTATGCTCAGGTTTTTGCAGCCTCTCCCGGCGCTTCCATTAGACGACTAAATACGTGGCGACTGTATATCGTCCGGCACATATCGTCAGGTGGTGGCAATGTCCACCGCAAAAGTCGTCGAGGTCTGAATGATTAAGTTCCCACAGAATGGCCGCCTGTCTAGACGACTATTCAAGGCCCTTGATGTTTACATTAGACGATTTCTAGACTTTTACGGCTGAAAGTTGTCAGGTTCAAGAATCGCCGCCTATAGTCGTTTAATGTTAAAGCCGGTTGAAGAATACAAAATATCCGTATGCCCCGGGTATGTCCATACAGAGTTCCTATAGTCTTACTACGGAAACTTTGTATTAGGTGAATAATAAAGTGGGGAATTCACCGTCCGTCCCCTTGACCTTAGCTTGGTTAACTAAGCCAATACACTAATTGGTCGTCTCCAGGAAACCCCTCCCGCATATTGTTTGTCACTATAATCACAAAGATAAGGAACACAAGCTCTGGGTTTGTGCGTATTCATCCTTTCTAGCCATGACATGGGTGGCCGTCCATGGGTGAGTCTGGGTCTAACTGCCAGTATCTACATCTTAAGCTTCATACAAGTTGCAGATCAATTATGGCTTTTTGCTGGGAGAACAGCCATTAGGAACCACCAAACGAGGACCGATCAACGCGCCTTGTATCCAGTTAAGGTTCAGAGTAAGTTCTCACTACTTTATTTTTCTCCTTTCTTTTATCCACACAAAGGTTTTCATTGCAGAGTAGTTGTCTTTTAACAGTAAGCAAGTGTTTCATCCAGCTATCATGCTGGGTGTCAAGATCTTAGGTCTAACAATAAACCTAGGCAAAGCATTGCTAGATGATCTCCTTGCTGATATAAAGACCCCTGGGCCACCAGCTAAAACATTGTTTTGCTAGTAGTTCCATTGGTCCACTTCACCAGCAAGTCGGTGGTGTTGGGATGTGATGTGATGTGATGTGATATGAAGGATATTGCCTGTGTTTTAATCTTGACACCAAACTTTGCATCATCTACATATGTTTTTTGAGACAGCTGGTAAGGTACAGTTTTATCATAATGAGTATGTAAGAAACATAAACCTCCTGAATGATCTAGAATATATACTGATGCAAGACGGAAACCTTAAGTTATGCCCTTGGATTTGTAGATGTATAGAAAGCCGCAATACATTGTTCTTACATTGTGAATGATAAGTGTGATTACAACTGACAATATATTGATGGTCTACGATTTTTATTCAGCAAAAAGGCTAACGACAAAATTTCACCGGTATATCTCGTGGTCGTCCATGTAGTTATCACACCTGGTGGAAAAGATGCATGCTTCACTGTATAATGACGTGTAAATTAATAGCTGACACAATAGGACAGAGAACATCATCTTATTATTAAGGGTATTATTCCACCGGGCTTACTGGAGGGCGCCGTGCGGGCGCCGCACCACGCCGTGTCAACGCCTGTCAGGCGGATATATAGAAATAGGTGCGGTAGAGCAGGCCACATGCTCATTGGCGGCGCCCGTACGGGCAACGTACGGCCAAACACTACGCAATATCCTCATCTTCGCTCGGATATTACTACGTGTCAACTACGTGTGGAGAAGACGACGATCAGGGTAATATTGTGTAGGACTAGCTCTGCCTCTTCCCTCTTTTATTGTTGCTGAGATATTTAGAAATGGGAAATGTGGTATTTCGTGAGACGAATTTGTAGGAATTATGAATTTCCCTCTGGGTTAATTTACGCCAGAAGATACGTGTTAATGTATCCTGCGATCTCCTCTAAGGTCCTCTCATAGAAGAGCGTAGTGTCACAGGTGCAACCAGAATTGTGCTCTGCGAGGTAGCAACCATTATCTTCCATTTTCAGATATTTATCTACATGTGCACAATTAACCCATAGATCCAAGCCATTTATCCTACCCCTAATATAAAATCCCATAGGCTTAACATTGAGTTTCCGTATGCCATGCTGACTGGCATATGGAGTTTTGTATGCCACTAATGGCATACAGAATTATTATCACGTAATATTCCAAAATCGAGGAGACGGGGCAGGACAAAATCAAAACCTGATTTGTTTTAATCTTGGCCACCACATTCCACTCCTGGCGTTTGGGCTCCGGACTTCACTCGGCTTCGCATCATGAAGTCACTTTACCAAACTCCAGTTGTGGCATACGGCGGCCAAGATTAAAACTCATCCAGTTTTACGATAGTATGCAGTATATTTGTGCCAATATGTGATGGTGGGTTGCCAATATGCATCTATTTTTCTTTCTCCATAGGTCTATTAGTAGCTGCCGGTGCGGAGACTTGCCTTAATCTGACGAGTGAGGTGTGCAACCCTCCTGTGCCCTGCAAAAATGGAGACTACTCACCTCATCCATTTAACTCCACTCTGTACCAGCAATGTGTCCACGTAGACTGGATAGATCGGCCGTGCCCTCCCAGCTTACAGTATGACCGGTATCAATGTGTCTGTCGCCCCAATGCGGACTATTTTAATGAGACATGCTGGCAAACATCTACATATTCTACATTTACTCCAAATGGAAACGATTCCACAGATTCTACAGTATTAGTACCACATACTACAGGTCTGTCATAAGTAATACACATTATCCTATCCCTAATAAAAAACCAACGCCATATGCTTAACATGGGCTTTGTTTATGTCACCGGTGTGACAAGGACATTGTCGAGTACAATATTCCGGGTATAAATGGAAGTCAATGTTGTAATAGGGTTATAAATGTTTTATCATTAAAATGTGTTGAAGAGTTTTACAGTACAAGTGTACATTTATGTCTATCCTTCCTGGTAAATAGCAAACGACGTCTATTGATCCATTGGGAGGAAGGTTCTTTTATATCCATCTCCAAAATGTGAAAACGGTTTGATTTCTTTAGAACCTACTACGGACACTGAATCAGACATAGTTTTCGACATCGATTGTAGGTGAAGGAGGCACATCCAATCCGCCTACCTCGCCAACTACACTGAGGCCGAGCCACACAACTCGGTCAGCCTTAGACGGGGGGCAGTTGCCTAAACAGTGGCTCACCAGGGAGCAGTTCGCTCTCATCACAGCCTGCACCATTATCATAACGGCCGTGCCAGCCCCGGTCCTCATCTACTGCATCTGTGGGAGGAGGAAACATAGGTCACGTTAACTTCTTTTCATGTTTGCTTTTCTCCTATTATCTCACCCCGGTATTTTCCTCCATAGGCTTAACGTTAGAAACTCATAATCCATGACCATGAAGGTAGTGTATCTAATACTCGATGGCTAATTAGGTGGATTATTTTATCGATTAATAATGTTTCTGACCATGTATACGGGGTGAGATAAAATTTAAAAAAACATATGGTGAAAATAACTCGGTCGACGCTCTATCTCGTTTGACCACTATGTAATTCACTCAGATTCGCATTGTAAATTACTCTTCAGTCAAACTTGGTGGAGTACAGACCAAGTTATTTTCATCTCACGAGTTTCCTTTCAATGCTTCCTTTTCCAACATGTTGCACATGGCCAAGATTTGGCAAGGGGCCATCCACAAAGTACGTACGCTGTGAGGGTTACACAAATTTGGAAAATTTTGAGTACATCACTTCTTTAGTCTAATCAATCCAACACGGGAAATTGGATCCGTAGTATATTTATTAGTTCTCCAGAGATCTCAGAAGAAAGGCAGTTTGGCTAGGTGACCGGATAATATTGAAGTCAAGTGAGATGTTATAAATACGTTTTTAGATCTTTAGCTGTGGGGTGGGTCGTGGTAAAATTCTTACTGGATTCAGTCTTACCGCCGAGTGAAAGAGAGAGGCTCTGACGTCAATGAAGGTCAAAGGTTAACCGGATAGGAAATCCGGTGTCGCGTTAATTATTCATCAATTTTACACTTAAAGACAAATGCAAACAAGATGGAGAGGCGTGGGTCAACATTTTCTGTGTTCTATGTATTTGCGTACGTACATTATGGATGCCCCCCTCCCACCATTACCGGAGCACCAGGTTGTACATAGCTTCCGGATTAGATATGTCGATCATGCTCTCTCTAGATTGTGTTTTATTGCAAACTTTTGCTTAACAAAAAAAGTAGCAATGTATAACTAGATCATTGGAACATGTTTTACGGTATAGCAGTTTCTCATTCTTATAAACAACATAGATCTCACTCTAATAGAATCAATTTCAGCCTTTCAAAATCCCAAGCTTTGTGCCAGTTCAGTATCGGCATTGAGAACAGACATTGAGGCATTCCATGGAGTAGAGCCCAAGTTAGGCACCGTGTAAAACAGATGATACCCAGTCACATATATACAAGCGCTTATTACAATTTGCATACTTCATTACCAGACTTGGGCCCATTTCATTTACCTAACCTCTTCTAAGCTGCCAGATACAAAGCAATACTCATTTGTTGTGCTATACTGAAGTTCTCATACTTTAATTTTCTGTTGCAGGTTAATACGGGTGAGACCAATAAATGAAGGAAACTAACTGAATAATTGTTGGAGGCCTCCATATATCATGAACTTTTAACATATCAAATTTGTATAGTTCCATAAGATTTGTTTCTGTATAAAAGATTATAACGAAATCAATAAGTAGAGATAGGTCCTACACTCCTCTCGAGTTTTTATTGGCTATATCCGATGAATTTCCTCAATGGAACATGCAATTAAAGTGTAAGATGGATAGAATAGTTCCAATAAGCGACATAGGCGGCGCCCTGTATGGAGGCGGGGGGGGGGGGGGGGGGGGGTCTGTTCGATGGACTAATGACTGCTGTAAACTGACCTATACAGCTTTCTGAGAATCCAAGACACTACACTTGATCTCCAGCATGCCCAGGGCACTACGCTACGCTTCGTGATCTGGACACCCTTCGTTTTCACAAGATAGCGCTATGTTCGCCATGCACACTATGCTTCCATTTATGTCGCGTTTATGTCATTGTGACAATGCAATTGGATTGTCAAATCCAAATCTAGTAACTATCACCTTGTTAGCTAAAAGACATTTCTTATTTGTAGTTTCTACGTCAATTCTTGACAGTTCTGACATCTAAAATTGAAGGGGTGTTGCGACAAAGCGTGGTGTCCGTCAATCACCTCTGGAAAACAAAAGTGTGCTGACAGCAAAGCTTAGTGTCCAGATACCCTTCCTGATTGTTAGGACTTTATGATACAACACATCTATGAGGGTGGCACATTACTATTAAAGCGGGACTTCCACTGCAAAAAAGTTTTGTTGTTCAGCTTAGGATATATTCGTAATGTTTCGGCGAATTTTTTTACCTCCACAAACTGAAATATCGTGTCAGTTATAAAATTGAGGATAAACGTGGGACTTCGGTTACCCGTTTTCCCGAAATCGCATTGTTTGACGAAGCAAATTACATGTTGATCGTTTGTTGAAAGTGAAAAGAAATATCATATTCCTGTTCTCCATTATCGAATTAATCATAAATCATTTAGATATTGAGATTTGATATTACCATCTTGAGTAGAATTGGAGCTATCAGGTGTTATGAGCAGCACATAGGCGAAATCCGGTAAATACATGTATTGGTGGGAAAGTTCAAAATTTATCGAGATATATGATATCAAAATAATTATTTTTTGTGAGCCTTTTCGGAAGAAGTGTTTTAGTGATACAAGATTTCCTGAAACTTTCCGAAATATTTCACAATACATATCGTCAATGCGAACGGGCCCTCCACGAAATTCGCATGAGCGCCCGAAAAACACCAGAATCTTTAGGTGCCTCTTCCACCGCAAAAGTCTTGTACGATTCTGACAAAAACATTACAATACACTCCGGAATAAATTTCGGGGATTCTCTTTTTAAAATTGTGGCTCGGTGGAATCAGCGCTTATTAAAGGTGTGTAATTCAAGGTTAGCAAGTATTCTCACAACTAAACTAAAAGGAAGCGGCGTTAACTGTTGTAAATCTGGCTGAGTAATGAGCCTACACAAGCTGTGTTCAGTTGATAAGAGGTCCAATTCCCAAACGAACACACAGTAATAAAGATGGACTCCATGGGACATTGTAGTTCATAGGCCTAGTGGTACGAGTTCCTGGGGCCCGTTGGATAATCTAGGATCGTACAAGTAGACCCTTTTTTATGTGCCATTGAGACCCATGAACGATGTGGGTCGACTTTATTCAACACTCATGAACGACCTAATGGACGGATAAGGCCGCGAACAGACTGAAATTATATTAAATGATAATCCCTGTACGAGGTACAGAAAGGGGTCTCCATTTACGATCCTAGATTATTAAACGGGCCCCCCTGGAGGTCAGCGGATAAGAGATGATCTTGAAATGTCAAAAAACGCCAAAGGGAAATAAATAATCTGTGTGGTCACATGGGCCAATTAAGTTGTTCGCTGCTTCATCCTTATAAGGTGATACTCAGAGACTACATCCTCTCAAATCAAACATTTCCTGATTTAATCGTTCGGTTTGACCATGCCATTTCTTCAGCGGTGAATGACCAACATGAATCACCCATGTATGTGTACGGAGAGTCCCTAGCCTTCCATGTACTTAGTCTGAGGTGTTATGCTAAAGTAATCCAGATCATAAAGAATTAAGAGTTCAGGCGGTTTTAAATAAGATGTTAACGCTCGAACAAGAAACGCAAATTGTTTGCCGCAGCAGCAAAAATGAGTAACACGTTGACGGTCTCTACGTTATACGTTTAACGAACTTGTAAATGATACAGGGATGAAAGTCAGGACTGAGAATAAAATCGGAAATTCTAAATCTAAATCCCTTGTTAAAAATAATTACAACATTATTTCAGAACGAACGGCTATGAATCGATATGTATTCTAGTATTACCGGCGTATACACATGGAATGTCGGAATTCCGTCATTTATGGGAAAACTTGCATCCCTGAATTGATAAATATTCGCTCAAAGTTTAAACAGGTACCAAAATAGAAAACACAAAGGCAGGGAGTGGTTGACAAACACAAGTTCATTCACAGTGTCAGATGACCGAAGATAAGGCACCTGAGGGAGGATGCGCCCACAGTCTCTGACAAAATGCAACGAGGCCCAGTGCGCACCTGAATAAGCAGTGCGTACATGCCTCGCTGTCGTATACCATGGGTGGCCTTGCTATTCACCTGTTAGTCGAGACAAACTGTTCTACACACAGGTTAGGGGTCATCCATAAAGTATGCACGCACTGAGGCGGGGAGGGGAGGGGGCAAACATGTTGGAATTTTGCGTATATGCTCCTTCATTGATCTATTGCCTACAAGATTAGGAATGGGGAGGGGGGTCCAATACTTCAGAAAATATGCGAACATACTATATGAATGACCCCTTATTCAGAAACAGAAACCTGAGGGGTAATTGAACTTCAATCGGGATGGGGGGGCGGGGGTATATTTGTCCTTAGAATTCACTGACGATATGCTATTTATTTCGCAATAGTTGATTTTACTAGTCACATTTATCATTGATATACGGAAATTGATGGTGTTGGCTTAAAAGCCAATACAGAATCATCCATCTGGGATATTTCTATAGTGTTATAATTAGTCATGAACAGACTAACCTAGACATGATCATTTCTATAATTCATTCGAAATCAATGTAGAATAATTGGTACAAATGCAGGTTGGTTTGTACGAATGGTTTTGACGGTTTTGTCAATGCTGCTAGGAGCCCCTAGTTATCAGTGGTTTTTTTTCAATATTTAATGAGCATCCGTAAAGTACTTCCTTTTTTTCATGGCAGATTTCTATCACAAAACAGGTACCACATTAATACATCATTTCTTGCTATCATACAGTACTCTAGAGTAGTAATTAATATATGAACACAATCTCAAACCTACAAGAGTGAGATCTTGGAAGCGGGCCCACACGTGTGTACATTGTTGGATAACTTAACAGAAACAGCGAAATTTAAATGGAGGGAAGAAGGTAGCCGATCACACTGTTATTATAAATAAATCTATATGAGCAAGGTTCGACGACAAAAATGTCTATGACTCTCCACAATAGTAAACCATACTCCAAGGTACTGCAGACATGAATACAAAAACGAAGTGTTCATGCCCTATTTATATACAAATATATATATGTGCTAATTGAATGAGAGTATAGTTCATGTACAAGTATCTACAGTTGTACATACACGTCTTAAAACCACTGCCGTGAGCTATAAATTAGATAGAACTAGATTGTGTATGCATTCAAGGTCTTTGGGGAATAGCAGAACTATATAACAGTAAATCCTTGAATAAAATCTGTAGAAATCAATATGGGCTACAAGAAGATGTCTAGATCTTCGCATAACATTGTCCTCTGGTCATAATAACATTGTGTATTAACTAAGCTCTATTCATGGCATGGACCATAGAGAGGTGACCAAGTGAGGTGCGCACCATCTAAATCTACCTCATCGCCAGCTTTTGTGGCACGTCTGTGTCAGGTAATTCATTTAGTATTTAACGGTAACCTTCCCGTCGTTTACATACATGAACATCTATTGTAACAGTCTTCACATTACCTCACCCCTGGTATTTTCCCCAATAGACTTAACATTGGGAACTCGTACTTAACACCCCTTGAGTATTTAGAAAAGATACTCATTAGGGGATTATGTCACAAATGTTAGCCAATTTATCAAGGTGAGGGGTGAGATAAATTCAGAAACCTATTAAATTTCACGGTCAAAGCTCAATCCCATCTGGTTAGGTTCGCTGCGTAATTCACGGAGCTTCGCCTTGTGAATTACTATGCTATTCAAACTCGATGGGGTACAAGCTCTAATCCCTAAATTTACATAGGTTTCCTCTATATTAAAAGACCCTGCGTCGTACATATTTGAACTAAAACAGAAACGAGCATTGAACTCTGCAGAACCAGTGCAAAAACCAAGAACTATCAAAAGTGAATGGTTAGAATACAAGGCAGAAAGGTCTGTCCCCAGTGGAAAACAATAAGAAATTTTGAAAGTGAATGTAGCCTGCAGTCCGGCGGAGAAATCTAGACTCCTTTGCACAGTTAAAGGAGAGAACTCGTTGAACACAAAGTCAATGCGGAACTGCGTCCACGCTGTGACATGAAAACACCCACGTGATTTCATCACGTGACTATAAATGTCTGCTGCATGCTAAGTATACATAACGAATAAGATACGTAAAAAAGCAACGTTAAAACCAGAGAACCGAATATCTAAGACATTCAATTCGCTGAAGTAATACTTCTGATACTTAAGTTCCACAATCGTATGATTTAAATTAGGCCAAATCAACACATGGGCTTTTTTAGCGAGTTCACTGACGTAGTGCTTATCATGTGTGTACATTAATTATGTCATTCCTCGGAACCGATAGCGGTCTAAATATATGTATACGCCAATAGGAACATATAAGCGATGACCCATTCAAATATATGGTCTGAGTAAATGCATTTATACAGTCAGGTGTGGTGCTATTTCACTAAGATCTTGGCTGGAGTTTATAATGGACTTTATTATGCTTACCAGAACCGGCTTCTGCACGCAACAAATGCGTCATATCGGATCAATAGGTACCACATCTTACAAAACCAGGGTCCCCGATGACTGGAGGTGCAGAATCAGCTTAATTATTATTGCAATATACACAATTTACCTAGGAATATCATAGTTGTAAAACAGTAACATCCATGGTTGTCAATGTTATGCCATCCGGCAATGAATAAAAGTATTTAAGTACATTTCTCAATTGGTTCTAGCTTTTTTTTAATCATCATTGACACTTTAGGTACACACTTTATGGGTCTATATTCGTATACATTTAGCATGTTGAGTAAAGTGGCTGTAACAACTTAACGCATTCAAACTATTTCACCATCAGGTTAGAGATCTCAAACGAGTGATGCTTTGAAGGAATGAACCATGATATGCTTTTGACACCGACATTTGGACGACTCGGCCGAATCCCTGCTTACAATGAGAATTTATTCACTGATTACGAAATCCTTAATTAACACATATGACTTTTTATCTCACCCTGGTATTTCTTTCTATAGGCTTAATGTTAGGAACCCATACTCCACGGCCGTGAAGGTATTGTACCCAATACTCAATGGCTAATTGTGCGAGTTTGTTTATTGATTAACAATGTCTACAGGATGAGATAAAATGAGAAAATGACTTGACGAATATAACTTGGTCCGCACTCCACTTCATTTGGCCGTTAGGTAATTTACTCAGCTTCGCTTTGTGAATTACTCAGCAGTAAACTTGGTGGTGTACGGACCAAGTTATTTTCATCTCAGTAGTTTCCTTCTAAAAATACAGCTTGAGTAAAACTGCGCGCGTGACCGGATGTTCTAAATGTGAATATGGGCAGCTAAGCACTCCGAGACCATTTGTGTATGCTGCATATAGACTTGGTCAAAGAACTGGACGCCAACCGCAATACATGATATACTCCTACCATCTGTATGCTTGTGCTTAAACTAACATGGTATTTTTTTTTCCAAATCATTACAATAAAATAGGTAAGTGATCAGGAAATGCTAGCAATTCCAATATAAACCTCGAGATACCTAATTGTGTATATGTTATAATTTCTTTGTTTCCGTTTGGCTTCTGTACTACAAAACCGTAGTCTTAAAATTCTTAAATCTATACAGATGAAAAAGACTCGTTATACCGAGTCTAAATAGGTGCTATCAAATCCTGTTTGTCTCCGACAGAATGTAATGGGAGCCGAATGATAATTGAGGATACTGTACTCAAACAAAGGTTCTGCTAAAACGAGTTCAAACAAGACTGACATCAGAGCAGTGGGTACCTCCTAATGGGAAACCCACTAAAACACCAAAAACTTGTCATTACCTCGAGAGTTCAATATCAAAACATATATTGCACATGCTGATTTCTTTGGGATATGAATTTGAACGGACCTCCGTGAATATGAATCTACGCTTGCATTGGCACATGGTCGTTAAAATCAGGTATGAACATGATTCAACTTTGATGGCTGGATCTTAAAAAGCCACTTCCCTGTAAAGTAACCAAAGGATGGACCACAATGCAATCCAATCTAGAATCTGGGAAACCCAAAAACATATGATTGATTTATAAAAGGTATCGACAGGTGTCAACATTGTCTGTTTTGATTTTTATTGCTCTTTATCTAAAACATAAGGGTGGGTGTGGTTGTGGGTGGGTGAGGGCATTTTCGGCGAAGCTGCCCGAAAGATGCAGGCCAGGCATATTTATCAGCTAAATAGTAAGTTTTGATATCTATCTTATTTCAAGGAAATATCAGCTTTATCATAGGGGATTTTAGAACAAAAACCAAAAGCAAAGGTAGTTAAACCAAAGAATGTGACGTGACGTCTGAAGACAAGACAGAAAAAGTCACAATGCAGTTCAACTAAAATTGGGTGGCGTAAACTCCACAGTTCACACTGTAAATAGCACCATTACGAAACAGTCAGCGCGTAGCTAACAACATGCCAGTTGCGAGGCAACACCAAGCTCAATAAACATAAAACTTAGATGAAACTGTGTGATAGTTTTTTTTCTTTCTAGAATATCTGCCAAGTAAAATTTTTTCTCTCCAGAAGAAAACTTCAGAAGACTTGAAAACAGTCCTGATGTCCATTTCTTACCATTGTGTGTAAACTATTCATGAACCCCATTACGTGCAAGGCGTGCATAATGAAGAACCATATTTTTTGTATGTAGACTAAATGGCATAAACAAAACAAACTAAAAACGAAAAAAAGAAGTTATTAAAAGGCATAAAAAATAAAAAATAAAAGGCATAAACCGACCAGGAATCTGTAGTGGTGATAAGGTAAGTCAATATTACTCAGCAAAACAGAACCTATGACCGTGTCTGTGCGATAGTCAATCACTGAACCCTATTCCATGGGAGGCACACTCACCATACATACATTTCTAGGCCGTCAAGATCCACCTCTACACATAGTACCTGATTCATTACGGCTACTGAGAAATCGACCCGTAGTTGACAGAACTCGACCCACGAAGTCGACCCCTTCTAGATACTTATGATAAGGGAATTCCATATTGAAGGAAAGCTCTATTTAACTTTTAGACAAACGAACCAGAGAATTCGGAAAATATGCTCAGTTATGTTTAGGGTTAGGGTTGGGGATAGGTATAGGGTTAGGGATAGGGTTAAGAGAAGGGTTTTCTGTTTGTTTTCTTCCCCAAGAAGGCCAAATTTGAAGCCAAGATAACATACTTACTACTAAGTTTAGTATTTATCCACAATAAGATACTTGAATTGGAAAGATCTATAATGTGTCGAGTTCGTTTCGGGTCGAGTCCTCCAGTATTCGAACAGACACCAGCTCCCAGTTACTGCCCTGTACTACCGAACATACACACATCAATGCTCACACTCGATTCCATGGCTGAGGGGTCCACTGCAGATCACTTGTATTTCTAGTAGTAGTGCACTGTTAAGAGAAGTCCACTGACACTCAAGTCCTCCCGGTATAGCAGATGTGCGGTCAGATATCCAGGGAAACGCTGACAATGTTGTGGGCTATTTTTTTCCATTCAAACGAGCGAGGATAAACTGCGGGTACTGGCTTTGAAGTCTTTGCTTTGTTCGCTGGAAGTTTAGTACTCCATGAGGCGTGACATAATAGGAAGTTTTTAACTCCAACCACATGTCACGCTGGCCGACAATGACAGCTACATACTAGCCGCCTCGGTTATTCTGTGAAAACTAATTATATGTATGGAAACCATCCACAATGTCGGTTTTATTGATTTGTATTTGTCACGAGCACTTCTATGGACACTTTCCTGAATGTCTAGTTCACATGAACAGGAAAGAGGAGATACACTTATCCTTGACTGTAATAACCTATTTAGTCAAGAAAATGTCGCTATTTTGTCTATCCGTCTACCTCTGTGTCTTAAGCTTCCCCTTTCTTCCTACCACGTATATCCCGTATACTGTACACACATACATTCCATACATTCACGTATGTTTAAATTATAACGCCTTGCAACACTCATTAATGACACATTTAAATATAAACTTATATAACTTCACAATGTGAATTATCCTTCCATGATTTAGCCGATGATGATCGTCCTATATCACACACATTAAAATAGGCTCCACACACCATCGGTAGGTACAAACAGCCTTGTTTACCATAGTGGTATCTTCACGTCTTAAGTACAGCTATTGTGTGGGCACCAGGTCATAAAACATCCCTTCCATACATTGTAGTCTTCCGCTATAGGGATGGTCCTCTAACGGCTCGGTGGACTCAGCGGCAAGGTGACATAGTTCCAGTAACAATCAATTCAATGGGATCCGATCATGTAAGTGTTGGATGTTGTTTCATAGTGCCATCTTAAGATAGTTTACGGCAATGCAGTATTCCATGATGTAATAACTTTGTCACCACTAGATGGCTAGTTCTGATTCAAGGTCCGCATGAACGGATAAAATTCCCATGTTTCAATTGATACACTTGCCCTACTTTCCTCGCATTAGGTTACCTGTACCCGAGGTGTAGTAAGATATACTTAGCCAACATCTCGTAACAAGTCAAGGTGTCAGTTGGGCCATCACTATAACCACTTAAACCAGTCTCTCTATAACATACAAACCAAATCTGTCTGCCTGTACTATACCTTCTCATGGACTCCATATAACCCACACAACCCAAAAATCTCCCTACATCCCATATATCTCTGTATCACAAACACTAGCACAGTCTCTCTGTAATACACATTTTAGTAACATTTTTCAGTACCACACATCCCAGCAGTCTCCCTGTTATACACACTTTAGCCATATTTCTCTTTATCTCACCCCTTGTATTTTTTCTCCAATAGACGTAACCTTGGGAAACTCGTATCCAACGCCCATGAGATATTTACGAAAAAATATCCAATGGGGGATTATGTCATAAATGTTAGCCCATTAGTCAATGTGAAGGGTGAGATAAATTCAGAAACCCTTTCAAACTTAGGGTCAGATCTCGAACACATCTTCTTTGAATCGCTACGTAATTCATCCGGCTTTGCCTTGTGAATTACTATGCGATTCAACTCGATGGGCTACAAGCTCTGACCTTAAACTTTCATTGGTTTCTTCTATATTGCATCACACATCCCAGCACAGTTTCCCTGTTATACACTTTAGCAATATTTCTCTATATCACACATCCCCAACAGTCTCTAAGACACACACATTAGCAATATTTCTCTGTATCACACATCACAGCACAGTGTTTGTATATAGCGAGCTTCTTGGCTCAGTCTCACTGTGTCACAAACCCTGCAGCACACAGATTCCTGGCATCACCCGCACCACCACATCATTGTGTTTTATAACGTAACGCTAACAGATCAGCTTAACGAGGACACAGACGACGCCGTCGACGGAGAACTCTCGTCCACAGACTCGATGGGAGTCTTGCAGAAGAAGCACTCTTTCTTGTTCATCATATGGTGTGATATGCAAGCCCTGCAAACAGATACACAACACTCTATGAGTCTTCAATATTGACATTTACCACAGTTTCAGTCTTAAGCTCCATGTCTGACTTTGAATGTGGTTAATTTAAATTTGGTGTAGTGTTATCCTCTACCCTTTACCTCTAATTTTTTTTCTTTTTACTCTGCTCCCACAGAATCATCCCTTTACCCACGTCTCATATATTCTCTCGGTGATAAAAATGTAGTAGGCCTTGAAAAAAAACGTTGTATCACCAGAAAACTAGCATCGCTGCGGATTAAAGTGAACTGCCAAGCGTCATCGCCATCGGGACAGGCTATGACTGGACTCAACACGAGTACATATGGCAGATTATCTCTCCCCGGTATTTTTCTCCATAGGCTTAACATTAGGAACTCGTACTCCACGGTCGTAAAGGTAGTGTAAGTCATATTCAATGGATAGTGGATTATGTCATCTTATTATTCGATTATGTTTCTGACCATGAATCCGGGATGAGATAACATTAGAAACTTACTCGATGAAAATAAGTCCTCGTTTGACTACGGAATAATTCACTCAGCTTTGCTTCGTGAATCACTTCATGTGGAGCACGGACCAAGTTATTTTCATCTTGTGAGTTTCCTTCTAAATAGGTTAATAAGGTAACTTATGGTTTTCACTGATGAACCTAAAAGGGCATGGTCATAATATTTATAAACATTCCTTTCCTTTCCACCAGGATCGCATCGTACTGTAATGATCCGAAGAATTTAATTAACATCATTATATGAAAAATTACCTGCAGGATTGATGGCCGCAGGGCCTGAAGATGGTCGACTTGGGACGAGCGTAGCAGATATTGCATAACAAGTCTTCGTCAATATCCTATACAAGGAAGGGATATGTAAATTTAGGACAAACACTTAGTTAAAAAAAAAAAAGGTTACCTGTAGAAACATATGGACATATTCTATTTAAAATTTGTTTCTTGTTCAATATGATAAAAGTAGATACACTAGATCTCACATTGAAAAAAATGCGTACGTGAAATCATAGGAAAAATGTTTTATGTATGTCTTCATTTTTATAAAAAGAATATTCCTGCAATTTTTACACGATTCCACTTAGTCTGTGAATGCTTTTCATACTTCTATTCAACACATCCTGAAGAATCACTGTATTTTAATATTAGACAAAAAAAGCTGAACATAATTTTCCATTTGACGAAATATGTCTATGACGGGGAGGTATTTTGTAATCAAACACTTACCGGTGTCTGTGCTTTACACTTGGATTCCTGGATTCGCAGATGCCTAATCAGATTTTCTACATGTTCGATCTCCTCTTCGTTTACCTCCGTGTCTGTCAGAAACAAGAGCTAAGTGTGCATTTTCAAATAGAAATATTGGCATTTTAAAGGCCAAGATAGCGGGTGGCCGCATTTAAAATTCAAAGGTAGCTTAAGACAGGGTTCTTACATAAACAGCCAAACAAGGAGGGAGGGAGGGAGGGAGGGAGGGAGGGAGGGAGGGAGGGAGGGAGGGAGGGAGGGAGGGAGGGAGGGAGGGAGGGAGGGAGGGAGGGAGGGAGGGAGGGAGGGAGGGAGGGAGGGAGGGAGGGAGGGAGGGAGGGAGGGAGGGAGGGAGGGAGGGAGGGAGGGAGGGAGGGAGGGAGGGAGGGAGGGAGGGAGGGAGGGAGGGAGGGAGGGAGGGAGGGAGGGAGGGAGGGAGGGATCTCTATTTTCTAAAAATCCATGTCAAAATACTATAACCCAAAACTGTAAGATATTGTTTGGCCATAAGACCTTCTAAAAGAGAAATCATTTTCCTATCTGTACTTAGTTAGCTATAAAAAAACAAAAATGTGGTCAGGTCGCCTAGTGACTCGTACAAGCTGGTGTACTACAGTAGGCTATAGCCATAACCTAAAGACCAATCGTCTACCCGCTAATAATGATGCATGACAAAAAAGATCTGACACAGTAAACACCCAACAACTACCGAAGAATTTGCTATGATACAAATATTTTTTTAGATCCCAGCTAAATCTGAGAACATGAGCTAGACTTATCCCACCTCAAGACAGAAATTCAAGGAGGCCATCCATAACGTATGTACGCAAAATTTCTGAAACTTTTGACCCCACCCCACCCTCTCGCAACAGAACACAGGAACATCGCTCTACCGATTTATTCCACATTGGACTCCTAATCCACTAGCCTCTAAATGGCATACTCTCAGGAAGACAAAATCTAAACATCAGAGTGTTCAGCGAGCGATAATGAGAGTAAAAGTGCCATACTGTAAACATCAAGACAGAGAGGGTCTGCTACAAAATGGCGACTGTTTTACAATTCAGTCATTTTTGGTACTAACAAATACGGACAATTTAGAAGTTAAATCTCTTCGCATAGAAACCAATATAATTGTTCACGATAGGGATGTAGACACAAGAACTTTACATATGAAAATGACTATCATTTCTAGTAACATATAGCATTATTATGTTATGTCTTACTGCTGCTATGCTATCACACTGCTTATGAAACTCTGTCAAACAGTACTGGCCAAGCATTGGAACCAGTCCACTTGTGAGCTGAGCTTTGACCAGTATACATAAAAGGTTAAAAAAAGAGGTAGAGGTAGAAGAAATGACTCACAATTTCTCAGGGAGAAGATCTTCTTGTCTGGTGGTGGAGCGGCGGCTTCGTTTCCAGTCCTACCTAACAGGAACTCAATGGTGGATAATTGGAATCCAGGCTCAACTAGTAGCGCGCCCGTAGCACAGTCTATGCTGAAGTGTAATGGGTGAGAGATGTAAGTGACTACTGCGTACAAGGTAAGAATAGAGATCTGTAAATGTCATTTCCCGGTGGTAAATAAATGAACACGATGGGTGCTTGGTCACAACCCATAAATTATAAACATTTGCGCATATTAGCATGTTTAATTGTATTAATTTCTTTATCATTCACAATTTCTATGGAAACAATTAGCAATAATACTATTCTGAGGCTGCTTTCAGCATTACGGTTTGTATATTAATCTTCAAATGAAGTGAACGATTTATTTTTTTCAGTGTCTGCTCTGTCAAAATCTACTTTCTACATGTATATCAACTGGCAGGGTACTTGTTTGCTTGTTTGTGGTTTAACATCCAAGGAAACCCTGAATTGTATATAGGGACCAAACTGGCAGGGTACAATAAAATCTATAGTGTACCGTTCATCTTGGAATGCATTATCTTCTCTAATACTGTATGGTTGTAATGGTACTACTTGGATTATTGCCAATAACAAACAAAAAAACCCAAAAGCGCGCAGAATTCGTGAATGATGGCAGATACTAAACAGCATAAACTGGGTAGAGTCATGCTCAATTTAAGGTGCTCACAAAGTGACCTCCCTCAAACATAAGGAAATCTCTAGGTACAAGAAAAGTTGACAGTAAAATTGCTTATTGTTAAAAAAGACAACTACCTCTTTTCATCTGCCTTGACGATGAGTCGGATGAGGATCCCGGCGACGGCGGTGAGGATCGGGAAGTGGTCGACCGTCTCCAGCCCGGGCATGCTGACTGACACCACTGTGTCAAACATGTTAGACCGCGAGGTCACGCGATTCAAAACTTGCGTCAGCAGCTGTGAAATAAGGTGATATGAGGTCAACGATCAGACAGCACACTGACAGGCAGCACACTGACAGGCAGCACACTGACAGGCAGCACACTGACAGGCAGCACACTGACAGACAGCACACAGACAGGCAGCACTCTGACAGGCAGCGCACCGACAGGCAGCGCACAGACAGGCAACACACTGACAGGCAGCACACTGACAGGCAGCACACTGACAGACAGCACACAGACAGGCAGCACTCTGACAGGCAATACACTGACAGGCAGCGCACAGACAGGCAGCGCACTGACAGGCAGCACACTGACAGGCAACACACTGACAGGCAGCACGCTGACAGGCAGCATACTGACAGGCAGCATACTGACAGACAGCACACAGACAGGCAGCACTCAGACAGACAGCACGTTGACAGACAACCTCCTGACAGCCAGCATACCGACAGGCAACACACTGACAGGCAGCACTCTGACATACAGCACAATGATAGGCAGTACACTGACAGGCAGCACGCTGACAGGCACCACACTGACAGGTGGCACACTGACAGGCAGCAAGTTGACAGGCAGCGCACTGTCAGGCAGCATACTGACAGATAGAACACTGATAGGCAATACACTGACAGGGAGTCTACAGACACTGTTAGGCAGCACACTTAAAAGTAATAGACTGTCAGAGATCACACTATCAGGCAGTTTACTGACTGGCAGCACGTTGATAGGCAGCACACTAACCTTACAAGCAATGCATTGACAGGCAGCCGTCTACAGTAAAACCCCACTTAAAGGGGACAATTTGCTTGGAACAGAAAATTTTTCATCTATCAAGAGTTTATTCTAAACCCACTTAAGGGGAACCCTGTTTAAGGGGACATCCCCCTTATGAAGACAATTATTTCAGTACAAAATGCTGTATTTGAGACGTGGCAAGAGACACCTCTAGGTAAAGCCGATGCTACCTTGTTGATAAAGAATAATTTAAAGAATTAAAAAATTTTTTTTAATGATGAGCTGCTCACCTGGAATAGTCGACACAAGAGCAGTTCGGCTGACGGCTGGCTCCAGTCTACGAGGTGTTCTGGGACGAGCGTCACTACCATTTCTAACACTCGTAACAAGCCCACTGAGATGTCGAAGCACGTGGCACAGATCTTCAACTGTCGACTGTCTACGTAGCTCGCCATAGGCCTTTGCGCAATCTGCTGCAACTGCATTAACCAAAAACACAGTACTTAATACAATGGTTCTACATTGCCGTGGGTCCGAAAAGGAAAAGGTTTCTGAAAAGTCACTCTCTTGGAATCATGATTCCCTATAATTCTTTTTTTTTTTCAAGGTATCAGAGGTCTTTGATAATTATCACATCATGGGGCAAAACGGAAAAATTCCGAACCTCTTTCATTTTCACTCTGAATATCTATCATATTTCAATATATACGCACACAAAAAGGAAAACTGGGAGTCTATGCTTTATTAGAGATATTCTTAAAAGGCTACTCGGAGGCAGCATCAACACCACGTCTGCAGACTGATGGTGTTAATATACATAAGGCATACAATTTCTATTATTATATACCTGTGTACAGATTCCATTCTGCACACTGCGCACAAATTAATAGCAGAGCAGTACTATGTGACTTGTTGTAAAATGGCGTTTCAATCATTTTCAGGTATACAACAAGAGCTAAGGAGGGAGGGAGGAGGGGAGGGGACGGGACGGGACGGGAGGGGAGGGAGTCCATGAATAGGGAAGGGCCTGCATTGATTGGCTATTTAAAGCCCTACTCCTCTGTGAACTCAGTAGTTCATGGATCAGTGCACACATATATTTAGCTACCTGTAGGGGATTTAATTGGCATTCACTAATACCATACCTATATATAAATCGTTTTGCTTCATGGTGATAGCTTCGTGGATGAGTGCACACAGACCTGCCTGCATGCTCCCTAGCCATGTGGGGGATACAACTTTGTTTCTATGTACACCAATAAAGTAGGCCAAGCCAATATCTGGTGGTAAATGACATTACAAATGATTTTACAAATCAATATCATTTGACTAGGTCTTCACTGATTCCTACAACAAAATTATGAACCATTTTGACTTCTGCTTATGTGTAAATATGCTGAATAAACCATATTCTCATACACCTCATGCCTCCCCCCCTCCTATTATGAGATTTGACAAAAATATATGAATAGCACATCAAATACACATTGCACCTAAATAATGACACTTCCTAGAATGTAAGCAACTGTCAGTGCTACTTATGGAGATGGTAAATGTTACACCAATGCTCACTGTAAATCAATATTGAGTAAACATCTGTTTGAGCATGTCCATTTCACTGAACCCCCCCCCCCCCCCCCCCCCACATTCAAGAAATACTTCAATGTCTCTGTAAGTATAGAATTTACTTAGAAAATTCCACTTCCTAGCACCTACTGTTTTTTATTCTCTTTCAAATGAGGCATATCATATTCTGATTCAACCAGTTTAAGGGGTAGAAATATGTCCATAAAGGTAATACGCCTTTTCGTCCATGGCATGGGGCTGAGGGTCTGTGGGGAGGTTCAAACCACTGTTTTAGTGGAGTAAATGCGGCAAACTAAATATCATATTTGCTTGACACAAGGAAAATATATTACATATGCTGAATATGAAAAAGTGATAATTCAGAAAACCCCCAAACTTGGCTAATAGACAAGAGAAGACTGATAAACGGTTTCAAAGTCCCATGAGAATATGAAAAAGTGGATTTCCACGGAAAAAATCTCTTAGTAATCAATTACTGGGTACTTACTTCCTGTAGCATGCCAACAAACTCAGAGAAAGCCCAATTGAGCTGGTTGAGTAGACTGTCGATGAGCTTTGTAGCGACATCTGGTGATTCAGTGAGGTACTTCTGGATATGGTCTTGGAATACTTTCGATGGGCAGGGTTCTAGTACAAGCGAAACAAACTCATCAATTGATGCCAAGTGAGATTATATAGTAGGACAACTCAGTATATACATAAGAAATCAAAGAACAAATCATGAGATATGACTAGGATAGAAGGGATGAAATTAATACAGACTTTCCCTAGTTGTATTGACCACGATGGGAAAAATTCTCCTCTGCGATTCTATTACTGGACATGGTATAGGGCACAGAGTGATTGCTAGTTCTGCCACCATCCGCCAGGATATTGTATCAACACTGTAGTCAGGGTACAACCACTATTATCTGCTGTTATAATCTATAGATAATCATGAAACGAGGCTAAAACCTCCCTATGGCAAGCCAAAAATAATATCATCAGTAAAATCCTTTGATAACTGGACCCGCCACCTGGTGATTTGTTTGGCGTCAGTGGCAAAATGTCCACCCCCATAACACAATGGCTATGTGCCCTGCGAGGAAATGTCAAATGTTTAGTATGCATTAATCTGACCACATTGTCGACGTAAAATCTCAATGGTATCCACAGTAATTATCTTTTTTCATAACGAAACTAGATAATATATTTAACCTACTTTGTAAACTCGCACTTCCAATTTCCTGCTGTTGACTCTTGGCTGGTAGAACGTGGGGCAGATGTTTATATCGGAAGGCAAACCCACAGCCCTAAAAGTATAGACAAAAGTGCGTCAAATGTGGTCATTTCTATACATATTATTTTGTCAGAGACAACGATGCTGTATCTGAAATGCTTTTCATATATTATCAAAACATAAATCCACTTTAGACTGTGTAGGATATCTAGTATTTACTGTTTTTCAAAAAAGACAATTTATCTACACAATTTATCAGAGTTCGTTTAGGAACAATGCCGATAATTTTAAACAAAGTGACCATGGATGGAGTTAGATGAAAGGGGTTTAGATTAGCCTCTATTCTTGGGAACATCTCTAGTATTTGGACTGATAATGAAAACTGACTCTTTTATTTGATTTCACTGCTTATTTCACGAGTGACTGGGGAAACTAAAGGCAAAGTGGTATTTTATTTACAAAATAGCATAGATTGTGTGTGTGTGTGATAACCTCGGGCTGTGGATCAAAATAGTGGCGAATAATTCTTTCATCGTGGTGCTCACCTTCCAGAGCCGGACCAGGATCCAGTTGGTCTGAGCCCATGAGCGGTTTTCGTAGGGTGCCAGTAACGCCTGCACCATCTCCAGTTGGCTGAGAGAAAAAGGAACTTTTATAGTTGGCGTATATAAAGCCGACAAGACAAACCGCCATACTATCTCATCCATACAAAAGGCCACTTCACTGCTGACCCACTGATGAGGAAATCATCCATGTAAGTGTGCTCATTAGAGAATGTATTTTTTGCCTAATGTTGGATGACCATTTTCCTTTTCTAATTTTCCCTTCCTTTATTAAATGATGTACAATCACCTCTGCAAGTATATCTACTGGTAGACAATGGTGGGGTATACACCAGACAAGTAAAGATATATACACAATATACGCGCATATTAATGAATGATTGGGAGCCAATGAGATTTAGGGGATGGGACAGAGATTGACAATGAGAGATAGCAGTTTCTAGTTTGTCTTTCACTAGAGGAACATGGAAATCTTGGGCATGTCGTTCAGCTTAGACACTTGATGGATACCTTAATTCATCAATTCAATAATAAAGAAGATACCAACAAGTATTGGTCAAAGTTCTCCACGAGTTTGATGTGGAGTGACGTGAACGAGGCGACAGCCAAGTGAATATCAAATAGCGTTCAAATGAGTTGGAGAATGACTTTCACCAAAATGAGTTGCGTTCTGTATTTATCTCACCCCTGTACATACTAAAAGAATGGACGACACAGGATATATACCATGGAGAACGGACTGCAATACTTGTAAGGGCATGGAGAACGAGTTCCCAATGTTAAGCCTATGAAACAAAAATACCAGGGTGAGATAATGAACTATGTTCCACTGACCTTTCTTCGGGTATTTGCTCCAGAGCCCTGAGTGATTTTGGGTAGCACACAAAGCATGCCAATGCCTGTACGATGTTGTCTCGTATATCTGTAAGAAAACAGTCACATATCATATTATGTCCACTTGTGCGTAATTCCTAAATATACAGCCTCAGAGACAACCTCAGTTCTGACATAATTGAGAGAGCCGGCTGGTCGTTTAGCGAATTTATATCTATGGGGGAAAATCACAGGAAATCTTTTTAAAAGAAATTAATTAGAAAAATGAATACTACAGTTAATCCTCACCTGCATTGACGATCCTGGCATCGGCAAAATGCCTGCTCAGGAAGGTGGCGAATTGTTTCAGGACTTGCTGGAAGTCGGACAGTTGTTGATAGGGTTGTGTCGGGTGGAAGTGGGAGCGCAATGCGTTGTAACTGTTGATGATGACTTCCACGTAAAAGTCAGGAACGAAGCTGAATAACTTCTCCTCCATAGAAGCGTTCTCTATCGTTCTCAGTGCCACTTGTAACAACCAGAACACGTCTTCTTGTTTACCCTTTTAAATGAAAACACACGACAAGGTGAAATTATTCCGAGATTATTCCTGGTTAAATGTACATTGGTCATGTGGACGTTATGCTATAAAGAGGCATTAAGACTAGCGTGTAGAAGAAGGTCGTCAATCATCGAACATTTTCCTGGAAAAAATATGACATGTATGAAAAAATTATATACCACAAACAATGGAGCGGAAACGAGAGAAAGTGTGTTAAGAAAAGCGACGCATAAGTGGCACCTTGGTGGGCGATAGTATGAGTCCTGACCGATAGGTGGTAACATGTGACCATACATCGACAGAACAGGAATATTTCTATACATACTTTATAACCCACATTTAGGTATCAGGCATGGGACTAGGAAATTGCAAAAAAATTGATAGGGTGTTTCAGTTCAACATTGATTCCAAGCATGAGTCTTGGGCTGTAAAAGTATCCGGAAATCTGGAATAATCCGGGGAAACGTCATGTCTGAGGTAGGATGGTACCTTTGCGTAGATGACGGCGATGACCCAGGCCATGTGGCGAGCCTGCTCCGACGTCTTCTCCACAAATACTGACTGGGCACGCTTCAGCTCCTCCATCACATCCTCCATCTGTAACCAACAAAAACAAACTTTTACACCTGTTGTTTCTCCTCTATAAGCTCACATCAAGTGTCTGCTACCTGAAAGATGTGGTAACAAAGCCAACCAATAACATTTAGGTACAAACCGAAATTTGTTTATTCTCATGGGCAACAGATGATTACATCTGAATATATATTAATCTACCTCAGAGATTCATTATGTAATTTTCCCCTGACTGTTAAAGTACATTTGGCCGGTTATAGTATTTAGTATCCATGAAACTCAGAACAAGTACTCAACACCCGAAACAAATTTTCCTATTGATAACTATACAAGGTATCTTTAGCTGTAATCAAACCAACTTTATATTTTTAGCCAAATCCGGAACTTATTCTAAATGATTTTGTACCCGAATAGAAACATAAAAACAAAAACCCACACAAAACAACAAAACATGAGGAGTCAATTAAGCGGAACTAGTGGCTATATCAGTGCCATGACTGAAATACAAGCATGTATAGATATAGCGCATATTTCTTGATAGGAGAAGATATTGACATCCGAGGCCATTTTACAAATTATACAAGAAATGAAATAATACAATTACACTCTAAATTATACCCTTAGTATCGTACCTCTGCAGGGCAACAGGCAATCTTTCGTCGTGTGTCCTCCAATGCAGCCACATACTCGTTGACGTTATCTCGTAAACTGCACATCTGCAATATAGTGTAGAATTCTGTTAATTTCTATATATCCATTCCTCAGTTTAAAAATCAATTAAACTATTTAATCCAAATGATCCCAAGGGTGAGAACTTTAGGCCAGGGTCAATCCCATATACATGATACTTTTCTGAAGCAAGTGCAAACGTAACCAGTGATAGGCTGGATCCGTTTGTAAGGTAAAACCCCGCTTAAGGGGGCACCCTCCGTCCCAAGCAAAGTGCCCCTTAAAAGCGATGTCCCCTGAAGCTGGGTTAAAATGAACTAAATAAAAATTTCTGTTCCATGCAAATTCTCCCGTTAAGCGGGGTGTCCCATTAAGCGAGGTGTACCAGAAGTGGGGTTTTACTGTATATGTAATAGCAAGGTAGTCAATAGTTTTTGAATTACTGATATGTTTCGGGCCGTTTGGCCCTTCATCATGGTATGTTATATTGCATGATAATTCGAGTTAATATCAATTACAGAGCGGTTTTGGGACCTGTAGTTGGTGAGTTATTTAGTAACATTAGTTGGTTGCGGTTGCTAAGTTATCAGTAATTGATCCAGAGTCGTTAGATTTTCATCAAATAGTTTCGCATTCTGGGAATAATATGCTCGTAAAAGGTATTGTGAATAATAGAAAAAAAATCAACTATGAAAATAAGAACTAAAAGAGGATCTCACCTTTCCAAGTTGTTTGTGAGCAGCAAGGTTATAGAGCAGCACGATGCCGTCGAGGATCTCGACAAGTGAGCCGGCAGACACCATCTGAGGCCCGTCCGAGTCGTCGGTAGCGGACAACTTGAACGATACGTTCCGTGACAACCGGTCCAACAGCTCCTCTGAAAAGTGCGAGAAAGATGCATTGTATTTCCCTGTCATGTTGGTTGTTTGTTTGTGCTTTAACATAACAGGATGCCTTGATGGCATATAGGGTCCATTAAAGATTTTAAGTTTTTACGTTTTTAGACATATTTCAGTTAATCTTTTAAAATGTTTCCAACAACTTTATAAACGATCAAACAGACATATCTTTTAAAATGCTTTCTATGGTTTTTTTTTATTTTGCTACTATTTTCCAAGCACTTTCTTCTACTTCCTTGTACCGTTGACAGACCAGGTGTTGCACAGTTATAGGCATATTGGACGTTTGACAAAGGGGTGGGGGGTCATCCTTTCAAGAGGTAAGCATTTTACTTGATGATGCGGGATGGAGAGCAGGAACCATTTCCTTAAACCAGACGCCACAAAAATGTTCGCAGGCGAGAAACATTCAAGGGGGTTTTCCGAACACACTGATCCAGCATGTTTGTTTAGATAGTCCATACATACAAGAGCTAAGTGTGCATTTAAAAAAAGAATATTTAGCCTTTAAAATGCAAATGACTGAGTAGAAGCATTCATTTGGACAGGGAACCAGTCTACAGCATGAACACACTCTCTGGTTGAGAGTTGGCCACTCTCCAATTAGAGACTTAGTGTTCTTATAAGGATATATGTACGAGGCATGTGCCAACGCTTGGAAAGTGGTGGGAACCAAATCGCCGACTGGTGAATGTTAGGTGCATTACTATGCTATTTGTTTTTAAAGATGGCGGATCCCCCACAATATGAAATTAGCCAAAATACATAAATATATGATCATACCAAATATATGTCTCATCTAAATAATGACACTTCGTAGGATGTAGGCAACTGTCAGTGCCACTTATGGAGGTGGTAAATGCCACACCAATGCTCACTGTAAATTAATACTGAAAGAACATCTGTTTTAGTACACCTATATAGATAGACCTTAGTGGGGTATCCCATAATTCAGTGTGTCTACAGGATCCGTTATTAGCTGGTTCACGTTGTTGTATGGTGATAGACCCTTGATCCATATCCCACAAATATAGCAGTTTTTATAAGTCTTCAAATTGGTAATCTGATGGCAGAAACGGAAATTCCAGTTATTTCTACTTATGCATTTCAAATTATGTCTGTATATAAAATAGGGGTAACGTACCATATTCATCATGCTCAGTGGTGTTTGTGAAGCCTGATCCCGGCCTTGGTGATTGTGCCATCCCAAGTGACAAATTCAGCTCCTCTGCAACGCAATCATGGAGCAATAGCTGTGAGAACACTCTATAGATCATACATGGAGGATTGATAATGGAAACGCTGCTTTAGACTAACATAGGTGGTTTAATTCTTAAGAAATAAAAGAGACCTAGTTTACTAGTACCATGAGACTGACCACGTCTGGAATCATTCCCAGTTACATATCTAATAAACAGGGCTTCTAAATGCCTAATATTATGAAAATATAGAATGCTAAGGTAAGATGCCTCTAAATGTATATCTTATAATTATATCAGTCAATCTACCTATTTCATGATTCACTTCTTGGAGACATTATATTTTGGGAGTTTATTCTGCATGTGATATAATTTTTTTCGGTTTTTGATTATGAATATTGCCATTCCACTGAAGTACTCACCACGGAAATGTTTCTTCAGATGTGATAAGAGCCCACCAAGTCTTTGTGTATCGAAGTAATTTATGCTGTCGTCGTAGAAGCGACGTGCGGGCACATAGGCTTCTGTGGTGATACAAGTTTGAAAATGTAAAGAACTGAGAAGCAATTGGTTACAGAGATGAAGATTAGGTCCCATCTATAAAAATGGACCTGTGACTACCAAAGTCCCCCCCAACTGAATTCAGTTTTTTTTAAAAATCCATTCCAAAATACTAAATTTTAAAAATTGTGAGGCATTATACCACCATAAAACCTTCTGTCTAAAACATAAATCATATTCCTATCTGTACTTAGTGAGCTATAAAAAGCAAAAATATGGTCAGGTCACCTAATGACTTTACATGCATGTGTACTACAGTAGGCTATAGCCATACCCTAAAGACCAACCGTCCACCTGCTAATAATTTATAACATTATTTTGGAATAGAATGGCTATGAATCGATACATATTGTACCACTTTTTTTTCATCGGCTTGTGGTTAGAGGTGTCATGGCTACGTATTCAAAATCCTATATTGTAACACTGAGAATGTTGCTGGTCTACAAAAATATGTCGAAATTCTGTCATTTGGTGGAAAACTTGCATCCCTGTATTCCACCTTACATAAACTATCAAGAAACGTCACAAAATTTCATATAATTGTTTATATGATGTGAGTTTTCTTTGTGGATTGATATCACGAAGCGGAGCTGACTGATAAGGAGTAGAAGACAACGAACGCCATGTAAACAATCATATGAGATTGGGTGATGTTTAGATTGTATCCTACCCTGTCACATATTTTAACATCATATGTAATGCCTCGTATATGAATATTTTATAGCATAACCGTGGCATAGTCACACCATGTTAGGTCTATGGAGATTTATATGAGAGGTAGGATAAATGTAATTATTTAGTAGTCTCGGTCGTATATCTGCTTGAGTCTGTTGGTCTGAAATTAGGGAACTTAAGTACTAGCAATCCGAGACCATAGGATGAGAAAAAAGTGAAAATGCTATTCATGTAGAATTTTCTGCCTCAGAAAGACCAGAAAAGTGTAGAAAACATGTCACTAATGGCTATGGCGCATGGCTGAAGGTCTGAGCGGAGATTCAACTCCCTGTGTAATTGTCATGAATTAGGCTAAAATAATATTATCTTTGATTTACATGAGGAAAAAGAACTTTATATAATGCAAAGGACAAAGTGTACTTCTATGAAAAAGTGGAAAATTGCTATCTATGTCACACGTCTTTCTTCTACTACAAAAAGTAGGTGAGGGTAGTCTTATCTCAACGGGAACAATTCTCCATGGGGCCATCCATAAAGTATGTATGCAGAATTTCCGAAATTCCCCCACCCCTCCCACTTCCTCCCGACCTTGTACGCAATAGGACAAAGAAGGAGCATACGCAAAATTTCCAATTTTTTTTTTACCCACCCCCACCCCCAAATGTATTTTATGGATGGCACCTATCAAAACTCCTGCTGCTATCTCTGTACGCACCTATGCTGTCTGTAGATTCTCCCGGGTGTTCTCTGGAGAACTCGTCCCAGTAGTAGCGGACGGCCTGGATGAGGCGGTGAAAGAAGCAGAGAGACACGGGCAGAGGACACTGATTCACCGTGTGGCCCTGAAAGAGAAAGTCAACAAGTTCAAGCACTATTCTATCGTAGGGCTGTACATTTGCTGATGTTAATGTTTCGGTGGGAAAAATTACCCAACAAATATTATGAATGTATACCATTCAGATATTCCAACTGCACAGAATTCAAACATACAGATACATATTTTTTTAATATATTTTTTTTTTTACAGATATGTTCAAAAATGCCAAAGACTGAAAAGTTTAGGCATAGTCCACTGTATCAGGGCATAGAACTGTCGAATTTGCTACTGAATGGAATCCATAGACTCGCATAGAAAGAACAATATAAGATGGCAGTTAAGGGATTCTTTCGATTTTTGTTTAAATGTCGATCTGTATTTCTATAGAACGACCTGACCATGCTTTACAAGCTACAAAATGAGATGATAATCTACAGTTTATATAGAACAAGGCTTTTACGCCGAATTTAGTACCAACCATAAATTATCATAGACTTTTTTTTTTAGCTTGTACGAGCTTGGTAGGTTGTTCTTTATTTATCATATGCCTGAAAGTAATAAAAAGAAGACCTTAATTTGGCTGAACAACTAATATTTTAGTCAACGCGTTCGAAACAGTGTTCCATATTTTGCCATATGGAACACTGTTCGTACAGTATCTTTACATCATATGACGAAACAGTACGTTTTCACAGTATTATACATCCTGGGTATATAACAATGTATTATACTTGTCCTGTACTTGTCCTCATACACTGCGATGCAATTGACCATATCAAGTCTATACCCTCTTCGTCGTTGTAATGTACAAGGTAGAACGCCCTTTCTGGAGATTGTACTCTGCCTTTTTCCATGAATCAAAAAAATCCTGCCCAGTTTTTTTTCTAGTCACCTCTGACAAAACAAAAGATGCCCTATACATTAAGAGTTAAGGAAAAGACATGAAACCCTGAAATTGGCATCCCTGCCTAATCTGCATTCGTACTAAGTCCTCCTTTTGCTACACTTGTTACTAGAAGGACATTTGCTTACCCTTATTGTGACACTGGAGTTTTCCTTGAGAAACTCGCGGAATTTATGGAGAAAGATGAAGCGGGATGAAGCGCCTTGTTCATGATCACGGTTATTGAGCAGAACCTTGAGGATCTCTACTTGGATTTCCTCCAGGGCTGAAAATGTCCAAAGGAATGCATTTATTATCCTACCCCTAATATAAAATCCCATAGGCTTAACATTGGCATACAGAATTGTTATCGCGTAATAGTCCAAAATCGAGGAGACAGGGTAGGATAAAATCAAAACCTGATTCATTTTAATTGTGGCCATCGCATGCCACTCCTGGAGTTTTGGCTCCAGACTTCACTCGGCTTCGCCTCGTGAAATCACTATGCCAAACTCCAGTCGTGGCATATGGTGGCCAAGATTAAAACTCATCTAGTTTTACGTTATTACGACTGCTTCGTGTATTCTATTATGTTCTGTTTTTGTACACAGGGATGTCAGTTAGGGTCAGAAAGAAAAGGGGAAATATTTTTCATGTGGAAATTACTGCCTAAGAGTGACTGGGAAAACATGAAAAAAACCCATCAATATTGGCGATGGAAGAGGGCTGAGGGTTTGTGGGAAGGTTTAAACCACTATTCTATTGGTTTGAATGAGATACAATTCATACTATCTTTGTATTATACAAGAAAATAATTTTATAAAATGAAAACAAGGATTTCCATGTAAAAGTGGAAACCTATCATCCCTGTGTACCAGGAAACGGTTTATGAGACCTATTAAATCTAACTATGAGATTTAAAAAACGAGGCGAAAACACGTCTGAAGTAAAAAAAATAAAAAATCTAACTATGAGCAATGGAACCGCCATTACACAAATTTCCTGGGGGAATTTTACCTTTAACTCGTTCCTGAAGCTCATTACATGAGGTTAAGTAAGCCTGCCGATTTCTCTCCTCCTCGCTGTCCTCTTCCTCCGTGTCTGTAGACCCTCCCTCCTCGTCCTCTTCCTCGGCGGAGTCGCTTTTCTTCGTTTTCTGAATACATGGATGCAATTTTAAAGCCGAATATACTCTTTCTTTTGCACATGTAAAAGGAATTTCATAAACTGAAAAGGAACATAAGTATTATTTCCTCTGCAAATGGAGTTGTTTATGTGTTGAGACGTACCTCCTAAGTCTAAACCCTCTTAAACAACTCGGAACAACATCCATTCAGCCAGCATCATACCGTCTTGATATAATCGTGGTAACATATCGTAATATATATTATCATACACCTATGGCAGTACGCCTTATAGTGGTAAGGCATTGTACCACCAAAAAACCTTCTGTCCAAAACAGATATCATATTCCTATTTATATTTGTTAGCTATAAAAAGCAAAAATTTGGTCAGGTCGACTAGTGACTCTACAAGCAGGTGTACTACAGTAGGCTATAGCCATAACCTAAAGATCAACTGTCCACCTGCTAATATAGGAATAAATATAAGACTAACCTTCTTGGCAAAGCCCCACCAAACAGTGGGGATGAGTTGTGTCAGGCCCGCGTCATCCGGAGGTTTCACGTGCATAAATATGGCAAACTTCACCTTATCAAACGTGCTCGCAGTTAAGGGAGATAACAATCTTTGAATAATTAGAAGGAAACCCACGAGATGAAAATAGTTTGGTCCATACTCCACCGAGTTTGACTGCAGAGTAATTCACGAAGAGAATCTGAGTGAATTACTCTGTGGTCAAACGAGGTAGAGTACAGACCAAGTTATTTTCATCGAGTGGGTTTCTGATTTTATCTCACCCCGTATAACATTAATTATTGATGAAATGAATCACCCAACTAGCCATTGAGTATTGGGTACACGAACCTCACGGCCGTGGAGTAAGAGTTCCTAATGTTAAGCCTATGGAGAAAAATACCAGGGTGAGATAACTACCATGTTCTCAACTAAATACTCAAGTTATTTCAGACCAATTATCTGCTATCATATACGTTTATGTATTACGAACTAAGAAGAATTATCCAGGCTGATATACGATAACCTGTATAAATTCGTTAGGAGAAAATGAAAGATTAACTGTAAAATATTTGCTTTAAAAGGATATAATATATGCTTCAATAAATATTTCCGTGTGACATCATGTTGAAGAACAGCTAGGGTAACCGTCAAATACATATGCTGAAATGATAAGACATACAGATTTTTATGATAAGATCAATAACATATAGGTCTGGGAGTTATGCCTAGTTTAAAATTATAAACGAATGAAGAGTAAAGCTGTTTTGCATTGGTATAATTCCCTAAATTCATGGTGACCGATATGAGCAAACCAACAGGGGATTGATTAGGTTTTAATGTTGAGATATTTCATTCACAATATTGATATTTCTAGTCACAAAAATAGCTAATATAACTATGAGAAATAGAAGGGAAACATATAATTCCTTTACCTGGTAGGAAAAGTCGGGTTTGACTGGAGAGAACCTGTATGACGACAGTAATGTAACTACCAGATGCTCTAAACAAGGCTTCAACTCATGTTCCTGTTGGAAAGGAAGAGTGGTAAAACTTTCAGGTCATGACGAAGAAAATCCACATCTCATCGCTACATGATGAATCTAACTGATTTTACAGAAACTTTGTGTCATTTCGCAACTGCACTGAAGTTATGAGCATATTCTTCACAAATGATACGTTATCAACAGTAGTGGAACCCCTATAGCGGGGGAGATGGGGACAATTTGCCCGGTAATGAATCCCAATTTTCTTGTTTATTGTACCTCATTAAGCGAGACGATCTGCAACTCGAACCTTTTTGACAGAGGGTGCTACTCTTTGTTATTACAAGTTTCTATGATTAATCAGTTTTAGTACAGGTAAGAAAAGAGACTAGGTGAGGTTCTGTTGGCACGAAAAAAAAAACAGTTTGCTGCGATTATCAGAGGTTCTGAAAAAAATCCCGGAAATCTCCACAGCTTATCAATCCTCACCTTTTACCATCTATTTAGTTGTTATATCTCTAATAAGATCACAGCACCTACATAGTGGACGGTGACACCAGCTGGTTGGTGTCTAGGTCACAATCATCTCAGTGATTCTGACCTAGCACTATTTATAGTGGCCACCCCATCACTCTCCCAACACATGTCTTGGTTCAAACACGATTGGAGAGTTTCAGGGAGTTTAGTGAGTTCCTGATACCCTGTAGGGTTTACCGGCACAGAGAGGAAAGCGGCGGCACGAACCTGCATGAGCGCCCAGAGGAGGTCGAGCATTTTGTGTACGTAGGGCTGGTCGCCGAGAGGTGCTCGCGAGTCACAAAACTTGAGCAGAAACCGGAATAAACAGGCTTCAACAATATACGAGTTTTTCTGAAAAAGAAAATTAAATACTGTGAAGCTACACATGGTCCAATTGGTCTAGAACTAGAGGTCGTGGGTTCAAACCCGGGTCGGGTCATACCAAAGACTTACACAAAAATGGTACCCACCGCCCATTCGGTTAAACATCCGCCAATAGAATGAGGGGTCGGGGCAAGGGCCCGAGTGGAAGAATGGCCGTAGCCGAATTCGGTGATTGTGAACATACAATATTCCCTAATAAAAATTGCCCCCCCCAAAAAAAAAACAAAAAAAAACTGGGTGAAATGGACCAGATACAATTTTCTTTATCTAAAAAATAATCTTCCTTTTCTGGGCCTGTTTTTCTTAAAAAATTATTAGCTCTTTTTAAAGGAAAAGAAACTGGGACATAAACCATGAGGAAAAATGGCAGACTAATTTTGTGAGGATATGGTGAATGATTAAACATGAGAGCACAGGTACTCAATATTAGAAGTCTAGTAGTACACCATTGACCTCTGCTAAGGCAAGTATTCTGGTCAATCGTTAATTCTAATCATCAATTCCAGATTTCAGTTTGTAATCTATGTGCAACACCAGTCGTCAAATAAATACTTACAGAATTCATACAAACAAATATAACTACCATGTTTGTTCCTATTTGAAATTCTTCTAGAGAAAGATATAATCAGCGTTTTCTTGAAAGAGAATAATCTCCTTGTTTGTTTATGAAAGATTTGAAAACATTGAAATAAATTGACTGAAATAAGCTCAAAAGTGAAAGGCTTAAATATTTGATAGTCCCTATACACCCTCAGGGTTCCCTGGGAAGGTAAACCACAAACAAACCCATTAACATATCACTTGTATGTTTGAGATACGTGGCTGACAGGTCTGTCAAAAAAAAAATACACATCACTTGTAATACACTAGGATTCAAAATTGATAAATTCTACTATGATGAAGATGCTTGAGATAGCTACCAGAAACGGGGCCATCTTATCAAAGAGGTGACTGGCGATGAGGAGAAGTGTGGCCTTGCGTGTACGGAACTCGGACGTCATCGGTAGCGGCGCCGGGATGGGTAATGGCAGGTCATGAGTTGAGCAAAGTCGGAGCTCATTCTGTGCCTATCAACGAGATAAATATGGCAATTTTTGTTCCGTATTTCTTACCCTTCAAGACCCACACATCATTCAGTTATACTACGACAGGCATCAGAACCAATTGTGGCGTTTGTATGCCCAGCCTCTGTAGTCAATGTCGTTTAAATTTTTTTTACCAAATTGGATCTTCCAGTAAATCTGTATTTTTATCAGAACTTTCCGATATTTAAAAGAATTTCTGGTAATACTTAGCCAAATATGTCATGCAATTTTCATAGTTCTGCGATAATTTCTCGAAAAATCACAATGATGGATGATATGGCCATGACATGGGACTGAAGGTCTGTGGGAAGTTCAAACCACTGTTTTATTGGCGTAAATGAGGCAAAAATCAATTTACCTTTGTTTGACCCAAGGAAAAGAAATAACATACTGAATATGAAAAAGTGGATTTCCACGGAAAACTGACATCTCTTTTATTGTGAAATCTACTTCTACAATCTTAACTGCACATTGATAAAACCTTGTAGTGTGACATAATTTCACCGAGTGACGGAGCCAGTATGTCACCTATGGTTCAACACAACTGGTGTTAATGTGAGGCACACTTACCCGGTCTTCCTCTACCATGACTGGCAGCAGCTTCTCTAGGTAGGTAAATATCTGTTGAGCTTTAACCAAGTCCATGGTGGGTGGGTCCTGAAGGGGACTATAGCCCTCTAAGGGGTACGTGGTATTGTCAAGGAGAGAAACCTTCAATTAAAAGTATCGTTTGTCAACAACGTTCACTAAGGGTCCCTTCTAACGTAGCCTGTCCAAAAAGGTACTGGGGCGAAATCTTTTTTTTTTCTCTTTGAATATATTCAAGATTGTTCTTAGGCTACCAGCTGGTTCAAACTTGATTCTTGTAAAGTTCAAGATGGTATCAGCCGCTTCGATACCTGATTCCATCTCATCTTAGATTTATTTTTTGTCTAAATGGATTAAACATTAACATTAAATCCGGCGGTGAATAGTATACCATATACATGCTTTGATAAAGGATATCTGAGTGGTGTTGCTCCAAAATTTGCACGAAGATTCTCTCCAAGGGAAAGGCTGACGGCCGGGAAGTAGGCCATGCCTGGTCCCAGTCGGATATTGTTGAATGCTTCGCCCATACATTGGCCATTCCTATTGAAAATTTAACATGTATTGAATGATTTAAATCAAAGAAATGTTAATTTAAACTAGTAGACAATATATATCATGTATAAAACTCTTATAAATTGCAATTTTGTATTCATAATGTGCGACATGTTCACCCAGCAACTTTACCTTCTGTGTGATTTAAATCATATACTGTATAAACTAAGTAAAGGAAAAGCGTCTAGGTTTAAACCTTTAAAAATCAGTTCATAATACCAACAAACGTTTTGACAATGATTTAACGAATCGCAAATACTGATGCTGTATCCCTACCGGATAACACAATGAGATTCAAGTATAAATATTAAATGTAGGAAATCACAGTGGAGAATGAATATTCAAATTCCAGCTGCGCACTACATTACTATATGCATACAAAAAAATACATACCTACAGAACGTAATCGTCCCGCTTTCACAATCTATCGCACAGCTGATGACATCGCCAGTTAACCAGGCCTGGCCGTACTTGGTTGTACGAACATTCCACTTTCTCAAGCGATTACCGTCATAGGCATACGAGTCCTGGGTGTCCCCAACCCCTTCCTGTGAGAGAGGTGTGCGCGATAACAATATGTTCAAAGTCTAGTCTTTGTAGAAACTCGTATACATTTAAGACCCATTATCAGGATATCCAGCTTCAATCTAAAGACTATAAACTAATCATACATGACAAGTAAATTGTAAGTTCTAATAATACGTGATGGACTCTCTGAGTAAAACAATGAGGCAATGACTACTATTTCTGGTCCAAGCACACGCACACATGCACAAATACACAGTGGTCTACACCCTTCTCTCAGATCTTCCTATTTTGAAGTCTAAAGAAGAAAGAAACAAGTTTTGGTCAAAGTCGTCGTTCCCCACGAGTTTGATGCGGGGTGATAAAAACGAGGTGACAGCCGAGTGAATATCACGTAGCATTCAAACGAATTGGAGAATGACTTCTTTGACCTGAATGAATTGCTTTCTGTATTTATCTCACCCTTGTACATACTGAAAGAATTGGCGACACACAGGGTATAGACCGTGGAGAACGGACTGCAATACTTGAAGGGACATGGAGAACGAGATCGCAATGTTAAGCCTCAATTAATATCATCTTTTGTTTACTTACTGAAAGTGAACGGTAATTTCAATGAAAAAGAGATGGAAATATCCCATCTATGAAGAGCTTTCAGGTAGAGTAGAAAACCATATATAAAAGCAACAAATACATTGCACACACTCCCGTCAAACAAGACTAATATCATATGGTCCAGGGACACACACACAGACACACAATGGAATGTGGAATGTACTGCCTCAGAGAGACTGGGAAACATGGAAACACATATTTATTCTCCGTGGAATGGGGCTGGTCATGTGGGGAGGTTTGAAACACTGTTTACTGGTGTGAACGAGGCCTAATTTAATCTCTCTTTTATTTTCTACACACAAAGAAATTTATTTACAAACTAACAATGAAATCAAGGGTTTCCTTTGAAAAAAGGAAAACTGCCATCTCTGAGCCATCGGTTGACCCTAGACCGAACTACTAAGGCTTTACAGATCAAGATTTGTTTGAAGACCAATGTAACAACATTGATGCAAATGAAGATCGATATAAACAAAACAAAAGAACAGAGTATATGTGCTAACCTCAGTAGAAAACCGACACTGAACTGTAGCCCATCCAACCTGCATGACGCCTTTGGATCCAAGCATCAACTCGTACACCCATTTTCCTTTGTAAACACACGTGTTGGCCCGTATTGTGCTGAAGTTGCTGTGACTTGCTACCTATTTGTTTTAGGGGAAAAAAGAGTAAATTGAATTTAGCAGCGAAATCGAAAACTTCTACTTTACACCAGGATGATACTCAGCTAAGTACTGAGATATACCGGCGTGAAGTAAACGACTTGGTGACAATAGACTGGAGAGAATGCACACTCTGTGGAGCTAATGAACATATATTCAGCTGTGATACCCTTGTGATTATGTACAAATCTACAATCATCTTGTACTAATACTAGGAGCTAATGTTCCATTTACAATGGAAGAGCAATTGTCTCTGTCCCTGTCTGTCCATATGTATGTCTTATTATATCTCTGTCTCTGTTCCTGTTGTTTGGCATGTCTGTTTGACTATTTTGCTTTGTATATGTCTTTCTTCATCTCTGTCTCATTGTCTCTGTCCCATCTGTATATGTCTGACTCTCTGTCTGTTTACCTGTCTCTGTGTGAGTCTCCCTTCTGTCTCCTGTCTTCATGAAAATCGATGATCAAGGGTTTCATGAAAGGATTGACATAGTGAATCCTTTTGTCTTCAAAAAGACTATAAATAAAAATGTCTGCTTTTAGGAACCAAGTCAGTAGTAGGACATGGCGTATAGTAAGGCTTGATACTGGACCCCTGCTCATTTAACCAGGTCTTTATAGGTGGTGCATGGATAGTGAAGGGGTAGTTTCTTGACAGTAAGCTGGAAGCCTGTGTGAGCATTCTAACCTCTAGATGACGTATATGAGCGCGTTTTCCTGCGCTCAAAAATGGTTCTGGATGCATATTTCAAATGCTGTAATTTTCATAGATCTTCTCAATATACATGGCCATGTGCACACAACAGCATACCATATTTTAAGCAGCCCTTTATCACTACATCACACTTTGCCAAAGGAATAGGTTTATGACATGTGACATCTATGAAAAAAAAAAAGATTTCTGAATTCTGTTTATCTCACTCCTTTTCCCTAATATCATGAACATTCTGTACAGTATAAAATTTCGGTAAATCGGAAGTTACTGGAAAAGCGCCAACTCTGGTGACATTACAAACTGTGGCAACGAAATACAGACCCCCTCCCCTCACCCCCCCCCCCCCCCCAACCCCCAGGTGTTCTCAAAACTTGAAAATATACATAACGCATTTAGACTTACCCCGAGTCGGTCTGCTTCAATTACTAAAGTTCCCGAGTTTCCAGTAATGTCGAAAACTACGTTCTCTGGACCAAGCCTTCCTGTGCCGTCTTCCGTGTCTGGAGTAAAGACATCATTTTAACGTTATTGAAACACCAATCTGAGATGTTACCGGCTGAAGCGGGTCACCCGATCGTGTGTAGATCAAGGTTATAGAATTGTTATATTATATAGTTTGTTGTTTTTCTTTTGATGCGATAGCTTGGACAGTGAAGACCCTAGCTACGTATTCAGAGCTGTTACATTATATAAGTCTGCAGTTGTTTAAAACAAGAGCCCGGCGTGAGACTTTGAAAAGGATAGGTGAATGAAAAAGAGTTTTTAATGTAATTCACGTACACAGTATATTTTGTTGATTATCTCACCCCGGTATTTTTCTCCATATTAGGAACTCATACTCCACGGCCGTGAATGTAGTGTACCCAATACTCAATGGCTAATTAGGCGATTTATTTATCAATTGATAATGTTATACAGGGTGAGATAAAATCAGAAACCCTCTCGATGAAAATAGCTTGGTCCGCACTCCACCGAGTTAGACCGCAGAGTAGTTCACTCAGCTTCGCTTCGTGAATTACTTTGCGGTCAAACTCAGTGGAGTACCGACCAAGCTATTTTCATCTCGTGAGTTTCCTTCTAATTATGTAAATGTGTTAGGGAATTCATATACGATACCTGTAGGTTTCGAGTCGCATTTTGCTGCTGCCGCAGTCAACTGTGCATCTATGTAACTAGCGAGATTGTGCAGCTCCAACTCCTTCTCGCAGCTGTAACGATATGAAGACATCTGTAGATACTATCTATCCTCCACCCACGACTATCAAAAACACATATAATGATGGAAACAAATATGCTTTCTTTGTAAATTTGTATGTACAAAGGTAGGGAAGACTGAATATTTATGGATGCGTTTGTTTTTGGGGTGATATGTTTTTTCTTTTCCTAGGATGTAAGCAGCCGTTGAGGAAAGTCCCTGAAGTATTTGTTGGTTCCTGGTGTTAGCTATGCATCTAAAGTGGTTTGTATGGTAACTGTCTATTGGTTTCAGGTATTTCAGGGATTCTCATTGTGGCTGTATCTGTGGGTAGCTTGTCAGGGAAAACCCTGAAGATCATGAAAGTAGTAATGCACACATTCACAAGGAAGTCTGATATATGGGGTTCCAGAAATAATATGAGGTTGACATACAGGTTTTGTTAATGCTTTTAAATACTGAGGTCAATGTTTCTGTGTTTTGTTGAAATTGTTGTCATAATAGACCAGGTCTAAGTACTAGGTATGTGTTAATACGCCTGATGGTAACTCAACTACATCTACCAGCTTAACTGGGCAGAAATACAAAATCGTGAGATTAATGTATGAACATGAATGTTTAGCTTATGTATAATGCGAAATACCCTGAAGAAACTTTTAGAAATATCTTTCATTGCTTTGTGAAGGAAAACGTAGTTATTGAAATGTAATGGTCACTGTTGCCTATGGTGAAGGGAACTACATATTTTGATTGATACTATATTGTTCTACTCTAACTGTAGTACTTGATCCTAGGATGCATCACGGTTTGTGTGCTTGGTTTCATGATAACGCGAACCTGCTTATGATCGCCATGGACAATCTAGTTCGTGGATGGTATATTGTACATCATGTCTAAAAATAGACACGGCAATCAGCATATCTAGCACCGAGCCATGTTTACACGGGCAACTTGTTACTGTCGACGGATGGTACTCTCTATTTGTGTGATGATACCTCAAAACTGTATGCACTTTTTGTTAATCAGGTGTCATAATTTATGTGACCAGCGAAGTCAGTTGGGGTCAGGAAAAAAGTGAATATATGTTTCATGTGGAATTTACTGCATCAGAAAGACCGGATAAAACGTGAAAATACATCGATGTTGGTCTTGTACTCGGGTTAAGGGTATGTAGGGAGGTTCAAATCATTGTTATTGGCATGAATGAGGCTTAATTTATGCTATTTATTCTTTTTATCTGTTTTAAGTTTGAAATGACGTTTGATCTGCTGTAGCGACTGTTGGTATGTGACTAGACTCTTCCCACAGTCTGGCTGAGACTGGGAAAATTAGTCTGTAGTCAACCCGTGTCCTATTGGTCTTGTGTTATCTTTTTTACACAATAAAAGGAAGTGAACAACTCTGAAACATGTCGGTAATCCAAACAAAATATAACTGCCTTGTTATCTTTTAAAAGGAATTAGCCCTTCCACGAGTTAGTCGGAATATTTACCTCTTTTTCCTTACACAATAAAAAAAAATTATTGACTAGAAATGAAAACAAGAATTTCATTGGAAAAGTGGAAAACTCCCATCTCTGATGCGATAATCTGTCAGAGGAATGAAAAATTTATAACATAAACCTCAGACTTTCTAACGACATGCATGCTCTGTGCCATCTCGCTATTTGATTCGATGAGTTCTGGGGAACAATGTTTAACTCTTTAACCACAGGACATCATTCAGAGTGTACATATATACAATGGCAGGCAGCGTCATAAATCGTGACGTTTGTACCCCAGACCTCTGTGGTCCAAACTGTTAAGAAATTTTAAACTACCAGTAATTCATAATTCAAAAATAAAATCCTATGAGGGAGTTTATACCAAAACACCCCACAAGGTGTGAGGTATGGTCCCTTAACCATATGTGAACTTTCCGATACAGGAATACTTACATTGGTGCCCTAGGATAACAGGGCCATTCACGGCAATATGAGAAGGCAAAGTAGACGAACATACCTGGCCATGGCACCCGTTTGATCTTCTTCATAATCTTCAAACATGTGCTGCAGAAGACGTTTGCTCTCTGGGTCGGTTCCTGCATTTACCAAAATTTACCAATCAGTATCGAGACGGGGGCAAGGCTATATGCCTACACTAACAATAATATTATGTGTTGATATTGCAATTATATCAGATAGATAAGTAGCAGGAAGCCACGGGGTTACCTCAGCGAAATATCCTCGCATGCGCTCGGACATTATTATCGGTTAACTCCTCGGAGCATATGGAGCATGAATCACATTTTCCCGCTGGAAATGACAAGGTGGGTGGGTGGGGGGGGGGGGGGGGGGGGGGGGGGCTGCGTCGTATAGGATTTTCTCAAAGTTGGGGGCGTCTTATACGCAGGTTGTTCCCAAAAACACTCAATCCCGTAACAGTACTTGTCATGGAAAAAAAAAGGACATAACTTTCATGTGGAATTTATTGCTTTAGAGGGACATCGAAAATATGGAAAACATAACAGTGTTGGACACAGAATGGGGCTGTAGTGTGTGGAGAGGTTCAAACCACTAATTTATTGGTGTGAATGAAGCTCAATTCACACAAGAAAAAAAAGAGTTTTATAACCTGGAAATGGAAACAAGAATTTCCTTGCAATATTGGAAAACTGCCATCTCTGTACAGATGTATATATACATGTATTAAGTTGCTAGGGTGAAGTCGCAGTACTGTGGCCTGGGATTACGTCTTTATCCCTGCTTACAGGAGATCAGACACTCACCTTACACTCTTAGATCTCAGGGCCCCATTTACAAGCGAAATCAATTGAATTAAAGTCTGGCCTCCTACTGGGTCCTATGGGAGGCCACCGGGGCTGCGCTACCGGCCGTCGGGCCTCCACTACCGGCCGTCGGGCCTCCACTACAGGCCGCCGGGCCTCCGCTCCTTGTCCAACCAGAACTGATTCTGAACAATATGATTGAGATTCGCAAGTGACCAAGACCTCATAACATGGGATAAACTATGAACAGAGACAATGTTTTCAAATTATATTTTTGTCCCCACTATCAACACTAAGCCAATGACACATATGTTCATTAAGAAGATGTTCTTAAATTGAATAGTCCAAGTCTAATGGTAATTTGAACTGTAAATAAGCAACCACAGTATGAAACCGCTCTAAAATGATGTAAAAATGATTTACCAAGCAATAAAATTACACCCTGATGAAAAATATCCAAATGACTTATTATTGACTTATTATTCACTTTAACGGGTAGAGCCCATCGCATAGTTAGTGGGAGCATTTGTCCTCTATCGTATATCATAAATTATAATACTACCTTGTATAGGGTTGCAGAGGTGAGTTATGGCTATAAGAGAGGTGAGAGAGGCTCTTATTGAAAATAAATACATTTATTATTCCTCTGACTAGTCAAAGCTGTTAACCCTTTCCTTACCGGACCTGGTTGCAGGTGCATGTCTTTAAATGCAGTATGCATGGCACTGGAGTACCTCTGTATTGCAGGTCTATGTTACAATTGTTGAGAAAATTTATCCTTTTCTACTGTATTTAAAGTTGTCTGTCATATTCCCATGGTGATAACTATAGAATCATTTATTAACTCTCACTATAAAGGCGTTTTATATAATCTCTGAAATCTTAATCTAAAAAAAAAGGAAAATGACTGCACCAGTTGCGGGAGTGCCCTGAGGCATTATTTGCTGTAGCCATGGGAGTGCCTTGAGGCATAATTCGTAAGGAAAGCATTGATAATGATTCAGCCCAGCCCAGTCTCGTTGTCACCTCTAGCCAACCGGCGGTAGTTCTTCCCCAGCTGACCTAGGTGACTATAGAGGCCCATGGTTCTTCAGATTACTGGAGAACTTAACCCAAAACGAACTTGATCCGTAAGTCCAGGTAGGGTTAGGGGGATGCCAGCAAATTTGGCGGCTGCCATCTGCCCTGTAAAACATAGTCTGCGTGATGGTCCCCTCCCCAACCTATCACTGACTCTACTCTTTGTTTTAGCAACTTTTTATCACTGTAATATGAACTTCTTTTGTTATGTGTGGTACTTTCTTGGGCATCAAAGACATTAATGGCAGATAGGGTTGGTGCTATAGATAAACCCTTTAAGGACGAATGATACCTTGAGTATTAGTAAGCTAAAATAAGTGAAATATTATTGATTACCAATGATATCACATGACTTTATCCAAAATGTGTTCATCCACTAGAGATATACACTATCACTCGCACCCGTCATTATGGTGCCAGCTCTGCCACCTGCAGGTGGCCATCTTTAAAGGGTTAAAGGAACATATCTCAGAGTATGCGTCACTATAACTTCTTTCCATAATCACTCGGACAAAATGTCTCCCTGTTAACTGCTCGCTGCCTACACCCTCATCGTCGGGTAACGTGAGCGGGTGAAAGCGCCTTTTGACAGCTTAGATCAGCTACTGGACAATGCCTTGTAAAGTCCAGAGGCCAAGACTACCTAGGTGTCGACCTTAAGATGAAGGGATGTACTAGGTACTACTATGGATCAGAACTTAAGACTGTTTAATCCAACATAAAACATCCACTTATATACACACGGCACGTGGCATTTGAGTTCAGGGTAAGCTTGTAAACTCTGTGCTGGGATTAGCTGCTGAACAACAGCTAATCAGAACTGACCAGACTTGTTCCGGTCTGTCGCACATGCCAAGGACAGCCGCTCATGTCACTGACAACTCAGGTGTCAGTGTATTGTCAGCGCCCTACCCCCATGTGGCCAGACTGGGAACTAGAGCGAGTGATAATGAGGTTAAATATGCCATTCACTACATGGCTGCCGTACAGTCAACATCAAGACAGGAAGGGAGCAACTACAAGATGCGATTGTCCTAATGCAGTCATTTTGGTACAAATAAATATAGGAAATTTGGATGACTTAATATCTTTGATAGAAACTAATATTGGTCACGATAGGGATGTATAGACTGGAACTTTACATCCTGTTAGAGTTAAGTTTTTTTTTTTGTTTTTTTTTGTTTTTTTTTTGTTTTTTTGTGTGTAAGAGGTGTATTTAGCCACGTCTCAATAATCTAGAGTTAAGTTTATGGTTAGCGTCATGTTTAGATTTAGGTTATGGTTCGCTATGGTTAGGGTAAGAGTAAGCATGAGCTTTTCACAAATAACTAAATCAAAATTTTTGAATGTTAGTTGGATTCCACAGAGCGAGGAGTGGAGGAGTTATTGTGACCTAAATTCACTTTCACTTTTATGAGCAGCGACAGGATAGACTTGCAATGTCATATCTTGTTATATCTTAACATATAGACCCTATTGAGGTATCCCATTCGTCGAGTCAACCTGGAAGTAGGTGGCGCTGTGAACCCCCTTCGCGGCCATCTTGGCAAGGCGCCTACGCAGTGTTAAGTCTATGGCGAATTCAAACGTTCATTTCTGATAGTTATTAATATATGTGGATGTATTCGGTAGCTCTGAGGCCTTTCCCTCAACAAAACCATTGCACTCTCGCAGTTTCAAATCAAATGATCAAGTGATAGCCTCAGTTTAGACCTTATACTCGATGTCATCAAATCGTCGAAACAACAGATTTACTTCGAGTTGGCACTTTCAAATCATGTCAGGATATTGTATTTAATCCTATTTCAATGATTACATGTGCAGATTGCACATACACATGTCAGAAACAATATATTTTCACCATTTTACACTCTGACAGCGCTTTGTATTCACCAGCAAGATGGCGGAAATCTCCGTTGTTAGGGGAATACAGGCGTTGCCGTTCAGCGCCGCCTAACGGCCCATTGTCTCGTTAAGCGGACGCTCGGACAAACACGGCCGAGTCCGGCAGTATCCATATAGAGACATACAGCAATCACATCTAAAGTGTGAACGGTCGGTGTGATTGCAGGAGTGTTGTTTTTTGGCAGATTAAATTGCTGTGACAAAATAAGGTATTGTATCAACGAGTCTGAGCTGTCTAAACTTTGTAGTTGATAATTATCTTGGTTTTAATTTGGAGAAAGATAAGCATATTATAGCTTGGCCTGCCAATCTATTATTGTGTATACAATTTGGGTATACCTGTCTTATCTAAGCTATCTCTAAAGTATTATTGAGTTGATATGCATGTATGACATACCAAAGTGGAGCTGGAATACCATAGAATACAGTGCAATCACTTTTATCTTTATTTGAATGATGTTTGTGGGTATTATAAATGTATTACTTTCATACATTCAGTGATCCAATGCAGTGATGTGTAGGGTTAGGGTTCAGGTTAAGGGTAGGGTTTTCTGTTTGTTTTTTCTCTCCAGAGAAGACCAAATGTGAGGCCAATATATCATACTCACTACTAAAACACAAACAGTTTCGATGAATTCGTTTCTATAAGCCAATAAGGTAATACGCTTCGGTTTTCAGCGGGTGACCGACGGACACTACGTTTTTTTTCGAATTCTGTCAGAATTCTGTCAAGAATTGATGTGGAAACTTCAAATAAAGATCAATAGATAGCTAAAGGTGTGCGGATAACAGCGTCCAAGTTTATATTTTGATTTACGATACAAAATTATTTGCCACTGTTTTTTATGCGGTTCAATACGAGTGCGAGAATGTCTCCTCCCGAAAACGAAGCGTATCGTCCAATTTACGAAGCGAATCGTCAAAAGCGTGCTGGCTTCCAAGCGTATCGTCCAGTAATTGCATTCATTTAAAAACAGTTGTAATAAGATAATTGAGTTGAGAAGATTTTAAACGGGTCGAGTTTGCTAGAGGCCGAGTTCTTCTAATGGGTCGAGCTTTTTACAGTTCGAGTTCTCGAGTATTCCTTTTGATTTGCATTCCTTTATTTATCTATAAAAATCGCAATCTGCTATTTCGTCTCTGTTGACTCTGTGAAGAAACCTGAAAGCAATCTATCACAAAAATGTTCTGTTCGCTCTATTGTTCTGTTCAAATTAATCTAATTCTTATGGAAATCTCAGTATAGGCAATCATCTAAAAATGGAGATAGCAGTACATCTCTGTTTGAAGCTTACGTTGGACACATCTAAAATCACTAACACGATAAACGATGACGGACGATAGATAACAGTCACCGAAATCGTACCTTCTTTGCGCTGTAGGACTGTTTTGACGTTTGGTCCCTTTCGCAAAGGGAACCCACCAACGTCATGTCCTTTTCCCTTGTTGGTCGCCATAGGCAAAGAATTGACTCCAACTCGGTAATATCAGGGGTCCTAGTTGCGGCTCCTTCAGCTACTCAATGCAAAAGCCTTAAGTACTTCGTGAAAATCATCTCATCCAACAATTACTCGCTCTGTGTCGCGATTCAGGCGATTTAGGCATCCGCCATTTTTGGTTACAATTGAAAGAGCTAATTTCATTGGTTGCTGTGTGTCGTGTAAACCAATGAAAAAGCAGCTTATATGCTGTCCTTAAGTTGTGGTAGTCTTCATCCAGATCTTTCGTACACCTTAGGATAGCCAGTTTTTCTGGAACTCTGCTAGAAGAGTGTAGCTGCGCTTTCTTCCGGAAGTAGCCCGGTTTCAGCACCAAAGCATGTCACATCATAAGTTTTGATAATCATTTATATGTCGGACAATCCAGGCCCTTTCAAATATTGCTAGATGAAATACAACTCCATGATAAAGATATCTGTATAATTTTGATATGGGACGTGCCTTTTACAGGGCTGAGTCATTAATGACGTCGACTGCAGTATATTCCTACGCCAATAGTGAAGGGAAATAATTTCTTTATATTTGACAACATTTGCTGACAATATGATCTTCATGATATGATTATCGCCACTAATCTATACCCCATGTTACTCGTGGTGATTTCGGAATCTATGCGGTTTTTTTCATTGAAGTGAACTATTTTCTTACGCGCTCTGGCGGAGAACTTCTTGCGGAAGCCATCTTGTCATCCTTTTTCTGAGTGAGGATTGCAGAGCAAATTGTCATTCTGGTGATCTTGTACCGGTTGTAAAGCATACAAGTTAACAATGGATGAGGAGTACGATGTTATCATTCTTGGAACTGGACTGAAGGTAAGGGTGCATTTAAGTCTCAATAACTAATAACACACTTACGTATAAGCAAGGAAATGATATGGCCACATCATTTCTCCTCCCTCAATATGGCTTCATTTGGTTGGAGACGTCAGTCTTCCACTCGTGGTTTCACTTAATAATTACCAATATGATTCGAATATAATTCTTGAATACTTTTGCTAATAAATGTGGTTAGAGAGGGGCGTGTTCATGTTTGCGTTTATATAGTTTCATTCAGATAGAAACACTAGATGTCTGACGAATCCGATACTTTCACATTGGTGCCATGGTGGTGGGAGGAGCCGGCCTTTTGCTGGGTCATTGTGTTGAAGCCTAGACAGTGAAGGGGGAGTGTCTACCGTTTCATCTAGAACTAAGCTAGGCCTACCAAATTCTTTTAAATAACAGAATGCTAGTAAACGAATCATAATCTATGTATACGATTTCTAATTGACCAAACACACATGGAATTAATGGGATCCATAGACATTTAGTGATGCAAATTACGGGCTTATACATGACAATGACATTAGATCTTGTTTCGATTTATTGTGGCACTTGTTTTGTACAACGTGGTCAATCGTTACAGTGTAATTGTGTTATTACTCCCCCCTTATTCTTTTATGCCTTGGGAAATTCGATGAAGAAAATAAACGCATACTATATTCATTTGATATGATGTAACCCCCCCCCCCCCCCCCCTTAAAAAAAAAGCCCGATCAATTATCACGAAACTGTTTTGAATTTTGACACTTGGAAGTTGGAGCACTTATTTTGCAATCACTAATGGCATCGACTTTGTATATCGGTCTTTCGTTTTAATACGCATAAACCCTCCCACCTTATTTGAGCTAGTGCTAATTAAGTGTCGTATCCCAATGGCTGAAGCCCGTAGGTTATATCCAGCAACAACGACAACCAGTAATTGGTTCAACCATTAGAATATTATTAGGTACTATATTGATTATATGAGTGTTGTGTGGTCATCTTACTGATGTTGTATAATAGTTGATTAATTGATAATAGCAGAAAATGCCTACCACTGTAGCACCAGCGTAGCAACCCAGAGGGAATAGTCATTGCCGTGCTGAGCTATATCAATTTGCATATAAGTAGTATATAAAAGAAGATGAGAATGGGAATTTGGTATATGGGAAAGCGAGATTATTTTGTCAAATGAAATAATACCCATGCATCATTCTCTCTGTCTGCTAATAATAATATGGCGATGAATCAAACATTGGAGGATGTTTTGCCCGATTTTGTCATCATTTTTTTAACAAGCAAAGCTAAGAACGATCAATACGTTTTATCTGATTGGTCTCTACCAGACGCGCCTCATCGTTTCCATATTAGTATTTATTTATCAACTTGATAAATATCAATATAAACAAAACTTGAACGATATCCTTTAGAAAATTTAAACCCCATAACAATCTCATGAGGTACACATGTACTTTATTCACGCAAGACCTGTTTTCGACTATAGTATCAATCTGGAGCAGAAACTGGGTCTGGTTATGTTGGTTTGCTGTATGTTCTAGTACTTTCTTATGCTCTCCGGGCATATTGAGGAGAGTCCTACGTGTAGCAGTTTAACACCGAAACTCTACCGATCAGTCGATTTGATATACCTACCCTAATAAGCTAATTGAATTTTTTTTTTTTTTTGAGTTAATATTTATTCTGGAGTTTTCTACTAGGGCATGTAGCTACCCTATTTTCAGTAGGCTCCAGGGCCATGAGACAGTTTCGTAGTCGTTAAATATTATAAATACAAATAATCAATCCCTAATCTCCGTGTGAACGCGTAATCATCACAGTACTCTTTCGGTCACCACACTCTAAATGGTGCCTCCGTTGTTTCTTAAAGAAGACGAGAGGAGGCAGTTGTGATGCCTACACAGTGTACTGCAGGAACTCTGGCTGCAGGCAGCCCGTCAGTTAATTGGTGACATTTCGGTGTGTGGCGCAAGGAGCCCCGACTGCCATAATTAACGTCTGCGCCTCTGCATTGATGGCACGAGCATGTGTTGATTCAATACTTTTTTTCGACAATATCCCGCTGGTCACGACACTGCTATAGACTTAAGTTGAGCCGCATTAGTTTCGTCTTTTTGTGTAATATGAACAGCTGTAACAATGCGTCTTCCTTCTCTTTTTGTGTGCAAAATTTCGGTGGAGTAGAAATATATGAATTGTAATGTGATGCCTATCAATAGAACCTTTAGCAGAGTAGATGAGCTGAGATGAGCAAGATATTCAACAACCACAACAGAAGGCGGGTGTCAAGAGTTGGCAATTTTCCTATTTTCCAAGGAAATCCTTGTTTTCATTTTCAGTTTATAATTTTTCTTGTTCTTGAGTAAGACAAAGAGAGAATGAACTTAGCCTCATTTACACCATTAGATATTGGTTCAGACCTCCCCACACGCCCCAGCCCAATTCCATGACCAATAATGATGTGTTTCTCATGTTTTCTTGGTCTCTCTGAGGCTGTAAATTACACATGAAAAATATTTCCTCCCCTTTTGCATGACCCCAACTGACATCCCTAGGAGTTTGATCTTCTTCTAGATCCCTGGGAGTTTGATGTTTCTTCTAGATTATACCCGTACCTAATTTATATTTCTGTTATTATTCCAGGAATGTATCCTGTCAGGTATGTTGTCAGTCCAGAAGAAGAAGGTTTTGCATATGGACCGAAACAAATACTACGGTGGTGAGAGTGCTTCTCTTACGCCATTAGCAGATGTAAGTATATTTTCGCTTCTCCATGTTACCCTAGGACACTCAGAAAGTGTCCCTAGGCTTCGCAAGAACCTTAATTATATGAAATTGAGTGAGGTTAAGGTTTTATCCGACCTGTCATGTGTTTTTACTTCACATGTCCCACATACAGTCACACCATGTCAAGTCTATGGTGATTTATATGAGGGGTAGGATAAATGAGTGTAGCACAGTCAATAATTTGATTAGCACACTTGATACCTCCATGTTATCCACCAGTGTTCTTAATTTCATCACTCAAAGTACATGCATTTTGAAACAAATGTATTTGCTTGAACAAGAACACGTGCTTATTTTCATAGCTGGTGCTACAATCAGTTGGGCATACCCTAAAGTTATCTTTGTTTTTAATTAAGATGTGTATATATTCATTTCTGTTGGTATAAGCAGAGGTCTGCCAATGAATAGTCTCAGTTCTTACACTCACCAGTGCTTCAAAAAAAGAGGAACGCGATTGAAAATTAGTGGTAAATTAATGTTGATAATGGTGATTGGGCTGTTGAATATCAGATCACTATAAGTTCGTTCCAAGCTATCCGTTTTCTTGGAAAAGGCTCATTGCAGTTGATATCGTCAAAACCGTCAATTAGAAGTTCATAGCCTAGTTCATTTGCGACAATTGCATCGCACCATTTGGGCACAGGTCTTAAAAGGCTAGCGGTCTCTTCTTGTCCAAGAGGAAGTGAGACAGGATGTATAAAAGGCATGACGCGGTGATACTAGTTTCCACCCTGCGACCAGTCCTTTCATGTCAGACTCGAGACTGGCTGACACGACTTCATTAGTAATGAGTATGAGTAATAGGAGATGGCCTACGTCTAATTTTTTGTTCTAGCAAGCTCGTAATATATTTATGTCCACAGACAAGAATAAGACAATCTAATGGTCTATCAACAAATTATGAAGAACACTAATCAAATATTTGTCGGGAGGATTGTAAATTTCTATTTAAATTAGTCTTTGATAGCTATTTGCATCAACAGAAAACTACGGTTTTATTCTCCCATAAGCTACATAGATAAGATTTTTCCAACGCTGAAGTTTAATATAAAAAAATATATACCCCCGTTTGGTTTGTCGCAAATTGCATCTAGTTTCTCCATCATGTTACAAATGTGCTGAAATAGCGTGATACAATAAAGAAATGTTTAAAAAATCAGCAGAAGAGTTCAGTCATGGCATGATATTTTAGTCTTGTTTATTAAGGAGGTCAAAATCAGAATCGGGTTGATAGTTTGACTTAAGTCGATAAGCCATGAAAAAATGTTAAAATTTTATTTCTGATAAGATCATTGAATGGGGGGGGGGGGGGGGGGGGTATATAGAGCTCTTCTTTAAACCAAACACCAACCCTATCCTAGTTATAACACTAGATGTACACATTGTCCGTATTTACTTTGGTTCTTAATTTAGTCGGCAAATACCACCGCCACGTGATCAGCATTCACAATGTAGCTAAGAACACGTCAGCACAGGGTCATAACACCTATTACATAATTTTATGCTGGAAGTGTTCGGAGATACTGTGGCTGGATAAGTGCGTGTGTCATCTTCAGGCATGAAATTTTCTCGGATTTTAGGATTTTATGGCACCCCAAGGGTCATTCTTGAGATCCATGTAAATCTGAGCAGAACATATTTCAACGGTTTGGGGTGAATGGGGGTTCAAAAGAAAAACCTGGAAGATGGTAATACTATTTGTACAATTCTGTCCATTTAGCTCTCAGCTGATTCCCAAAACAGGAGCTTCCGGGAGCTTTGCCCCTTCCGGGCACTGTCACTCGACCCTGTTGGATCCCGAGGTGGCCCTCCAAACCCCTGTCGATTTTTTTTCTTTAAGATTTTAATTTCCCAGGCATATGCCTGAATCTTATGCGATACAATTTGCAGTTAGATTTTATTTCAGATTATGAAGCAAGTATACAAGAAACACAATATATGGCCGTGTACTTCCAAACAGTCTCATTGACTGCCATACCTTATGTTACTCTTCCCTAGTGTTAGGGTTTCGGTATGTGATACCAGTGTTAATTTTATTTTAAAATATATTTAGCGTGAATCGTGATAGTCATTGCGAGGGTTAGTGCACTATTAATGATAACTTGGTTTACTTAGCAATAAATAAATGATTTCAGGCGGATAGTTGATCGTTGTTGTTTTTTTTGTCATCGAATACAACTTGTTGTTGTCTAATACAACTTCATGAACTTCTTTTAATGTTCTTGATTTGCAGTTGTTCAAGCATTTCGGTCGAAGTGAAGAGGACTATGCAACAAAAAACTTCGGTAAACCGAGGGATTGGAACACGGATCTTATACCCAAGTTTCTGATGGCAAATGGTAAGAGAAACTACCCAGATGCATCTGCTATTTTATAAGAACCTTGCACAGTAACTCTGTTATAACTTAGCCACTTTAATTTTGGATGCATAAGACAGTTCACTAGTACATCAAAAATTCATATATGACATTGTCATATTTAATCAATTTTCAATGGAAGCCTTATGATTTTGCCTTGAAGATTAACTGGTTATAGATGTTTAATGGGGAATAGTTTTTAAAATCTAAATGTGATTCCATTGGAATTTAATTGGTCACCTCAAATCAATTATCTCTTATGGTACAATAATTAGTTCTTTGTTGTTTATTATAACACTTTGCTATGGCGACACCCATTATTTCATGATTGTGGCATCATGATCTAACATGCATAAACAAATGGATACATGCAACTCTCTTGCATTGCATGGCCGATTGTTTGAAATCAGGCTTTGCACTACAGTTCACATTGCGACATCCTAAGTATCAATAAAATAGCAAAATTGAGAACTGAATAATGCTGCCAATGGAACTTGACGTGGATATATTCAAATACTGATTTTTGTGAGTGTGTGGATTTATCTTCTAATTGCTAATAAGTAACCACTTGTATTTCACTTTACAGGACAATTAGTGAAATTGCTCATCCATACTGGTGTGACTCGCTATCTAGAGTTCAAATCGGTGGACGGAAGTTACGTTTACAAAGGTGGAAAGCTGCACAAGGTTCCCGCGGATGAGAAAGAAGCCTTAGCTTCAGGTATTCAGACACCCAGACTAAACATATATTCTGAAATACACAGGGAAACTTCAGTTTCAAGGATTCGAAAAAATAGAAAATATATGTGTGTATAATATAAATGGTTAATTCATTATGAGACAAGGCAAATATTATTGAACATAAGCAAGAATACATTTATTTGAACCTTGATTCAAAAATATGCTTTATTAGTTTAGTGTGATATATTAATTTCCGATCTCGTGGCATGATTGATTGATTGAGTACTATGTTGCCATGTGATTGATGATCCTGTAGTATATTGCCATGGAAATATTTCCTACAGTAAAACGACATTAATAGCAATCGGTAGTATATCATATCAAATAGTCTAGGTAAATTTGATATAGTTCTCGGCTCGATCACCATTGTGATATCATTAAATATGTATCGTTAGAATAAATTTATTAGCAGGTGGATGATTGGTCTTTAGGTTATGGCTATAGCCTACTGTAGTACAACTGCTTGTAAAGTCACTAAGTGACCTGACCACGTTTTTGCCTTTTATAGCTAACTAAGTACAGATAGGAATATGATTTCTGTTTTGGACAGAAGGTTTTATGGTGGTTCACTGCCTTACAGTTTTGATATTTAGTATTTTGGTATGGATTTTAAAATAATAGTGAATTCAGTTTGGGGGGGACATTTGTAGTCACAGGTCCATTTTTAAGAACTCCTTTATGGACATATTTCTACCCCTTAAACTGGTTCAATCAAAATATGATATGCCTCATTAGAAAGATTTTTTTTTGTTTGTAAAGAAAGAGAATAAAAACAGTAGGTGCTAGGAAGTGGAATTTTCAAGGTAGATTCTATATTTACTGAGATATTCAAGTATTTGTTGAAAGTGGGGGGGGGGGGGGGGGTTGAGTGAAATGGGCATACTCAAACAGATGTTTACTCAATAATGATTTACAGTGAGGATTGGTGTAACATTTACCATCTCCATAAGTGGCACTGACAGTTAGGAAGTGTCATTATTTAGGTTAAACTTGTATTTGGCATAATATTCATGTATTTTTGCCTAATTTCAGAGCACTTCCTATCAGCCATCTTTTAATTTTAGTGCAGTCATGTTCCCCCAGAGGACTCTAGTTCCTGTCACTCTCCAAGCATAGTAGGACATGCCCTATACCTATATCCTTATAAAAACACTAAGTTTCTGGTTGAAGCTCAGCCTCACTTTGAACATGGAGCCTGTAGTATGTCAAACTAACACTAGATGGAGCCATAACTAAGTACAGTTAGGTATATGATTTCTTTTTTTCTGGAGAAGTTTTCTGGTAATGCAATATCCTAGTTTTATTATTTAGTATTTTGACATTGATTTAAAAAAGACAAACTACTTTATGAACTTCCCCAAACACCTGACAGGCCCAGTAATCAAAGACTTGTAAGATATGCACAAAACTTGTATGTTCTCCTATGGTAACCCAACACCTCTCTTTCCCCCTCCCCTATACCTCCAATCCCTTCCAACTCCTGGGGGCCTTCCTTGACCTCATATTAATTAATTATTGGTGGACCTTGTATTGAGTTTTAAATGTGTCCACCTGCTAATTTGGCCTTTAAAGGCCAATATTTCTATTTGATAATGCACATTTAGCTCTTGTTATTTATCGATCTCCTTCAGGGCTGATGGGTATCTTTGAAAAACGGCGATACAAGAAATTTTTAACAGCATGCCAAGAATTTGATGAGTGCTGCCCCAAAGGATTCTGTGACACCATGACCATGAGGGAGGTTTTTGCGAAATTCGATTTGGACAAGAACACGGCCGACTTTACTGGACATGCATTAGCTCTTCATGTCGACGATGAGTAAGTACACTTTCGTTGCATTTGCCTTTACCAATACCCACTCATCATTCCTACAGAATATATGTATAACATGGTATGTTAAGTACATTTCTTGCACTTATCTACACGACCCCATCCTACACACATCCTGAAAACAGTCTTCTATAACCTTGCTTCTGTTAGGTTATTTTAAAGTATCTGGAATACTCTGCAGGGATGCCAGACCCCTAAGGAATTTTCGGGTTTCTATGTAGTCTACTGAAAGGTAGAGTCGAGTATGCTGGCACCGCTGGTAGCACTCGATGATAAGCCTGCAGCATCATGTGTGCCCTAGGGCCTTGCAGCATCTAGGAGACTCCGGAAATCACACTCACACTATCACAGACTATCGAAGCTCTTTAATTGAATTGAATCAAGAACTGTTTAAGGAGCGTGACCAGGTGGTTACCAAAAATAGAACTGGGTCAGAGTGAGTGACCCGGATACCAATAGACCTATTCCTAAATACCCATTTCCGAAACTTCTATAGTTATATACTACTGGGGGGGTGCAGTAATTATGAGTTACGTAGCAAAGCTGACGTTTTCGTCCCAGACTGACGTTTTCGTCCTGGGCTGACCACATGATATAAAGAGCACCAGGACAAAAACACAGCTGTTGCAGTTACTCGATAAGGGTGGCCATTATTCTTGGGGCTATCATTGGTAAAGAAATCACCCTTTTTATCGATATTTGAAGGTATATAGGAATAGGGAAACCAAGTACCGGTGAGCAAAAGTCAAAGTTACTCGGTGAGGACTGGAAAGATTACTGCCCGCGGCTGACGCCTTGGGCAGTAATTTTTCCGGTCCTCACCTCGTAACTTTGAGCTTTATGCAAGGATGCAAGTACTCTGATAAAAGACGCATATCCGAATTTTCAGCCGCTGTCTGGAATTGGTGGACTGCAGTTGGTGCCGGGGCACAAGCCTCCATAGGCCACCAGCATCAATTCACACACCCATCAGGCAGCACCGGCCACAGGGGGCCCCTTTTGGTTCCGTCAAATGCCTACCTGTTTAGACGGCAGAATTGCTGAAGCCTTATGTGAAATTTATGTTTCAAAAGATCTTCCTCGGGTGCATATTCCGCTTCCCTGGTGGGGGTGTGGGTGTGGTGCAGATCGAAAAAAATTTTTTCCGATCTGCACCACACCCACACCCCCACCAGGGAAGCGGAATATGCACCCGAGGAAGATCTTTTGAAACATATGTTCGCCACAATCCCCTTACCCACCAGGTGACCAGTATGTGACTAAAAAGGTGAAACATATAATTTTAAACGCTTCAAGAAAACACTCAGCCACAAACAAGCCTGATGAGAAACTCGAAACTGCTGGTATACTAGCCCAGTAACCCTGGGCTAGACAGAGAGCACACCATTCCAACACTAGGGCAAGCATTGACAAACCAATGCATCAAAATAACACCAGAGGACAGCACTGTCCCGACTGGCACCCTACCCTAAACAGAAACACACCCCAAACAGACCTGTAAGCAGGCAGAAGATTGGTCCGGGCAAGATTCCCGCCGTTGGACCAACCCAGGGACGAATGGAACTGGAGAATTGGCCCACCTGACTGTCTGGACCAATCAGTGCGAAGCTTACTTCACTGCGAGAGCGTCCGCAACAAGGAACGCATCGAACCTAGTCACATACCAGCAGTCGCTTGAGCTGTTTAGACGTCTACATACACTTATGTGAAATTTATCTTATGTAAATAATGTTTGTCTGAAAAACTGTTCCAATAGTCTTGTAACAAGGAATGGATGTAAATGACAGCAGTTTTTGTGTTCGTTTTATTATAGATACCAGGAAAAACAGTGCTACGAAACAATTAACAGGATCAAATTGTACAGCGAGTCTCTTGCGCGATATGGAAAATCACCCTATCTGTACCCTCTGTATGGCCTCGGAGAGCTCCCCCAAGGATTTGCAAGGTGAGGGTTTCTTTAATAACAATAATCTTTGTATTTTTTTCTTAATTTCTTTATTGTAATCTCTCGCATTTATCTTAGGGCACACAGCATCACAACTTTTTAAACCCATTCTTATCGGAACACATTTGGACTCTGGAAGGTAGCTTTTCCTATCATCTCACTAGGAATGATGTAAACATTTATATATCTTAAGGGGTGGTTCCACCAACACGATTGATTTGCTTTGGTATGTCTTGTAGTGGTATGTCTTGTATCATACAAAAAAAATACAGTGTTGCGATATGTCGTACCTCCGTTGTTCCAAAATGTAGCCGTGCAGTGTCAGGTGTATGTTTTGGTGCTCCACCACTGCGAAACCTTAAGACACATCGCGACAAATAGGCATGTGATTATTCAATCCTAGCCCGACTTAGCAAGACACCCAAATCCTGGCTAATCTCTCTAGATCTTGTGAGTTGGTGGAATCACCACCTTAAGAGGGTGTTCCATTGGCACACATACATTGACAAAATTAGACACAACGTCGGACCTCTGATACACATTTTTATAGTACACAAACCCTCAGTCTTCCAAGAAAAATAGTGCCAACCGACGTCATATTGTTTTGAGTTTAAATAATTACAAAAAAAGTGGTACATTCACCCAGCTCCTGCAATTACTTAATCTTTTTTAAAAACTTCATGTGTATGGAAAAAAAAAATTCTGATCAAGAATCAATTCAAAGTGGCAAAGACAATAGAGTGTGTGGTAAGGTCGCGCATGAATAGAACTGGTCAACCGCGGGTGATACCGATCTCTGGTGTTCGTCGCACGGCGTCCATTGCAAAGGTGTCCCATACCTGGCAGATGTCTGATAATCGCAGTGTCGTATCGACGCGTTGGCTGCTTCAATGGAGCACCCCCTTTAGATGAATCTGGGGTTGCGAGGTAGGGATTAATCCGAAAATACATGAAAAGGTTTTAACGTTAAGCAGCAGATTTTCGATAAAGAGGCCAATCTTTCCCCTTGGTTCACATTGTTTCTGTATATACTTCTAAGCCAAGTTATCAATACCAATAACATCTATTCTTAGTGACTGTTCTATATTGACCGTACCATTTTGTTTGTTGATGTTGGGAAGGGCTATTGTTGATATTGGGAAGGGATGCCTACACTGTATATTCAATTATTAGAATAGTTTGAAACAATTCATCCACTTTATATGCTCCTAAACGGATCTGGCTGGCGAAATCTTATATCCTCGCTTCAAAGTTTCTGGGTAATGGGTGTTTTTAATATCATGCGTTATACATGTGTATTACATTGACACAGATTGAGTGCCATCTACGGTGGAACGTACATGCTAGACAAGCCCATAGATGAAATTGTAATGGAAAACGGCAAGGTAGCTGGAGTGAAAAGTGGCGGTGAAGTGGCCAAAACCAAGATGGTCATCTGCGACCCAAGCTACAAACCTGAAGCATGTAAGCAAGTGGGCCAGGTAAGTGTTGACATGAATATCAACTGCATTATTATTTTGTATGTTATGTAATTTGCAGAGATTGCAGTTTTCTCTGGAAATCCTTGGGTTTTTTTCCAGTCTATGGAATTGTTTTTACTTAAGTTAAAGAAAGATACATTTATTATTATTATTGATCATATACATTCCAACGCCATAACTTTGTTGTAGGAATCAGTCAAGACCTAGTCAAATGATATTGTTTTGTAAAATCATTTGTAATGTCATTTACCACCAGATATTGGCTTGACCTACTTTATTGGTGTACATAGAAATTGAATGCCAATTGAATCCCCTACAGGTTGCTAAATATATGTGTGCACTGATCCATGAACTACTGAGTTCACAGAGGAGTAGGGCTTTAAATAGCCAGTCAATGCAGGCCCTTCCCTATTCATAGACTACCTACCTCCCCTCCCCTCCCCGCCCCTCCCCTATATAACCTATAAAAACCTATATTTTCACTGTCACGCAGATTGATGTGTACAGGAAATCTTAAAAGTTAACTTGACACAAAGTTAGATTGTCAAATGACAAGAAATCCACATTATCGGTTTAAAAGATCATAAAAGTGTTTAAGAATCAACAGTTGGTGTGACTTCTTACCAGGCTGGCTTGCCTATTACTAGGTACATTTTTTAGAAATGAAGAACAGAAAATAGCGATTCACTATATTTTGAATCTTATTATGCTGAATATGTTAACCCTAAAAACCTATAAAAGCCAATGTTTTGGGCCTTGAAAAACCTGTAAAAACCTATATTTTGATTTTCAAAACCTATAGAAAAACCTTTATTGAGGGAGCGGGGCACTGGGAGGCCTGTTACATCCTTGGAAGTATCATTATTTAGGTGAAACTTATATTTGGAATGTATTTTTACCCAATTTCATAATAATTGGGGGGGGGGGGGCGTGCTGCCATTTTAAAAAACACATGGCTTAATAATGCAACCATGTTCTACTAGGGGGCCATACTGAGGGGGGTTGGGGGTAAACAAATTTGAAAATTGCGTATGCTCCCTCTTTGTTCTATTGTGTACAAGATTGGGAGGGGTGGGGGGTCAAAAATTCTGCATATGTACTTTATGGATGGCTCCTAGAGGGCTCTTTGGTTCTTATCACTCTCCAAGCATTAGCATATGTCTGATTCCTATATCCTTATAAGAACACTTAATATCTGGTTGGAGCTCAGCCTCGCTTCGCACATGGAGCCGGTAGTAAGGCCAACTAACACCAGATGGTGCAATAGCTTAGACTTACGCTTTTATGGAGTTTTAAATGCGTCCACCCACTGATTTGGCCTTTTGAGCCCAACAATTCTATTTTAAGATGTGCAATTAGCACTTGTATACCCAAGATTGGCGAGATTGTACCTGGTCACATACCCCATCACACTGTGGCATAAGGGTAAAAATACTCCATGGGTAGGATTATGGCGATATCATATCATTATCATATCATATACCAAAGGGTTTATCGGAGAGTATTGGAGGATATTTTGAAGATAAGATTGAGTCAGAATATATGATGAATTTACTGTGGTGTGAGACACATGCCCAGTGTAGGGCTTTTAGTATTGCACTGGTCTCTGCAGTGAAAATACTGGCTTGGCCAGGTAATCCTGCAGTCAGGTTACCATATGCTTTGTCGACAGCAAACCCCACTTTCTGTCCTTCTTTCGACCCATCAGCGTATATTGGAATGTACTCTCTGTGGTCTTTCTCTATCATTTCCAGTTAAGTTTTTCACCTTTTGAATGGCTGTATCAACTATGGTATATGATATGATAATGATATGATATCGCCATAAGAGAACTGACAATGAACAAATGGCAATCTGATTGGAACAAGCAAATAAGAAACAAACTGCATACCATTCACTCAACTGTGAATAGGAAGAGGAACTGTAAGGGATTAAGTCGTAATGAACAGGTGAAGTTGACCCGTCTGAAAATAGGTCATCCCCTGAAAGGGGAAAATCCCCCATTATGCCAAGCATGCAATAAACCCATAACTGTTCAGAATATCCTGCTGAACTATAAAAGGGTACAAGAGAATATAGAAGAAAGTACTTGAAAAACAATAACAACATGAAAATGTTGCTGGAAACTATTCCAAAGAAAGATATTATCATGTTTTTGAAAGAGACAAATCTCTTTGATTGTATATAAAATATTTGAAAACATTGAAAAGAATTGACTAAAATAAGTCTGCAAAAGTGAAAAGCTAAATCATTGATATTCCCTATATACCCTCAGGGTCCCCTGGGACGTTAAACCACAAACAAACCATAGATATATATGATGATATTATTTACTTGATTGCACCTCTCACCCTCTCACCATTGCGAGGTTTTCTGATTAAAATAATTAGTCATTTATTCTACACACCAGTCTAAGATATTTTGTATCAATTCACAGGTTGTGCGAGCAATCTGCATAATAGATCACCCGGTGGCCGGCATACCTACAGAGAGCACTTCATTTCAAATCATCCTCCCCCAGAATCAAGTGAACAGGAAACATGGTAAGCACCCGTCATCTCTTTTCCGATTAGCACCCCTAAATCAGCATACCCAGTAATACTTGACCAGCACCGAACACTTAAATTCTCTTAACGACAATTTAATGGTAGTGTTATCTTAAAACCTTTTTATATAAAAAGTGCTAAACTTTTAAAAGTTTTTTATGGACTTCGTGTTTAGCTGAGCTGAAAACCTTCATCCTTAAATAGGTCTGCAAATTCTGTGTACTATTTAGTTAATACTGGTCGTTCATATGTGATGACCGAGATTAGAAAATATGAAAATGTAAAAAAGAGATCTGAGGTTTTCCAACGTGTTTCAGGAAACTCGCATGGATTATAGCTGAACGATATAAGGCTACGTTCCTGTTACTCTTTGCGATGTTTACTTTTACGTCTTCCTCTAAAGAACATTTTAAATGGACTTATGTGAGAATTCCCTATGGGTTAGGCGATGTTTCTATGCGGACTTCAGAATTGTGCAGCTAACTATTCATGTACTTACATCTGTGTTTTCTAAAAAAAAATGCATTCTCCCTTCACTTCCTCAGACATCTATGTATGCATGGTCAGTGACGCTCATCATGTGGCTGCCAAGGGCTACCGTCTAGTAACCGTGAGCACTACTGTGGAGACAAGTAATCCCGAAAAGGAAATTCAAGTTGGCTTAGACCTCATTGACCCAATCAAGGAAAAGTAAATATAAATCTCTTTGTTTCAAATTCTGGTAAATTATCTTGTTGCTGTTTTAAGTCTAATTGAAGACGTGGTGAGGTGTTGTCTCCATAACAAAAATAAATGTTGTAAGCCGTGCGCCAACCCAGGCTCATTTATATTTGATCATGTGCAAACAAATCAAAAGCTACCTCTTACTGTCAACTATATCAGTACTTGATAGTGTGGACGTTGCCAGGACATTCATCAACTGGTCTGGTCAAAAAAGGGAGGGGGAAATTTCACTATCTACTTAACTTTAGTATTTCGAATTTATGGCTTATGGCTAAAATATATAGCTATATATATTTGTATTTCTTAGTATACCTTGTAAAGGTATTCAACAAGTTTGTTGGTATCGTGCATCGAGTCTTTTATAAATATAACAGAATCTATTCAAATTGTTTAAAGAATTGTTCATAAGTAAATGACCTGTTACTTCCATAAGTAAATGACACATGTCTAACCCTATGTCAAATGAACAGGTATTCATAACATACTTTATCTGAAATGTTGATATGTGACATTTAGGTCCTATATTATCCATAATCAAGGTCCATCGTGTGAACCTATGTTTGTATATATTTCTTCGTTCCGTAGAGGTTTGTGTTAAAATTCTTGGTTTCCATCGTGTGAACCTAGTCAAAGGGAAATACTGCTGTAGAATATGTGGTAGATGCTTCATCATCTGATTGGAACAAGCAAACAAGAAACAGACTGCACACAATTCATTTAAATGTGTATGGGAAGAGAAAATCTTGGGTCCAAGTCGTAATGAACAAGTGAAGTTCACCCGTTTGAGAATTGGTCACTCCAGACTTACACACAAATACCTCCTGAAAGGAGAAAATCTTCCATTATGCTAAGCATACAAATATGCGCATAACAGTTCAGCATATCCTGCTGAACTATCAAAGGGCACAAGAAAATAGTACGTGGAAAATAGTAACAACATGAAATTGTTGTGTCAGACTATTCCAAAGAAAGATTTAATCAGCTTTTTGAAATAGACAAATCTTTTTGATTGTTTATCAAATATTTGAAAACATTGAGAAGAAGTGACTGAAATAAGTCATCAAATGTGTAAAGCTTAAATCTTTGTTAGTCCCTAAATATTCTCAGGACTGATATGTTAAACCGCAAAGAAACAAAACATGCTTCGTCCCTCAGCTATTTCCATAGGACTTTGGGGGAAATGTTTAATTACTATATTTCCGTAATCTGAGTCGTTAATGGGTGATAGGGCAGAGGGCTAGGAATCGTACTGTCTGTTCTCCAGGCATGGGATTTTGTCCGGCTTCCGGGTTTTTTGTTTGTTTTTTTTACATCATTCCTAGATCAATGTAAAATCGAGGAGAAATTAAGTTAACATAAACAATTTAAAAAAAAAGGAATTTCAGCTTACAGGTGAGGTCAGAAATACAAATCCTATATACCTGGCTTTCTTGATAGCATAATAAACTTGCTATTTTAGCTCTGAAGCCTGAAATTTTCCCAATAAAGAGGGATTATTTTGTGTGATGCATTGCAATAAACACCATGATGGGTCTAACACGCCCTTTGACGCTTCTAATCCCATGTAACGTTTTCCAGGTTTGTTTCCGTAAGCGCTCTGCACGAACCCATATGTGATGGTACAGAAAATCAAGTAAGATGTCTTTTTAACAGTGTATTAATGATATAATGTTAGATTTATAACCACCTACCAAGAGGTAGCACTGTGACACGGTGGAAATAGGCACTACTTGAGCCTACATTACCTCCAGAATAAAGATTAAACTAAAAATAAAAAAAATAAAATTGAAACCTTTATGATATTAAAATCTTTACGATTTCGTAGCATATCTGATAGTATCCATGATAGTATCCGAAACGAATTTGGTTTGTACAGAACAACATACTTTTTAGAAAAAGAATGTCGTTTTACTTTAGAAAAATCATTACTTTACACACGCGAAATGAAAAAGCACTTAGCTGAGGAAAACGAGTTATTCGCCACAAGAAATGGTATTTTATACCATCTTATTTCCGTCCCACAGGTATTCATCTCCAAATCCTATGATGCTACAACGCATTTCGAAACAACATGCAAAGACGTGTTGGACATCTTCAAGCGGGCAACCGGTGAGGACTTCGACTTCTCGCAAATCACACACAAAGAAGATGAGCAGTAGAAGGGCCCCTTCGTCGTAGTTAAGTCGTCACTCGCTGCCTGAATCAAGAAGACCACTCCAGGCGCCAACTACAATATTTATCAGATAAACTGACTTTATGACTAGTCAGGTCGCCCGCAGTTAATCATCTTCACGGACACGCTGGACCGCGATCAGATTGACATTGGTCAAGAAAACATTGACTGACATTGATCAGAAGAGTTAAACGTGTAAACAATGAGCTAGGCTGAGTGAAGTTAATCTCAACTCGCTGTTGTCGTTTTTTTTTTCTTAAGGAATATTAAAAAAAAAGAAAAAAAGGGCCCCGCTGAAGATCCGTACATAAATTGTAAGATAAATGGATATATCAATGCTGTCTTCATGCAGTCCTAGGTAATCGCAAAGTGTACATCTTCATTCTCTTTTATGTCAATAATTACGTAGTATCCCAGGTTTAGTTGCTCATTGTTTGATTGAAAGTGACTTATATTTGCCAAATTTTCACAGTTTATAGTTGTGTTTGCGTATACAGTAAAGTGTCATTAACCTACATAATGTGCACATTACTCCTATCAGTAAACACTAAGTATACTGTCCATCTGTTTCTGGGAACACTGCTCCTTTGGTGCGGTATGTACAGGAACAGGTAGATGGTGTTACATTGTGATTTTCGCAACTGAGCCTTTGTGTAACTAGAAATTTCACCAGACTTAAGTAGCGTTCAATATATTATTATTACAATTATTATCATTAACATACCCTTTTCCTTTTATAGTCATAGGAGAATCACATCTGGTATTATTTCTGTGGACTATGTGAACACACTACTGAATAGATTTATTATTCATTCTGGGTGGATTGAGCTAAAACTACACAATGTCACCAAAGTGTTTGCTGGACCTGAGTTTCTCCCTCATTTATCACAGAATAGGCTGAAGCACTTTCCACTTGGTAAGAGCACTTAGTATTTGGGCTCGCTTTGGACCATGTTCTGGTCGCGCATGTGATCATTATTACATTCCTCTGCTTTTGATGAAACTGACGAGGGGGGGACATTCAGTGAACTACTGGCGGGCAGTGACATGGCCAGTGAGTGTAGTGTCATAGCGGACAGAAAACTCATAGAATACCCACGTGTGTTGATGGTTCACTGTGTAAAGAGCCACTCTGCAAGATAGATTTAAAAGACAACAAACCTACTGAAAGAAAATAATCAAAAAGTCCCAGTCATGCCTAAATCTGTGTAGCTTGCGATTCTGCGGTATTTGTAATGTGCGGTCATTGTCTGCGAGGACAACGGGAAGGTTGGGACGGGCTCGTTATTGTTGTAAATCCTATAGTTAGCGTGGCTCAAGAATATTGGGAATCTTGCCAGTATCTGTATGATACATGGTAAAACTCGGTCACATTGCAGTGGACCACCATTCCAAGTACAAACGACTCGTAACAACCTGGTAACCCGGACTTGATTACTGATATGTGCAGACGCATTGCCTATCACCTATCCTATCACCTGATCTATTTGACAATTGTTTGGTTTTTGATTTGTCCTATGTGGTGCGAGTCAAGCTGGGTTAGTTGTATCGGCCCACTAGAGTTCGACATGGGCTTTCCAGAAAGAACTGGTCGCTTAGACTGAGATGGTAGATAACCCGATTATGTTATACCTTTTTCGGCATGTATTTGATTTTTAATGCCTGTATGTAGTGTATCTGTGCTAATCTTCTTGAAGACATTACCTAAACAAATTACTGATGAAAAGTAACGTTTCACAAGGGGCTATTGGGAACCCACGAAGCATCACTTTGAGCTAATTTATTGTGGCACATATTCTTTTAATGGGTCTCTTCACAAGCTTATTATTGTGCCAACCGATGTCTATATGGAGTATATCAAATCCTTCGCATTAAGACCCCCTTGTGATGACCAGTATGATCTATGCTGCACCTATGGTACTGAGGAAATGGACCGAATGTCCCTTTTACGAGTGGTCATTATTAGTTTAAATTTCTAACTAGGACGGGACATCCTACTGCCAACAGCCAAACACTTTTGTGTGCTACTGTAGTTGGTATTGAGTGCTAGATTTAGGGAAATGTAAATGCCGAAGGGGACAAAAAGGCCTGCACCTGTAAATAGTCAATATGATTGATAAAGTTGACTAGGGAAAAACTGGCAGAATGACCTAATCCCTTATGAAATGGTGACAACAAGTGTTAAGGTTCGAATCTGTATAAAGCCAATAAGTAAAGACTAACCTGGAAGAAAGTAGGAGAGTCCTGTGGTACGCATTACGTCAAATGTTACATTACGATGCTGGTAACAGATTAGCCAGTCCTTGTATGTGATGTGGAAACATAAAAAAAAAGCAAACTGTCGTAGCATGTACTTGCTTGTAGTGTCCAATATTTGTGTTGTATTGTGTACAGGCCAAAGTAAATATATAAATCGAAAAAAACTAAGAACTTCGTTTCAGTTTAATCACTGGGCCACTGGTCCATACACGAGGTGATTCAGTTAAGCCAGGTATTTGACCTATAACTCTTAATACTTTACTTCACTTGATGTTATCGTATGCTGGGAAATGAATGCATAATGCTATCTGTGCTGTAGACATCTTGGTAAATAAAAGTCCTTGGTTTAACTGGTTTCTGTTTTATACGACTTATTTAGATTAGATTGATATAGATACCAGTTTACTTGTATTGTAGAAACGTGGCAATCGATTCTTTACCCAGTTTTCTTGTATTTCAATTCACAATAATGTCTGAATAACTATGGAAACTCTGATGTGAAAGTCACTACCTCGTCCTATAATGTAACTTATTCAATAAACTATGACGTGGATAATTTTAGGTTGCCTACATGAGATATGTAGACACGTAGAGTATTTTATTACTCACCTAATACGGAGGCTCCATACTAAACGTATGTTTAGTATGGAGCCTCCGTATTATATATATGGAGCCTACAGATCGCTACGGAGTAGAATCCGGAAAGCCGGAGTGTACTCTATAGAATACGACTTTTTCTGCTACCTCAAGGGTACTTTAAAGAAATATTTTATATAAACAATGCACTGCGTTTACGTTGCGTTTCTCATCAATTATAAGTTAGTTTTTTTTATAATTAGTCGAAAGGTAAGTAATGAATACAGCATTACCATGATTATGATTTGTACTGTCGTATTCTCTTTATTGTTGAAGCAACGCGATACTACGTGTCAACTACGCGGAGAATACGGCCACTCAGATTAAAATCATGATACTATTGTGTATATCTCTTTACGGCAACATTTAGCAATGGAATTTACCACTACATTGCATTTATAACTACATCACAAATTTTAATAATTAAATGTTCAAACCGGGTTCCGGATTTTGAGTAAAACCTTCCAAGGAAATATTGTTGCCAGAAAGTCATTTGTAATGACGTGCAATTGTTATCTTTACGTATCAGAATTCAATATTCTGAGAGATAAGAATTATCGATTGAGAATGGGTTTAGGAACCGCCCACTGATTTTAAAATGGCTTTGTATCAATGTGGAGCTGACAAATTGTAACACTAGCCGGTGGTAACTTTAGGCCGCGCAACCATATAAGTACTGAAAACTGCTATGTTTTTACTTGGTATACAAAGTTAAAAGCTAAATCATTGATAGTCCCCGTATACCCTCAGGGTCCCCTGGGAGGTTAAACCAGAAACAAACAAACAGATCTTGGTGTACAAAGATTCTGAGGATCCAGGGATGCTAGTTTTCAGGGAATTTCAAGTATTTTCTTTGCCTTTCCACATATCCACTAGGAGAAGACAGTAGGTTCATTGATGAATGAGCTCGCAATTACAAATGAATAACAATCAAAAGGTTTTGGTTGCATTCGGTATATGGATCGTTTTCTGTAATCCCACTTGCACCCAGTTAACTTGCAACTTTTTCACCGGCCTGGGTCTAGGATAGAAATATATCAATAAGATATTCAGACACTGGCAACTTGCTGCCTCCAAGTATCACAGTAAGTAGCACGCAGATAGTGAAGAGTGCATTGAATTCCTATAGTGACCACTCTAACCTTTAGGCAACGTATTTAAAATGTTCGAGCACGCCCTACTAAACTTGAATGTGGGGACCTGCTGGCCGCCGTCCGGAGCCCCACACTCGGTGCAGGCACCTGGTGACAGTCACCTTGCAATACACAGACTAGTGGTACCCTATGGGCCCAAGAGCCTTGCAGAGTCGGGGAATGATCCAAATTCCATAATATCTACAAGTGGGTCATACCCGACCAGACTGCGGTGGCACCCGCCATATCCAGTTCTTACCCCGACGTGTTTATCGATATAATCAATAGATAATGTTTTATTCGATATCTCAGGGATACTACATGCCTCGCGAAATGGTGCCCCAACCTTGCGGCTGTTGATATATCTGCGAACACAAAATATCTACCAACTTATAGCCGCAGTTCCACTGGTCCGTCGAAGTCGTAGCACATGTATTATGGGCCTAGTATACATCCGTCTATCATATTTTGTTACCCAGCTGTGACGGATTCATCGGTCTTTAGTCAGATCCGATGAATTCGTCGCAACGCTTCTGTGAATAACCAGTGCAAAAATATTCAGTCAATTATCGATAATACTAATGATCAAGAAATGAACATTTGAAAATAAAAATGCTTCTGCACCAGGTTCCGTACCTTTTTATAAATAGGAATCGAAAACAATATTTACAATAATCTACATGTGTATACATCTAGCTGATATGTATGTTTTCAAATTTACCGCAGTTCTTTTCTGACGGAATTCATATTTATTCTAATATTTCATTTTAATATCACCCCCCCCCCCCCCACCAACAAATCAAATAAAATGTTAGAAGTATACAATATTTATACAGAAACAGGACCTACCTATACCCTGTTATGAAGTGTCATATCTCTGCCCTTGTTAGCAGCCCAAACGATAGACCACCACTGTTTTCTTTTCTTTATTCTCGGAAATGTATCTCTCTTAACACTTAGAGTAACAGAGCGATCTTGAGAAATTAGAATAGATACTGATTCATGGTTGTTCTGTTTCAAATAAATTTTACAAATGATTCAAACAAATTAAGTTATAGTTTTTATTTTCCCATTTTTTCCTCAGTCCCCACTTTCATCCTTGAATGGAGGCTTGTTTTGTATTTTACATTCATAAATATGCTCTTATAGTTCGGTAACATACGCTGAAAAGTTTCCGCTAGATTTAAGTCTCTGAAATGAACATTCATGATGAAAAATCACTATTAAGTATGTTCACTTCCCACAAGGCCTGGTAGGCCCAGGAGCCCGGGGCCTGTTGAATAATCTAGGCTCGAACATGAAGACCCTTCTCTATACGCAAACGAGACCCAGGGACGATTTGGGTAAACTTTACACTTGTGAACTACTTTTGGTCAGGTAGAAAAGTCTTAGCTGAACGTTCTTAGATATTATTAAACGATAACCCTCGTTAAAGTCTCCTTGTACACTTTTCTTTCGCAGGCATCAGTCATTAAACAGACCCCAGTATCGCGGCGAGGAGGGATATGGTAGGTGGAGGGGGACACCGAATAGTACCTGTCGAGTGTCCCTTCTAAGGATTTAGATTGATGACAACTACTCACATGTGGTATTGGTATACACAGGGACCTATAGTCCATGGTGTAGGCCTACACATATATATTTCCCTCGTGGATCTATAAACGCAACCGGACATCATTTAGAAATGAAGTAAGATTGTCCCTTATATTTGCATGACACGTGGACTGTCATTTACTGGATTAATGGAACTCCTATATTATAGCAAACCAAAATGAAATATCTCTGCCTCCCCCCCCCCCCCCAATACCCTCACATCAACCGCCACCACCCCATCCTTAGTGTCTGATATCATGGACACTACGGTACCGGTACATTCTCTACAACTTAGGGCCTATATGCCGATGCGCAGTATTACAATGAAAATTGTAATGGTTAGAAAATACAGTATTAGATTCATAAGGAAGGACTGATAATGGGTTTCCATCTGGTGCCGGTGGCACCTTTTAAAAGAGATATATAAATTCACGTCATTATCTCACCCCAGATATTTTTTCTCCATAGACTTAGCATTGGGAACTCGTATCTAATGCCCGTGAGCTATTTAGGAAAAATATCCAATGGGGGATTATGTCACAAATGTTAGCCCATTAGTCAATGTAATTAGGGTGAGATAAATTCAGAAACCCATGAAAGTTTAGGGGCAGAGCTCAATCCCATCTCGTTTGAATCGCTACATAATTCAAGCGGCTTCGCCTTGTGAATTACTACGCGAATCAAACTCGATGGGATACAAGCTCTGACCCTAAACTTTCATGGGTTTCCTCTATTTATAATACAATGTCAATAAGCTAATTATAAAGCGCATCGACCAACAAGCACTCTGTAGTCTAGGCCTATACGGTAGGCCTACGTGGCCAACATAGGAATCTAAACAAAATCTAATTTGATTATTTCACCTTGGATATGAAAAAATATGGGGAGTTTGGTAAAGATGTCTGTCTATATACAAGCAAGTGAGGTCCTGCGGCTAGATCAGCGCACCTTGCATGGAGACGAGGCAGTGAACCATTCATATCCATGACGCCACCTAGAGTCAATATTAGAACTAGAGCGAATTCCTTGAAGCGGGTTCATTGTATTGAAGACTTCCGGGCTGTCCTCAAAGAAGTTGGCGCCTTTGTTGAAATAGAATTTATAAACGTCGACACGCATGGACTAAAATTATAACAGGTTTTAGTAGGGAGTGTAGGGTAAGTATTCGAATAAGCGAGGTGAATCTGTAACAGTGTAGTGCTTGCACATTGTTGTCTTTCTAGAGACAGAAATGCCCTTCGGATGATCAGTCACTGAGTGAGTCACTGAGTCAGTTTGCTTGGTTCCTTGCCATACGTTGGTTATAACAAACATAAACTCAATGAATTGTATGTATTTAGTCATCATACTATGCTATATGCCCAATTAAGTCACTTACGTTTAGGTTATGTAGATAATGATATCTTAATTTGTCAGTCTTCAATAATTTTGTGTGGCTCTCACTCAATTCTTGTTATGCCTGCATCACGATGTCGATGACTATAGTATACTAGATCTATCTAGTACTAGATCTAGTAGTACTAGTAACAGTATAACACTAGTCGTGGGCGACCCAAACAATACTAGTGTATAGGGTCGGACTCGTCTGACTATACTAACACTGACTGTTGTGTTGCATTGGCAATGATTGGGTCTTGCAAGGGGCAGTCATATCAAAGTTTATTTAGTTTTACAATAAGTTATTACTGTTTATTAATAGGGATACATGTACTTTTATCTACACATATTTGGTGTTACTGTCAGGCTATTTATTGTAACTAGGTTTTTGACCACATCAAGTTCACATCACATTGTCCTTTGATATAGCAGTAAATCTACCACTGCTGGGGGTGAAGCAGAAAAGTGGCTGCAGTTGGATCCGAATCAACAAAGTCTGGCAACCTTGGTATTACAAGTCCAGTGCTCTTTACCACTGAGCTAACTCCCCACCCTGGTCGCTTTTGTTATGCTTGCGTGCAAGCATATCCAGTCTGCACCACAAGGAGGCCAATCCTTCTCATACAATGTCTATGTGGTGTGGGAACTAAATGAACTCTCACCTCGGTAGATGTGCAGGGGTGAGGTTTCTACCTAAATTCATTACATAGATTCGATCACCACCCTTGTGGTGTATACTATAAGAACCTTGAGGAAGTCTGGTGAGAACCTGAAATGGTTAACTGGACGTTAAATCAAACCAACAAACAAAAAAACATCACATTGTGATTTGGTCAATAGACCTAGGTAACCCTTTTGACTTTAAGGGCTGGTTCCACTAACACGATAGATTTGCCATGGTATGTCTTGATATATCTTGTTATATCTGACGGTGACGTGAAATGTCGTACCTCCTATGTCGCGATACATAGCGTGTGGTGTCATGTGTCTATTTTGATGCTCAAGACGCATTGGGGTAAATATGCATGTGATTTTTCAAGACCTAGCAAGATTTAGAATGACACTCAAATCGGGACTAATCTTGCCATATCTTGTGTGTTGGTGGAATCAGCACTTTATTGTACCATACTAAAGTGCTGATTCCACCAACACACAAGATATCGCGAGAGCACCAAAACATGCACACGACACCGCACACTATGTATAGATCGACATAGGAGGTACGAGATATCATGACACTGTAAGACACAACAAGACATCCCACGGAAGACATCCCACGGCAAATCCATTGCATTGGTGGAACCAGCCCTTAAAACTAAAATAATGCATTAAGGGCTGGTTCCACCAACATGATAGATTTACCATGTTATTTCTTGGTATATCTTGTTGTATCTTACAGTATTGTGCTATGTCTTACCTCCTATTCTGTGATATGTCACGCGCAATGGTTTGTGTATTTTTTTCGCGATGATGTATGTCTATTTTGGTGCTCCACCACCACTACAGCTCGCCATCTATTGCTGACATATTGCGGCATGTCGCGGCAAGAGCATGGCAAAGGTTCTTAACCAAATCTGTGGTTTGTGGCAAAAATGCACATCATTCCTTGAAACCTAGCGAGATTTAGCAAGACAACTAAATTATAACAAATCTCGCTATATCTTGTGTGTTGTTGGAACTAGCACTTTACTAACACTAAATGAAAGAGATGACAAATGCTTCTCTTTTATTTCCTACAGTAGTAAAATTTAGGTTTTTAAAATATTTGTGTCATATACTATGTCCAATATAACCAGGAAAAACCTATTTTTCAGATTGTGAGGAGAACATCTTAATTAGGTTATTCATAATATGCAAGATATTTTTAAGAGCAGATTTGCCACTCTTAGGTACGGGTACATCATTTTGAGTTTTTAGAGTACCGGTACTGAATTGGAAATAGATGTAGAGGTTTCAGTGATGTGTTTAAGAAGTTGAACGTACATATCGGTGAGAGTCCTTTGATATTCATGTATAATCTTAGGTAATCCAAGAGATGTAGGAGTGGAGGTGACCATTGGACATGTTGTAGGTTAGCCTACTTAATGTTACATCACCTTGCTGTGACTGGAAGAACACACGCACGGCCCTGCGCTTATCAGTCTGTGATGGAAACTATCTGCACCATATCTTAATTAGGCTGTTAAAGTACCACATATGTCCAGGGATGCAAGTTCGCCGACAATTGACGGAAATCAGAAATTTCTTCATCTTGAAATATGATCATTAACAAAGTATGAAAATTGACGCACACCCCGGGGAAATCGGCACTGTCAGTACTTTGGCGGCAGTTAAACGCGCCAAGGGCCGTTGACACTGCCGTCAGAGTTCCGTCAAGTGCCGAAATTTTGTTTGACGGCACGGGGGGGGGGGGGGGGGGCGTCGTATATATAGTTCATGTTAAAATATACTTATTGTTCTGATGGCTTGCTCATAGCGCAGCTGCGTACATCCTTCACTCTCTTAATTACGGGGCTCTGTATTTGGCTATGCCCAAAGTACCGCGCCTTTGACTGTGCCTATGAGCTGATTCTTCCATAGATTTCCACAGCCACCAATATCTATCGGTGCTCTAAGCTCAGGAATCAAAAGTCTCCATTACATAACTCCCTGCTATAATCCTGAATCCAACCTCTGGAGTGTGACTTGTTTTCATGTTCTCCTATAAACCTTTCTCAGTTCTTGGCGACCTTCCGTAACCTTCATTACTATATACCCATGCCGTATATACTGTAAATACGCACCGTTTCGGCATATGACGTAAAAATACTGTACAGACCGCCGGTCCGTACACTAAAATACGGACCACCTTGCCATGCATATTTATTAAAAAATTGGTTGTTCAGCCAAATGAAATTGATTTTTTTTTAAATTTCGGGTATATAGTAAATATATAACGTCCAACCATGCTTGTACAATTCACAGAACTCAATGATAATTTACTGTTTGTACGGAACACGGCATAAATGCCTCGGTCCGTACAAACCGTAAATTACCATCTCATTCTGTGAATTGTACAGCATGGTCAGGACGTTCTATATAATTACTATATCCCCATGCCGTATATACTGTAAATATGCACTGTTTCGGCATATGACGTAAAAATACTGTATGGACCAGTGTTCTGTACACCAAAATACGGACTACCTACCCATACATATTTAATAAAATTTTGGGTGTTAAGAAATATGAAATTGATTTTATTTAAATTTCGGGTATATAGTAAATATATAACGTCCAACCGTGCTTGCACAAGTCACCGAATTCGATGATAATTTACTGTTTGTACGGAAGTCTGCGTAAACGCCTCGGTCCGTACAAACAGTAAATTAGCATCTCGTTCTGTGACTTGTACAGCATGGTCAGGACGGTCTATATAATTACAACCCCGTTAAGAGACACACCCTGTGTAAGAAGGACACCCATTGTATGGGGGTCACTTTTGCTTGGAGTGGTTCCCTCTATTAAATGTTTAATTATACCCCGTGAAAGGGACCGACCCTATGAAGGGACGCTTTGACAAGACGCTGTAATCGCCTTTTCTTGTTTATAGTTTGAAAGGAATAATGCATACAAATTCAAAACATTGCATGAAACTCGACAGATTTTATAGCTTCTAAATACTATTTTAGAGCGGAAGAACCAATATTGCTTCCATCAGTTCATAGTAAAAGAGGTGAAATATAATTCGGAATGCTCGATTAGTGTGGACGTGCCAGTGAGGACATCTATTACAGTAAATAAACAAGTTAAGTTGACTGACATTTCCTATGTTATAAGATAGGGACCAATCCTAATACCATAAACTATTTTCTATTTCAGAACAAAAAACAACAACAAAGTCTATTTATTAAATAACGGAGGCCACCCCGCACGTACAGAGGTCAAATCGCGCTTTGTTTTGATCCGCCAGGCTACATACTGTTGCCCCTGTACACATAGATGGTGCTCTGAAGAAGGGACACAAGATGTCGTCGTCAGTGGCGAGTAGTATTTGCCAGGGACTCCCCTTCCGGATAATTACATCCATTACCTGTCTGGGGACGTTGCTGCTACAAGCTGGCGTGCTGAACTACTACCTGGTCATGGCCTATGGCGTCAAACATTGGTCATGGTGGGTAGCTGACGCTGCTGTCTTTGCCATATTCGTGGCCGCTTTTGTCGTCTGCTTCAGAACCATGAAGGTGACATCGGAGAAGAATGTACGACGGGCCATGGCCAACCAGGGACCTGTGGTGCCCGGGGAACTGCCGCTGGGCTACGTAGCCTGGATTTGCTACTCCATCATCCTCAGTGTTCGTGTGTGGCTGATATTCTGGGAAGCTGCCCAGGCGCTGAAGGAGACGGCCTTTTTTGGTCCGAACACTCTGAAGCTGACGATAGGTCTGTCCTGCTTCGTGTTCCTCATGCTGGTCTCGACGCACCACGACGCGGACCACGGGTCCACGCGGGAGTCCTTCATCAGGCAGACCGTCTCGGGGGTGACCTTCGATCTGCTGGACACTATCGCCATCCTGGATGTGCTCTTCATCCAGGAGTCGCACATCTTCTTGACGTTTGCCCTGCACCGGTCGATCCTGGTGATCGCGTGTCTCAACATCACGCTGCCCACCCTCCCGCTGCTGGTGCTCAGTAAGACGCGCTACGGCCGCGTTCACCTCACTAAGACCTTCCACGTGGTGCACCACTTCATCTACCTGCTCCTCATTAACATCCCCCTCTTCGTGGTGCGCATCATTCTCTGGCACGTCAAGGACACCAACATCTCCGTCTTCCTGCTCAAGAACATTCTCAGCATCGCGTTCTCGATCCGCTCCATCATCAACGAGTTCACCACGGCCAGTGAGGAGCGCGAGGCGGCGCCCACCTCCACCGAGCTGGCCATGATGCACGCCGGGCCGCCGCCGCCGCCGCGCCCGCCCGTCGAGTACGAGCGGGAGACGGACCCCAGCATCAGCGAGGCGGCCACCCTGCCCATCAGACACCGGTCCGGGGACCCGAGCGGCGAAACCCGGCCACGCTTCGTCTAGTCTAGTCTACCCGTCTAATTTACAGGGATGCCAGTTTTCAATGTTTCCATTGAAATTCAGTATGTTTTATTTTCAGATTTTTTTTTGTCCTTGTGTAATATTGACATACTGAACCTCCACACTGACCCCAAGTGGCATCCCTGTAATAACCGAGTCTCTGTTAGGAGTTATTGAAGTTAAGGAAATCCTGGTTAGTTATTATCATAACCTTTTTCTTTAAATCTTTTGAATTTTTTTTTGTATTATTCGGCTTGCCATAGAGGTGCCATAGCATCGGCTTGCCATAGAGATGTTTATGCCACGTCTTGTTAAAACTCATTAGTTATTAAGGTTAGAACTAAGACGGAAAAAATTTGTATGAAGGGTGAGCGTCTTTTCCCCCTCTGAACGCTGAGTAGAAACAGGCTAGGCTATGACTAGGTACATCCCTCATGTGTCCCCTTCTCCCTTGTATACAGCTCCTATGTTTTGTCATGTGAGACATATTGACTTGACTTGGAATTATCTTGAGAAAATTTCGCTTAATTATATTCATGTATGCAACGTGGATGTATTTGCTGTCTTTGGATTGTAAATGGTAATCAGTACCTCGTAAAACAAGCATAGCCACCAGGTATTCGCATTTTTTTGTGCTTAAGAATATCTAGATAAAATATTCCTTGATAATTCTATACAAGAATATAAATGTACACGGAACTTTTGAGAATGTGAACCATATACAGAACCTTTTATATTGTGCCCGCTTTCATTTGATTGAACATTGATATGAATATTCATTTATATAAGGTGAAAACTCGAACTGCATTACCAGCTTAGATGTAAGCAACTTACATATGCACATGTATGTTAGGTACAGCAAAGAGCAAAGATGTATACCCTCTGTGAAGTGACTTTCACTAAGGGCCTTCTGTTCTTGGTAAGCATAGTCTATTTTTGTTTGAATATGCACGTCAATTATCAAATGTCTGAATAATCAATTATTACAATGTTAATAGATGGCAGTTTGACCAACAAACCAAGCATCAACAGTGAACTTTTGTAGACACTTTTTTTATTCACAAATTTCATACAACAATCGTCTAATAATTTTCCCTTAAGCCTACATTTTCTATTAGACACCTACATGTAGGTGTCCAGTTACTATGGAATCTAGTATGTTCATATAACCACACTGAAATCTAGAGTGTTAATGTTTTAAAATACATTATGATAATTGTAGAGAGTGAGACCATGACTGTTTAAGGAAGTACAGATTTTGTACAATTATAAGAAGATCTGAAATGTTATTAGAAAAATGTAAATGTTTGATTATTGAGTCGGGACTGAGTTTGTTACAGAAGCATCAAATATGTGAGCAGAAGCTCCCTATTTCGTATAGCCTCAGGTGAATTTTCGACTTATCCTCAGGCGATTTTATGTTTTCACCCACCTTTGGTCACCTAGATGCGTGATGTTATGCATTATATACGCGTATACTTCATTGGTGAATTCTTTAACTTCACAATGAAAAGATGAAGTAACTTGAGTATGTTGGTGATATTGTTAAGCGGTAATTATAGGTTCAGGTATTATTTCCTCAAACTACCAACAAGCATCAACGCGGCTCATCATTTCCAGGTATCCAACCGCCAAATCAGTGAATATTCTGATCACATTCTGCAATATGGTATTTTTTCCTGACATACTATCAAAAAATCAAATTACTGACTGGACTTTATAACGCATGAACCTTCTAAAAATGGTGTTTTGACAAATCGCCGTTCCATTTCTTGAAATACAAAATTATTTTATCTGCCATGCTTAAACGAGATTTACGAAACTATTGTCCCCACTGCTTGTAAAGTTCATCCATTTACGTAATATAAGTTTACAAGTTTATATCCACTTAGTAAGAATACTGTCTATACATAAACATGAACATTGTGATGAAGCATTTGTTAGATAAGACATTAAGACGATAATTAAGAAAATACATTTGGGTGACTATACTCAACCTGCCTCATAGCATTCTGGCTGCTTGGCACATATCTTAGTGATTAACCGAAATACAATAACTTGGAGTTGCAAAAGATACAGACCCTCATACTGTTAATCATATATGATCTGGAAATATTTTATTTGTTCCCGGTGATAGGACTAACAAATTTGATTAAGATCATTATGTGCGGCATTATTGATACGGGTGATGTAACTCAAGCAACCTATGAAGATTTACTTTATTATACCATACATTATCAGTGACTTGTCAACACTTGTGGGCCCATCAGACTTACCATGCTTTATCTGCTTGTGCTATTAGGTATAGCTACTTTAAAGTAGATACATGTACGTAGGCATCAATGGTTTATCTTAAAATGACCGTCCATTCTAGGAGATATAATTGATAGTGTAATTGTGGTTAAATTTGAATTTCAATACGTTAATCTTTGTTCATGAATTATAGAGTTTGGTTGTAGGTTAGGGGCCATCCATAAAGTGCGGATGCATGAGGGCAGGGGCTACAATCTTTTGGAAATTTTGCATTTGCCCTTGCTTTCTTCTATTGCGTACGGGATTGAGAGGGTGTTTGTAGGGGGGGGGGGGGGGTGAACATTTTCATAGATTCCTAGTTGATAATTGACCACTGCCCAATTTTTTGTTATAATAACCTACAATGATCGTTACGTGTGTTTTGATAATGAAAGGTCGGTAATGATCCAATTTAGATCAGAAAACATCTTAGGTATGTTCAGGGAGTCTGGGTTCACATGCATTGTTCCTATACGACGTCTGCTTGATTTCAGATAATTTTGAATTCCTAAAGACATAATATTTCCTTGAATATGCTCATCTTTATTTGTACGTGTCTGATTAGTAAAATAACAAATTACAAAATGAACGCTGTCAGGTATGCACTGGATATAAATACAAATGCAACATACAGACCACTATTATCTAGTGATTAGATTTGTGCTGTCGTCAATATGGACTTGCCAACATCAATTTTGCAATAATTCACCCTGCTTGTGCTGATACAATAATTCGTGAAATCCTCTTTAGATGGAGATTTCTACAATGTCGAGGCTCGTGCTGAAGACGGGTCCACATTTTTCCCTCGAGTTGTCAATACACTGTATATAGATCTGACAACCGTCAGTAGGTAAAGGACAGTCATGACATTTGACGCCATCGTTCTCTTTCCCAAATACTAGCATAAGTTGATGGTTGGATTGCGATCCTCATAATTTTGTAAAAACCTATCTGTATTGGTTGATCTTTTTGTAATTCACTATACACCCTAGTCATCGGAGACTACTTATTATCTTAGCCTGGTATGAACGTCTATAGGTTTAACATTAGGAACTCGTACTCAACAGGCTTGCGAGTACGGTAACTCATATTCAATGAGTGATAAACAGATATATATTTCCAGGCTAAGATAAAATCAGAAACATGTTCGTGCTTGGTCTGAGTCCCCATTCGCCATCTTGTTTGGAGCGCTTCAGAACATTAACTCGGACGTCGTCTCTTTCTTATTACTGCACGCTCCAACAGTATGGTAAACGGGGACACAGACCAAACACTCATCAATTTCTTTCTTAATCCATGTCGTGGACCATGATTTGTTTCTCTCATATCTGAATATGAGACGTGTCTCTTTAGTGCACTCCATAACTTGCACATATCGAACACGAAGCCAATTCTGTTCCATGATGATTCATGTCTATTCCAGTACGGTAATGTGTATTTTATGCACACGTGTACATGTATTCTATTGATGTTTGAGCCTGTTTGGAACAAATCACTGTCGTGTTGGTGGTATACATATTTTACATTTTGCGGAACTCTCTCAGTCCATTCCCGAATGGTTATTTGTGTGTGCCACCTCGTTGGTATGTAAGCTTATCTTTCGCTGTAAAGCGGTAAATCTCTTTTAGGAACACCTACAATTCCGTATTTAATTATCTTTTTCCATATATCCAAGGTAGCATCAGTTGAGATCAGAATTGTTTTTCGCCTCGTCGTTAAATCAAATCCATGTTTAAATACAGATCTCTCATTGTTTTATACTTGAATAATTTTTGATCCTCAAAAATGTCCTCGAGTAACTGAGATATATTAAAATTATTCTATTTTTGAAAATAGATATAGTCACAGTCACAGTTTTCAAAGAAATATCTTTGTTATGGATATACATATAAGCGCAGGTGCTCATTACGTATATTGTAGATGTCCTGGTTGTGATTATTCGTGGCATTATGCAATATATTCTACACCAAAGATGACAGTTTTATTTCTGTATGAAATTTCCTTTTGTTGTTGTACACTATTGTAAATCTGAAAATGTATAAGATCTGTATATTCTCTCTCCACATTCAATCTTTGTTTTCGGGATCACTTTTTCTCTGAAAGCCATATACAAAGTATATTTGTTTACCATGAATCTAACCTTGAATATATTCAGCACCTACACAAACGTGCATACACCTCAAGAAATAATTAGCGGACCTCCGACCTCTCTCGTGTTGTAAAGTTTATATAAGTCACACAGAGCTTTCATATTTCTTTGAATGTATATTCCCAGATGACATCCATTTATTGGTTTTTGATATGTGAACTATGGGGAATTATAACTGTTTTGGTGGGATATAGTTACACGGTGGTTTGCTCCGCAGACAATTGAATGACATCCCATTATGTAACGCAAAATATTCTTGGCATTTCTAGTGTGGTGCTTTCTGCAACAAAGATACAGTTTGTATTATGAACTCAGGTTCGGAACGTAGATGGATCATATTCATATATAACAGACACTAAAGTTCATGAGTATGCAGCTGCATGTTTAGTGAGAACGTTTTTTTTTATTATCAAATATTATGCCATTGTTGTTCAGATTGTGCTAAATATCTCTGCCACAGCAACCTACATTCAGGTTCACTGTGAACAATGCTTTGTACTGTTGATATAAGTATTTAACGTGTAGTAGGAACCCTCTCAAAGCTTAAACATGGCCAGTCGTGTTTTTTTTCTTCACATTTTCCCTTACAGACTAACGCAATGCATACCACTTAATTAGGCTATTGATTGAGATTAACTATTTAGATGAAAGAATATTTGTACATTAGTCATTTAAGAAATGAGGCCAGCCAAAGACTTGCTTGATAGCAGCTTTGAGTTTTATTTCTGTGAATAGATTGCGATTGTGTCCAATATTTTCTGTGCCAAGTGAGATATGAAGATGTGAATGATATATTATTAGTCAAATATGGATCACTTGTTAATTGAATATCAAAAATATCGCCGATTTCCAAATATAAAGCGTTCTCCGATAGTATAACATACAGTGATTTTGTGAGCGCTACTACATGTTCAGAAAAAATGGAACTGCTACTTATTATGCACGGGACAACTAAAGGAGCTGCATTACTAGGTATTCGTTTGTATGCTTGTTAATAGTGGTTTATGCATACTATCCTAACCTGTTGTTTTGCCGTGCTTTCGAATGTAAAGATATATTTGAATTGTATGGACCAGACCGATATCCTCACCCTTTCAGATAATGTTTTATTATGCGTGCTAGGTAATTTCTCAGCACCTATAGTCCGTGTGTTTTTTATATTTGAAAATTTTATTGAATGGACTCCCTGATAGTTCAAATAATGATATAACTACTTACAAAACCGTGCTGGAGTGTCAGATATGTTTACGTTTCCATCGGGCATTCTATGTTATTGCAGAATCGCACTGACTGTAATGTGTCCAATGTAGCAGAAGCTGGTATTCAACCTCCTGTCGGTAAATTTAGAGTGATTGTCGAAATGGATGCTATTAAAAATCTCTTGATTGACAAAAGTGGAGTAATTGTCTTTTATTATAAATTATAATTGATATCTTGTGGTACTGGAGTACTTGAATTAGAGTTATTATCTGTATTGTATAAATAATGCATGTTTGAATTTCCATACACACCAACAAACTAGTTAAGCATACCTTTTCAGAAAATATTATTCAAAGTGTAGGGAAATCCACAGAAAACCAGACAAGCTGATTATGATTAAAGTTGATTTATTAGGGGGTGAAGATACATCAAGATAGGGGGCGATGGTGTGGGGATGGTTGCAACGTTTCGTCTTATTTAATAAGACTTCATCAGGCAATAGTTAAAAAGATGAGACTGTTTCAAATAAAAGGAAATGTCTGACTAGTTAACTTTTAGACAAAACCCCCAGAAGAATCGGAAATTAAGTCCAGTTCAGTTTAGGGGTAGGGTGAGGGTTAGGGATAGGGTTAGCGAAAGGGTTTTTTCTGTTTTCTTCCTCAGAGAAGACTAAAATCTCTAAGCCAAGATGACATTGCTACTAAGTATAGTATTCATCCACAGTTGTATTAATAAGATACTTTGAGTTCGGAACATTTAAAACGGGTCGAGTTTGTTATGGGTTAAGTCCTTCTAATGGGTCGATTTCGTTTCGGGTCGACTTCGTGTCGGGTCGAGTTCTTTAGTATTCGTCTCGAAGAACTAAATGTGGCCAGGTGGAAACCTACAATTCTTATACTACTTAGTGCATCACGTTATCATTGCCCGATACAGGGTCACTTTTTAAATACTACTCACCACTTTCTATATGGCACTCCTATACACCGTTTCAGCACCTTCCGATATTTTTATATCCTCTCTCGCTGGCAGGAAAATTTTCTTCCTCGGCTTGCATTCCACCACATCCTTGATTTTGATAACGGAGTTAACGCGATATGGAGTGGTTGTGGTTGAGCGCTATTGAAATATTTCAAAATATTCAAATTTCGTTCACTATGCTGTGGTAGAACAGCTCAAATGGTTCTGACAAACTTCGTCAGATCACCCGGGCTTCTGATTTTGGTAGTAACAAAATGATTTTTTTTTTCATTACGGTATTGTATTATATTTCTTCGTTAACTCATATTCAGTGTTATTTCTGTTCTGGAAAACCTATTATAGTGTATTACCTTTGAGAGGAAACCGGTGTAGAGAAATACAGAAGTTGTAGAATTGCCAAGCATAAAAGTACTGTATAAAGTTTATAAAAACAGACAAATTTATATTCCAACTCATTTATTTCAATTTTCTCTCCCGTAAGATCCATCTTTGAATTAATTACACACGGAACCGTCAACGATCTTATTCTTCTGAGGAGTACACAAAGCTGTGCCGTCAGGATAATACCATGTGCAAAGTCAATCCCTACTTCCTAACACACATATAAAAACAACCATTTGTGGGCAAAGTTTTCAAGTATTACGTTCTACTAACACAATATTCTATGAACCAAGTCAAGCCCCTGTTACATGATCATTTTGAGGGAGTGGATGCCTGTCCACAATGACAAGTGGCAATGTCTTTATGATCTGTACAATCGATATCCTTTGTCAGGAAGTTTCATGGCATTGAACATAGAATGTGCTTCTTTGGCAGACAATTTTGGCAGGACTTGGCTATTGCCGAATTTAACTGATGCAGATAGAGGCCTGACGGGGTGATATTAAGGTATTCATCAAATGAGAATATTGTCAGATACAACTTCTCCAAGGCTAATACGTCTGCTTTGTAATGAAAACAAAGATACATACTTGACGTTTGACGTCCCGCTTGCTCATAAGGTAAGGATGTTTCATAATGTTCGTGACATAGATTGTACGTGGTGAGATTGAAATTGCAGTGGTGGCTGACAAAGAAAGTGTAGATGATGTAGACAAATGGCATTGCAAGCTGAAAGCAATGTTACAAAATAAACATCTTCCAACCATATATTTAGGTCCATCATGTTCAACCCATGAATGCCATGTAATATGTTAAGCAATGGGCATGATTTTGTTGGTCTTTCTCTCCCAAAAAAGACAATGCATCGGTTTTGTAGAGGGAATAATTCAAGTGCTACTAGAAATACCAAGTTTTGCTTTGTGTTTAGAATAGAAGGGAATTTCAATCCAACATTATAAACACATCAGTTTTTGTAAAAAAGCACCATTTACCAAACAAACAGGCCCCAAAATATGTACACATGTGTCGTCAGGATTGTATGCAGTTCCTCTCAACTCTTGATAAAACTGTGCTAGTTTGGCGTTGTTTAGTATATTCAATTTTCATATTGATATTCAAATAAGTCTGTACTTGTATGTTATATCTTTCTATAGTGAAATCCTGGGAGACATATATTACAATAAACCCGTTAGCTTATTAGGTGTCTGGATATTGCACTGTAAACAGATAGCTATGATGATAATGAATAAGATTATCTCTAATCCTTTTCGTTTTCCTTAAAGGCACTAGTTAATATAGTCTATTGAGCTACAAAGTGAATATATATCGATCAAAGTGTTCTGGTCTAGTGTAAGGCTGCAGTGTAGGACGGAGAGTGTCTAAATTGTGTTCCCTTTAAAGTCGCTTTACTACTTTTATTTCTATTTCGAAAGAACCAGGTGATGACAACATTCCATGCTTAGTATAACATATTATTGATTCTTACTCACTACTATACGTATAAGTGTGTGCAAACTATGTAAGTTCAAGATAGAACACAGATGTGGATTTATCCTGATATGAATATATACACAGATAAGTATGTTAATGGAATTGGAATAATTATGATTGTAATATCAGTGGTATGCGATATATGTGATCATCAACGAAGTAATTCTTCAGATACCTGACATACAGTTTGGGCATTGAATTTACGTCTTGAATTTCTCTGGGGCTTAATTCCTAAAAACACCCAAGAATACCATCACAGCATATATATATGGCTTATAAATAATGATAAAAAAGAAATGTATCACAAGTACTTATGTAATGATCCATATAATAAATGCAAAGCGCTTTTAGTTTATACAAACTCTAAATATCGAAGACATGGGTTAATATCAAAGGCACGGCTTGTGCCAGATGGTGACGTTATATTCTAACCCAACTAAAGCATCAGAATCAGGTATTCAGATATACTCCTAATTGTCATTATGTCGGAAATGGTTTACGCCTGTTTCTACAGACATTGATTTGGGATAACGTTTTAGTAGCAGGAATCCAGAAACATCCTGATTACATGGAATATCAGATGTTTAATGCTCAACAGGAATGTACTTTTTCTCCAACAAAAACCTATAATATCTTATATATATTTTACCCGTCCTGACTGCTACTAACAATATTAGGCCTACGCGCTTAGTACTCAAAACATGCTACAAATACCCACTTATTTGATTGCTTTGTATCAGACATTCATGATCAATGTAACTTCTCTGGTCTTTAATCGAAAACCCATTTATGGTGCCCAGCTTGAGTTTAATACCAATAATGTATTTCAGAAGGCATGATTACATTTTATATCGTCGAGAAGTTGATCTTCGTGCCATCGGGCATGGTTGGTCCATCAGATTGGAAGATGACGCTGTCTGTTCCGGGTGTGAGACTAACACCACATGTTTGGTACTGGGTAGAGTTGTTCACACCATTCTGCACCGTGTCAGCCATAGCCACCTGGTAATGTAAAAACCCCATTGTCAACAAAAGGATTACCATTGTCACTATGAACTTATTATACAGTGGAAATGCTGGTGCGGATCATCTTATAAGCAGTTGTGTTTCATAGTAACGAAATAATAACTTTTAATGTACATCAAGGCAGTTGTATAAGTTATATTATATACTGATTTTATTTTTAGAAATTTGAAGTAATTGGTCATGGAAATAAGTTGAAAAATGTTTTGAGAGGATTAATAACCGAGGTAAACCGCATGAACTTGTTGAAACGGTTATTTGCAAAAGCGTATTAGTTGCCATTTATAATATTCAGACATCATTGGACCATCAAAAGGACCATATGACAACATTTATAGAAGGCAAAGAAGATGAAGTTTTCGATTACTGTAAGGTATAAATGTAAGGCACACTGTTCCACGTTATCGACTCACAGAATAAACTAAAGGTGAATTCCTTGTGATAAAACAACCCTTTCAAACAGATAAATGAAATCTGTGTTCACAATTTGACGGTGCGGAACAAATTGGTCTGAGCACCGGTCTGAGCCGGTCCTTTACAGGCGGCCCCCAAACTGTTGATAGCCTTCATTTTCTTGAAAGTTGAAATTAATTTTATTCGTAAAGGTTCTTTATTGCGTTCAATTTTACAATTGTTCTTCCAGGCAATAGAACAGTAACCAATATGTTCCCGAATTACCCGTTATGGGCATTTCCGCTTCTGGTATAATGTGGCAAAATGATACAAAGGCAATGGTATGGAAGTACATTGTCAATGACACACGAAAACTGGCTGAGCTAGTAAAAGCCATAAGAAATTCTGGTCATTCTGGTCAATGGATGCAGGGCACAGAGTGATTGCTAGTTCTGCCATCATCCACAAAAAAACTGTAAGATAGCCCCACTGGAGTCGGGGGGAAACCACTATTACCTGCTGTTATAATCTATAGATAATCACGAGACCATGCTAAAACCCCTCCATAGCAAGCCCAACATTTGAAAAAAAAATGAAAGCCGTTGATGATGGGACCTGCCACCTGGTGTTTTATTTGGTGTCAGGGGCAAGATGGCCGCCTCTATAACGCAATGGTTATATGCCCTATAGTTGATCACCAAGAGTGATTGCCCATGACTATCCTGAAGGATATGACCGAGTCTGGAGGTCGCACTGTATACCGCTGATAACACAAAGCCTGCTGGACGAGGGTTTCCTCCAGTAGGAAGCACAGAACCTACTCGGTCAGATTATCAGATAGGTGGGAAATGAGGAGAAATGCAAAGATGCTGTTGTTAGACACTGTTGTGACAACAATCAGGTTCATATCATGTTTCTTTGATATATTTAATGTGGTTAATATTGCTTTACGCTCTCCTCTATCGTAATACTCGTCTTCATTTTGCCTCCCTGCATGCATAAACCACTCTCCTGATTAAAAGCAACTCCAGCGAGCATTCTGAGGTAAAATGTTCAAGTATTTTAATTGATTAATGACTGAAGCAGGAAATGGTTTAGTAGTATGTACAAAAAATCTAATTGGTCAGGAATTTTATAATTAGTAATAAACGACATTAAGGATATGACACGAACACTGGAGGAAAGTGTGAGCTCACAGTAGTGCATGTACGTGTAAGTCACAATATATGTGTAAGTCAGAAGTACGTGTAAAGGGCTAGATCCACCAAGAGGTGCTCAGCCGACGTTCAGCCAGCTCTGGGGGACGGCCAAAATGGCTTCATGCGACGATAATCGCCTAGGTTGGCCGTCCGGCCGTCTCGAATTCTCCGTGCTAGTCCACCAAATAGTTATTTCCAGCCGGCCGACGTCCACACGGCGCTCGCGGGGACGGGCCAGCCGAGTTCTCCATTGATTCGATAGGCGGCGCGCATGGTATTTTACGTAGTAATCAAGTTCCTCGATAGGCGGCGCCACGTGTGGTGATACACTTCGACGCTCTGAACCCGCGGAAGCCGCGTATCGAGCGGAGCGGTGTGTCGGCATGTCGGGATTTGTACGGGAACGGTCAGAGATTGTCAAATAACCGTGGAAATACATGTTAAATCGAACAATGAAGGTAAATAGAGATAAGGATGAATGTTATGAGTGTGTATGGCGCGCTATGGTGCTAGAATTCTGACGATAGTGTCGGAATTTCCAATGTCCGTTCGCGGCTTCGGGTATTGCCGGTATGGCTCACGCTATGTTGGCGGCGTTCCCTTGCCGCAACTCCCGGCAGAGCCCGCGGGTGGGTGTCGTACTCTTTAAATCGTCCGTCCGGCCGCCTTTAAAAAGCAAATAAATCAGTTTTGCGTCGGCTAGCGTCGGCTAGGGAGTTTCTAGCCGACTCCACACGGCTGGGTCAGTGGACCAGCAAATAATTTACATTTTGAGCCGGCCGGCCAGAGGCGACGTCCGGCCGGCTCCCACACGGGGGCCACACGGCTACGGACGATGGTGATATGGGAGAGGCGACTAGGTCTGGCCTCAGCTGGGTGCGGCCGGCTCCAGCCGATTTGACATTATTTGCTGATCCACCAAGGCGATTATATCAACCGGCTTGAGCCGACCAGAGGCGGGAGCAGCCGACGTCCATATTCCACCCGCGCGGACATCGGCCGGCCCTAATTTCGCTTGGTGGATCTAGCCCTTTAGTCACAAGTCAGTGTAAGTCACGTGTACATATCAAGTCTTGATTCCATATAGCCAATTTCACTTCCGATCTGGGCAAGATCTACTCCAGTTGTGTTTTGGAGCACACAACATATCTATACGTGGTGCCATATTGTAATGTACACTTCATATTACAATATTAATATGCATCTTAACCGAGATAACCTTACATCATCGTCTTGAGAACTTGGGTCAGCAGTCCTGGTAGGCTGTAAGAAAGAGCCCGTGAGCTAATGTAATGTGATTTCTATGTATCACCGACTGAAAGGACGAGTTCACATCTTCAGGCAACACATTAAGAGATATCTTAATCCGATCGAATATTTGACCTAAACGACATTAACCTAGAGCGAGTAGACCATTTTAAATACTTTGGAACCACTGTGGACCCCGCCCTAAATTTTAGTAAAAATATAGAAACTCAGTTTAACTGTCCTCCCATAAAATATATTTACCAGACAAAGATCAGAAAATATATTGACACTAACATGAGCATTGCCTATATAAATGCCCAGTAACTCCCTACCTCGATGGAGATGTTCTGGTTCTGTGAAACATATTTATTATCTATCCTCTGGGAACTATATTAATTCATCATCTATACGATTATGCTTTATGTGATGAAGATCAACTGGTATTTGGGTAGTTCCATAACCAACCTTACAACCCCCAGACCGGCTGAAGGCCGATTCTCTTGCAGGCCAAATACAGCAAATGTAAAAATTGTATCCCTATTTCATGGACAATTATAATAGGGAGGCTCTAAGCGACCCCGGGCTTCCGGCAGGGTTCCCATATTGCTCGCTGGTGTGAAAATGAAGAGCTAATTCTCTGGGAGCAATCCCAAAAATCATACTTTTGTGATGGTCAACTGTTTGGCCACAAATGTGAATATCAAATGACATATCCTCTCTTTGTATATCACCTAATAATTGGGGTCCTTATCCTTTATCTCCCTCCCGATGTTTTTTTTCACATAGATTTAACGTTGTTTACTCGTACTCAATGCCCACGGAGTATCTAGAAAACATACTCAAAGGGGGCTTATGTCACAGATATTAACCAGTTAGTCAATGTGAGGGGTGAGATAAATTCAGAAACTTTTTCAAGTTTGTGATCAGAGCTCGATCCCATCTCATTGAATCGCTACGTAATTTATGCAGCTTCGCCTTGTGATTTACTACGCGATTACTAACTCGATGGGATACGAGCTCTGGCTGTAAACTTTCATATAGCTTTCCTCTATAGTACCAAGTTAGAGGTCATAGGTGCAGAGAATAGATTTTGGGTACTCACACTTGAGCCGTTGATGGAGTAGACCATGGCTGGGTTGTCGAAGACGGCCGGTCCAGCGGCCGAGGCCCACGGGTCGACGACGAAGCCCTCAACATGCTTGATGAGTTCCCGGTGTTTGACCAGAGCCGGGCCCCACTCCGCCTTGGGCATTGTCAGGAGACGCAACCTCTGTGGAGCCGATAAAATACACAGTTCCATGAATGAGTCAACCATTGCTATGTTATCAGCCTACATGCGGGGTTCTACTGCATGTAAGTATCTATATATATGTGCGTATGTATGATGTTGGCGTGTATGATGGTATATACTATAGAGGAAACCTATGAACGTTTAGGGTCAGACCTCGATTCCCTCTCGTTTGAATCGCAACGTAATTCACGCGGCTTTGCCTTGTGAATTACTACGCGATTCAAACTCGATGGGATGTGAGCTCTGACCCTAAACTTTCATAGGTTTCTGAATTGATCTCACCCTTCACATTGACTAATGGGCTAAACTTTGTGACATAATCACCTATTGAGTATATTTTCCAAATACTCAATGGGCGTTGTAAACGAGTGCCCAATGTTAAGTCTATGGGGGAAATATACCTGGGGTGAGATAAAGTTTCATATGTGCATGCAAATCTATGCATGTGTTTTTGTGTGTATACGAATGGGAAAAACCTTTACATGTAGGGACAGCCTTTGAGGAACGGATTAAGATTTTGGGAGAATATTCAAATCCTACCTTTTATATAATAATACTATATACAAATTTGGAATTTAAGTATGACCGTCATTTTGGGAAGTATTGTAAAGAAAAATATTCAATTAATACTCACGTATTTGATTGGCCCTTCATATCTGATTATTTTGATCACAGCAACGACTGGGATCCAGATAATGGAGGCAAAGGACATAAGCCACCCAAGGCTATCGGCCCATGGTGGATAGGTGTAGTCGTTGTAATGAGCTGGTGAGTAGTCCACGAAGAAAAACACTAAAATAAACTGAAGACAAAATCAAACATTTAAACGAGAATTAAAGACGAAGTCATACAGATATGTATACCTCCACTATTGTTATCATTGGAAGACTATAAACTAATGCCCCAATTGCCTTAGCCTTTATTTAAGAACCATGTGGTACACTTGTTCAAATAAGGACCTAGGCGATTTAGGCGTTACACGTGCATGGAAAAAAACCATCTTATAATTAATGTGGATAGGGTTCACATAGAAACTTATTTACATTACAAAATACAATAATCCTTGATCAAATTTTCCTCTCTTTTTAGATTTTTTTGGTTAAATGTCTTTATTTCAATCTGTTGGAGTACAGATCATCCACGAAACATTAGTACTAGCTGCTATATATACGTAAAGGTGATATAAAATATTACATGATGATAATGAATGGATGAGGCTTTATAACGAAGAAAACCTCATGAGTTATGGTATACCATGCTTACTTAACCCACGTTTCTTGTTGTTCAGATTGATAGTTGTATGGTTTAATCAACATATAAGATTAAACCATTTTGCCATGTGCCTGGCCGCAGTTTGCATTACAAATAAGATATACAATACGCCCATGGACTGACCGATGTGAGAAGTGGGGTGATGATAAGCCAGCACCACTTCCACCAGTGGAACGTGCAGGAGTGTCCGATCATCACTTCCACATCTTTTAAAAAGCGAGAGGCACCTGCATTGGTGTACAAAAAAGGGGAAAACCTTGTTAATGAAAAGGATATAATCAATATAATTCATCTACGTAGATCTCAGACTATTACACATATATACATTACCAAATATTATGGGTTTTTTTTGCTCTTAGCAGGTGCCAATTCCTATAAATTTCCAATCGACCACCAGAACATTTGAACAATTAAAATATGGATGGAATATATTTGAAGACGTATACATTTACTACAGACTATACAATATGGTTTTATACATATACAACATTATATTATGGTAGGACTGAACAAACCTACCGTAAACATAGCCTATAGATGTACATTCAAATAAGCCTATAATGAGAAGTGCCAAGCCGCCACAGTAGGTATCCATTAGCTGCAGTAGGTACATCCCGCCCTGCCACAACGAAAAAAAAGATTCATTTTACCTAAAGCCGTCATCAGAGGATTGCAGTTCTAAATAAAGTCGCAGGGTCTGGATGCTTGTCTCCAATTTAATTATTTTATCTATTCGTTCTTTTATTCAGGAAAAAAAAAAAAAAAATTCAGTAAAGAAGAAACCAACAGGTTTTGGTCAAAGTCGTCGTTCTCGATGAGTTTGATGTGGAGTGAATATCACACAGCATTCAAACGAGTTGGAGACTGACTTCTTTGACCAAAACTAGTTGCTTTCTGTATTCATCTCACCCCTGTACACACTAAAAGAATGGACAACACATAGGATATGGACCATGGAGAATGATCTGCAATATTCGTAGGGTGGGGAACGGGTTCCCAATGTTAAGCCTATGGAACAAAAAAAAGGGTGAGAGAAAGTTTTATTCGCCTATTGGCGGTCTTCCATACTGAAGTCAAAGGACAATACAGGGAGACAAATAGTACATGGAAACATAACCATTCACAAAAAGCCGTTATTCACCAAGATTAATCTTAAACTTGTAAATATCCCAGATGATAGAGTGTAAATAATATTCATATAATACGTACAAGGTATAGATCTTATGATCACAGTCTAATGTTTATCAATAACTCCTCTTTAACGTTCGCTTTAAATGCTTCACCCCTTGGTAACTGTTGTGTCTCGACAATACCTAATTTCTTTTAGTCTAAAATGTTTCAAGTTAAATTTTCTCAGTATCTTATCATATTGTATCTTAAATTTCCTATTGTTATCAATCATTATCCCTAAATATTTCAACTATCTATTATCATTGTTATTATTAATATTCATGGTAATAATGTTTATCCCTTATTCACATTAATAAGACCTATAAAATTCAATAAAATTTTATTAGCCCACTCCGGCTTTCTCTTCGTTCATCCAGGGATATGGGGTAATGATGGATAGATATTCTTAAGAAGTATAAGAACGGTAGAAATGCGCCGTCACAAACATCGTCTACACGAGCACTTCACTGGTGGCCCGCTTCAACAATATATCTTATTCCGGTGAGACCCCTAGCGGATGACCTGGGAACCAGCCTGCACGAGCAGACGATCGAGACGCTCATTGATTGACTTCCGCATCCGGTATGGGTTGAACTTTTGAATACTGACAGGACGCCGACGCCTCCAGGACGCCAACAAGGCAGACTAGGTATATCCACGCGTCCAATTGGTTATGTTTGCAATGACCTTACTAAATTATGATACTGTTCATGTACTCACGTTGGAGCAAAGTGGCAATCCTAATATGAAGAGCAGAACACAGAGACCAAATGTAATTTTAGTCTTATGTTGACGCAGCCATATGAACTGATCCGTGACAGCTGTAACGACGACCTCGAGCCCAACAAACTAAAAGAAAACAGATAAAGATGATAAGATCACTATCAGTGTTTTAACCGTAAATCATTTCTCGCTGCTGTAATGATATAAATTCTTAGGTGAAGAGCTGTCTTGAGCGACAGTGAATATCATGGACTGGGATTACTTTCATCAATAATTCACAAATCAATTATATCTTTATATCGTTTTTGTTTATGAACCAATTGTTTAATCTTGTAATGATATAATCATTTGATATTGCCGTAATGTTATCCAATGGGAATCATATCCCAAAGGATCACCGCATCACAAATCTACCATATTTCCTAGAATTAATATTGAATAGTAAATAGTATTTTTAGTATTTGTAGCAGGGCCAATGCACACCAAGTAACTAAAAACGTAGTAGAAAAGACTTTAATTTGATTCAGTAACTACAGATATTGTGTTTTCAAGAGACAAAGCTATAATACATTAAGTATAACAAAGGTATAGAAATGCATTAGGAAATGGCTGCAATATCATTCCCGATAATTATAAAGTAACCCCATTAACGTGAACGTATGTTTCTATCCACACGCCGTTCGCTTTTCCATTGGAGGCAATTGTAAATTACATGATTCACAAGAACTTTCAAAAAGGGAAGAATGCGCGCCGCCTGTCGCTGGAACTCGTGAGGAACAAGCAGCACGCAACAGGACTGGAAACAGAAACGTGCCCAACCACTCCTTAAACAATGTAAGGTGATTCACGCGCCTATTAGAGAGCCATTCACCCTGTACCCACGGTATAGGAGAACTCGCCCCGTTTTGAAGAACTCGCCTCGTGAAGTCGCCCCGCATTCTATAGGAGAACTGAATAAACCAGCGGAATTGGAATATAAGTCCAGTTAGGCTTGAATACAGTGTCCATGGATTTAGGGATGGGGTTAGGATTAGGGATAAGGTTAGGGATAGGGTTAGGTATAGGATTAGGGATAGGGTGAGGTATATTCACCTTTTTTAGTCTCCAAACCTTGTATAAATAATTGTGACCTACCTGACTGTCGAAGCCAAGTGTGAGCAGCATAAAGAAGAAGAGGACTGACCACAGAGGAGAGATCGGCATGTGCGACACGGCGTTTGGGTAGATCACGAAGGCCAGGCCGGTGCCTAGGATATACCAGAGCAATCCATGTACATGTATAATACATGGAGACATGGTTAGTGTGCCTGAATGAAATCTGTTCCTCGGTATTCGAACTCGGTGAATATTTCCGACCAAAATATCGAGGAACAGAATTCAGGTAGACTCACTATGTCTCCCTATTATTATAGACCTGTATATATAATTAAAGATGCCATTCTATAGTGGTCACGTGGCACGGAGAGACGTATCGATATCATCACTCAGTGACGAGCGGAATCTGTACTCCTGGTCACTAAAAGGGAGACATTCGCCAATAGGTATATGTAATAATAAGCATTTATGCATTGGCTTCTGCTAGAATCAAATGAAATACATGCATTTCATGCTATTGTAACGACAGATAGTGTGCTGAGATTTAGAATCGGAATCCCTCAATAAGGGGAGCATTGCTGCACTGAGAAGGTTTATGTAAAACATCCTAAGAATAAATGCATTTGCGCGCACACGGACATTGAAGCGTACATTGAATGGTGGCATTAAGTGCTAAAATTGATAACACAATTTACCATGAGCTGTCACGTTAGCTATGTCCAGATGAAGTTGATATCCGAGAAATCCAATGAATGAGAATATGACAAATCCAGCGAAGACGGAAGTGAGGCAATTGGCTATGGACACAAATAAGGCATCCCTGCAAAAACACCAATACAACTGCGTTATGGATACTATAAACGCAATTAGGAGCTGATGTACAACAAATGTATTGTGCCGAGGAAGTGAATCCAGTTATCCCGGAGCTGATTTGTCGAGGTTTAATGTTAGCATAACCTGATTATGAAAGCAACATATATTCACAGTTAAATTACATCAGATGTAATGAGGAAATTGTTTCACGGTTTATGTATTATCATTGCCGAATGCCCATATTTACCTCCCGCTGCGACCTATATTGTAATGATAAATTACGTAGTAAATGTTGCAAACAATTCCAAACAACCCATCCCAGTGTATAATGAAGGCTATTCCATACGGTAAAGTTAACCTAATTTTCCTGTATTCCTGTTCCTATACAATTAAACAGTAGTTCCCCTAGTGTTAGTGAAATGTCATAAGAAGCACCATACTAATGTCGGGGAGAAACCATACTACTGGCATCCTTACAAAACATACCTGAGGCAGTTATTATGAAAACGATTATAACTGGAAAGAGCCATAAGACCCCCGGAGCCTGTTCCCAGCGAATAGAAAATCTGGTTTGCTGCGCCATACCATAACTGTAAAACATAGAAATATGGATAAGTAATTGAGATAAAGTAATTACTGCAAGATACAAGATCGGATTATGCACGAAACTGCACGTATGATGACAATAATGTCAGTTATTCTCTATCCTGACTATCCTATACTTCTATATATTGCTCGTATATATACAGGGCTGGACGGGGATAAATAACATATCTATCAATAAACGAATTACTCTGTGCATTTGATATGCACACAGATGGTGGAAATCGAGTGTTGTCAGACTTTTCATTCCATACACTCTCTTACAGCAAGGTAGTCTCTAGTAAAAAAACAAATGAAACAACTCATAAACGATTCATTCTTATCATAAGATAAGCTCCATGGGGCACTGTTTAGTAGTATATAAAAAGTGAATAGAGCCAACTTATTTATAGTTTATACATTGTAGTTACCTTTGGTGTTTTTAGATGACTGAAGGTTGGGTTTATGAAGAAGTAAACGCCTTGGCCGGACCCGGGTAAGGTAACGCCTCTTATGAATAGAATTATGAGAACCAGGTATGGGAAGACTGCCGTGAAGTAGACGACCTAAACAGAGAGAGAAAGAGAGTCGTATGCATTGTGGATTGAAACCTTTTCGAGACATGAAATGTCAACGTCCTTCTCCCTGAGCGATGCTATCTTGAATGGCAGTTTTAGAACTGCTCCTAAACCACCATAACCACCGTAGAACCCTCCTCCCCCCAAAAAAAACAACCCAAAAAAAACAACAACAACACACACACACACACACACAATAAACAAAAAGAAACCGAGATATGAAATATCGCCCTCATTCTGTGGACATGACATATACCGTCTTCAGTTTTTATACTATTCAAAAGAGACAGGATATCCAGCTTTCCCCTTCCTATAATTGATTATATTAATCGCTAGAAGCAAGTCTTGCCGATTTGCAATGAGTGGGCAATGAGTAATTTTTGATTAATAACATAAATTCTTAATATATCACCGATTGCCAAGACTAATACTTTAGGATACTCTTTTTTAAAATCATTACCCCAACTCTTGGATGAACAAGAGCGTAGTGATAGTATGCACTCAGAGAACATGATTGTAGAACATGGTTGGTACCTACCTTGCCAGAGGACTTAATACCCTTAATGAGGCAAAGGAATGAGATGGTCCACACAGCGAGTAGGCAGAGCACAAGGTCCCAGTTCAAGCCTCCCATGTCGTCAATGCCAGTGCTAATCCGCAGCATGCGATTGCTACAAGAAGACACATGTACCCACTGTATGAATTATCCAACCGGGAACCCGATTAACAGCACTAACAGCACTAACAGTGGAAAAACCAGCTGATATTTCTAAGTCTCATTGCAATATCTTCATCGCTGTTGGTCAGCGATTTCCGTTCGCTATGCCAGCATAGCGAACGGAATGTGCATTGCATTACAATAACAACTGCTGAATATCCTGCAGCTCTCGCTCGTTAATTATAGCCTAGGGTCGAGCGATGCAAAAGGTTTTTGCGGAAAGCCGCTAAGGGGTGAAGGTACTGCAATTCTTGGTTCGATTTATAGTATATTTTTTTTACGAAGGAGTTAACCACTAGAGAATTATGTAAATTGAGCAACAGGTAAAACATTCATATAGAATTCTTCATAGCATGTATTTATTGATTTAAATATGTTATATTTTTTGATAGAATATGTTATTTTGGTCTGTGCGGGAGGGTATACCCTCTCGTGAACAGTGGCACCACAGCAGCACTAACAGCGAACAGAAATTTCCATCTGAAACAGTCGTTACCACTATCGGTGACATTCGCTCGCTAAGTGCCACTCGCTTGCGTCAATCTGGTATTGGAAGGAAAATTTCCGATATGGTGCAGTTGAGCGCGACAACAAATGGAATATCAGATAGTGAAATGGGTCCCAAAACAACACGTGATTATGGGGGTATTGAAACAATATTGAACGACAAACATAAGAACAAATAGAGCAGTATATATAACCAACAGCAGGCAGCCCCTTGTACCTACATATGATGTGAAACACAAACAATAGCTAATCTCTCTTACTTCCAACAAAAAGTTTAGATAAAAGTCACAGATTCCTTTCATTGCCTTTAGATCACAATATTGCCCTCGTGGTGTACTCTCCTTATGGGCCGTGTGGTATAAAATTCTCCTTATGGGCCGTGTGGTATAAAATTCTACTTATGGGCCGTGTGGTATAAAATTCTTCTTATGGGGAGTGTGGTATAAAATTCTTCTTATGGGGAGTGTGGTATAAAATTCTTCTAATGAGCAATGTGGTATAATTTCTTGTTAGGGGCATTGTGGTAAAAAATCCTTCTTCGGGCAAAGCTATTATCTCGTTCCCTCACAGTCCTCGCATTATACAAGTATATCAGTTAATTCATAACGCTTTCTTCCTATCTATATACTGCAATGCTTTTTCTTCATACCAATAGCTTTTATATTGCCATCAGGTAAAAAGTCCAGGGGCCAAATCATACAATCCAATAGAGAAGTTACTTTATCAAAGTCGTTGACCTACTTGAAGTATTGCTCGCTTGCACTTTGACGTTTGATGCCTGTTATGTTCTCGAAGACCGTCTGGTTGTAGACGCCTGCGAACTGTGACTGAATGTAACACGTGCCATTGGGTTCCTGGTATTCGTCCTCACACTCAATAATGGGCAATAGTTCATCGCAATCTGAAAATTGTAAATCTCCACCCATCTAAAAGAACTCTTTTAATATGAAAACACACAGTGATTAATGGGTACATGTATACATTTATTAATACTAAACAATGTTATCATAAATCGACTCTTTATGTCAAATCTGAATACTAAGATATTACGGGCATTAAAAATATAATGAAAGGAGGCCAATATTGATATAGTGCTTGCACGACAGCTTTGATTTGCAAAATGGATATATGGTCCTTTTGGCGGCACAACTAGTTTCTTTCTTGTACGGCCTGTGACATAATATATAGATGATGTACATATTCCTACTTGGTTTGATCCAGGTGTTGTTGAGATCACAATTCTGCCATGGTAACAGAGAAGTGAAGGATGCGCAGATATAAAAGAATGCCCAGGCTATGATCATCGTGTAGTAGATGGTCACTAGCATGGACAACACCAGCTGCGAAATCCCGATACCTGATTAAGAGAAAAGAGACATTCAATATAGTACACGGCACAGAGTGATTGCTAGTTCTGACATCGTTCGCTACGAAATTGAAAGAAAGCGGCACTGCAGTCGGGGGACGACCATTGTTATCAGTTGTTATAATCCATAAATAATCATGAGACAAGGCTAAAACCCCATCTATGGCAAGACAAAAAAACATGTTTAAAAAAAATAAAATCTGATGATAACTGGACCCGCCACCTGGTGTTTTGTTTGGCGTCAGGAGCAAGTTGGTCGCTTCCATAACACAATAGCTATGTGCCCTATAGTTCTCCCATCATTTATAGTACAAAACGCTTGCGAAGTTGAATGGAGACAGGTTTTCAAATTTATATGATATAGGGTTTTTTCTATAGTGTCATAGATATTTGAATAGTAGTTGTCGATTAAAGAGCAACATACGACCAAACGGATGCTGTAATCTTGGCTCGGATTATAGAAAGTGTACAACACCAAATATTCCTAATAAATATATGCTTCACGCAATTGGCCAGGATTTCAAATTTAAATCCAGGTCGTTTACACCATCGGGACACTACAAATATGTTAAAGTATAAACATAAATTATCTGACCCTGGTATTTTTCTCGATGGGCTTAACGTTAGGAACTCATACTCCACTGCTGTGAAGGTAGTACACCCAATACTCAATGACTTATAAGCTTAGTTATTTTATTGCTTAATAATGTTCTTGATCATGAGATGAATTTAGAAACCCGGTCGATAAAAATAACTTGGTCCGCACTCGATTGACCGCTTCATAATTCACTCAGCTTCGCTTCTTGAATTACTCCGCGGTCAAACTCGATGGAGTACCAACCAAGTTATGTTAATCTCATGAGTTTCGATCTGAAAATAGAAGGATGGCTGACCTTTGAATATAGGCGCAAACTTCCAGCAGGTGAGAGGGCCCTGACTGCAGAACTGTCCCAACGACAGCTCCAGAAAGAAGAGCGGAATTCCACAGAGAAACAGCATGAGGAAGTAGACGAGGAGAAAGGCGCCTCCGCCATTGTCGTAGCACATGTACGGGAAGCGCCACACGTTGCCCAGTCCTACGGCCCAGCCCAGACAGGACAGCAGGAAGTCAAAGCGTCCTGTCCAGTTGCCTCGCTCCTTATTCTCATCCTCACCAAAATTCTGCCGTCGCTCCTCTTTACGTTCTGCAACCTTGTCCGGCGTTAGGAAGTCCTGGACGGGCAGACAAGTGAAACAGATATGTTTGCTAACGCTAATACCAATTGTGGTCCATGGACATGGAATTCCAGACAAGAACAACTAAGTAGAAAAAAACTGCAGTATGTAGAGCAGGTGTCAAACTCTAAATCCCTATAGCTTGTTCTTCCTTGTAGAGTTATCATACGTTATGGGTGCAAGGGAATTTAGCTGACACCATGACGATGACCTTACCGTATCTTTCCCCCTTCCTCCTTCTGCCATGGTTGATCGGTGATCCTGTAGTTTCTGTTCAATATGTCACTCTAAATATCCAGTGCTAAAACGATCTGCCTGGTAGATGTCATCTGCCGTACTTCTTCATTTTGATGATCAGCTTTGAAAGAAAAGGAAAATTGTTACTTTTTATTTTTATATGAGCTACGCTCTCTTTATTGATCACAAAGTGGAAAACAGTTTCAATTCACTGACGGTATGAATCTTAAATCTTAGATCAACATATCTTACTTGAAAAGAAATAACTAACCAAATGACGGAGATAGTCTGCGTTGGGTATGAATAGTTACAGAAGGATAGACGTAAGGAGGGGATTTTTTCATGAATATACATAGACAGTTATCGATGGTTTTGTGGACAAGCGGCCGTAAACCACAAGAGGTTGACGTGTTGTAATCCACGAGCGCAAGCGAGTCTCTTATTATGTTAATCTCGAGTGGTTTACAAAGCCACCTGTCCATAGAACCATCGTTCGTTGCATTTGTTATCCATCTTTTCGAATCAATTAAAATAAGTGTTTGCCATATCAAAGAGTATAATAATGGGGACTATTTCTTTGCTCTATGGCACAAAGGAACTATTTTCCCGTATACCATGGTTTCGAACGCGGTGTTTTATATAATGGGTTGTGGTTTACTGAGTCCCCATATCCTTTCGATGGGGATTTTCTTTACGGTGGATAATAAAGGAAATGCATAGGTCTTAGTCATATCAGCTTCTCTGTCGGTATTGATAGTGATTGCAACACATTGAACGTTTCCGTCATAGGGAAATTCTCAAATCTGCATTTCTGTCTCTTCCTTAACCATTGAGTGTGGTATTTCATCTTTGAGCTGATGTTCACTCCCACTGTACTTGGCGATATCTGCCAATAAGTTACTCCTTTTCAGTCCAGCGTCTGCTTCAAAGCTGGTGAGATCCACGGACTATATTTTCAGGCTGAGCTTTAGATTTTTTAAATTTTTTTTTTTTTTTTTCGTTATGAACTTTTCTTTATTGTTACTTCTCAGGATTCCATACAATAATAGTGGATTCACAATCATTCCAGTTTAATGTATAACAATATAGTAGGAAAATCATACCGTCAGTGAAATAAGTATACTCTGGTTTCAATCGGCTTCCTATAAGACATGGCCCATTGATGACAGGAAGGTGGGTAGGCACACTGGCATAATAAAGCATACCGAAATTCATATATAAATCTAATTTAAGAATAAATATTGATCCGAACTGCTTCCTTGGGCTCATTTTACATGGCCCTCTCTGCCACACCAATTTATGCTGTGGCTTCTATATATGGATCTTTTTTTCCCCTTTTCTTCTTTTGTGTGTGTGTGTGTGTGTGTGTGTGTGTGTGTGGGGGGGGGGGGGGGGGGGTGCGGGGCGACGGTGGGGAAAGTTCTTTTCCCATTTCAAGGTAGCATCTTCCTGGAGGTAGACCAGTACAGCCTCGTCCATAATATACTATGTATAGATCAAGGTCAGACTTCTTAATAATGCAAATAGGACATCTTAAAGCTTCAAGTGTACTGTTGTCGGTGCCTCCATCAGAGTATTTGATAAAAAAATCTTTAGCGTTATGCCTTGAATTCTTGAACCTCCTTGATATTGCCGAATGGCTGATGGTTTCATTGCTGCTACACCAAATCATTAACTCTTGAGAGAAAGACTTTTGATATAATTCTGGAATTTTCCGATTCAGAAAGACCAATGCTATTAGGGATGCTTTATGCTCCTTGTCATGATCTTAGGTTACAAACACGGATCTTGATAGCACAAGTGATGGTAATTTAACATATGAATCATTTATAAATAATTTATTCCATGAATACTACGTGGCCGTTCTGCAATGCTATAAAATTAGTATCTTTATCGTATAAGGAATACTATAAACCCTTCTCAATGATAAACTTTAGACTGAGAACACGTGTCTATTCAAAAGCATGGTAAAATGACTACCGATTGGTATTGAGTGGGGTGCGCTTCCAACAGATATTTGGACATTCTGAAGAATCTTTGGCATGAAAATCCTAGCATCACAAAATGGATGGCAAGTGGAGGACTTCGTTCCGAACCCTGAAGCCGGCAGTTGGCATTCAGGAGCTCAGGCTTCTCTCGCTTCAGTCCCCAGCGGAAATGACCATTGTGGTAATGGGATGATAAGTAGGGCGGGGTTTCTGGGGATAAATGCCAAAGGGTAGTGTATTGGACAAGCAATGTTAATTCATTATTACTAGTGGTGTTCATTCCCTATATGGCATACGTGATGCAGTTGAAGTGCTATTGTAGGGACAATCTTACTATTAGAAAACACACAGTCTAGTCTAATAATGGACAGTGTATCTATCTCTATGGTCTAATCTAGGGGATCAATATCCTCGTAAAGGTATTTCTGACGATGACGACATTTCGAAGGTGACTATTACCTTCGCATCGCTTCCTCTATTATTGCATCGCATGACGATGATGTGGGAAAACCTACCAGCTGATTTCTGGCACTCATATAATTGCACTTATCTATGAGTAACTGAAGGAAATGCTCAATACGTGGAAGTTATAGGGAAAGAACTTTGTATTTACTACTGTACAGTGTTAACTTTTATCTCACCCCGGTATTTTTCTTTTTTCTCAATAGGCATAACGTTAGGAAGTCATACTCCACAGCCGTGAAGGTAGTGTACCCAATACTTAGTGGATAATTGGGTGATTTATTTTACTAATTGATAATGCTATACAGGGTAAGATGAAAACCGGAACCCACTTGAGTCTTGATGAAAATAACTTGGTCTGCATTCCACCTCGTTTGACCACTACGTAATACACTCAGCTTCGCTTTGCGAAATACTCCACGGTGAAACTCTGTGGAGTACGGGCCAAGTTTCATCTCATGAGTTTCCTTTTAAGTGTCTATATGCTATACTTGGTAATATCATCGACTGTATACTCTCAGGAATACATAGAATACACTCTCAATGGCAATACATATATATATATATATATATATATATATATATATATATATATATATATATATATATATATATATATATATATATATATATATATATTGTATGGAGGTCTGTGCCTTCATGCAGAACTCTGCTACAATACGGTGGCACATATGCCTCAGAAAACAATACTGTGTTCCTCCCAACTGTTTACACACACAGCTGGCCTCCCGCCTGCTGCTACTCGATCTATACTTAGCATAACAAAGCTTAGCTACCTGGTAATAAAACTATCAAAACACCGTAATCCTGACCTATATGGGCCCGGAGTCCTTGCTTGTTACCATGAAGAAGAGGATAGAGAATATTAATGGTTATTTAAGAGCCTGGATTCGTTGATCTATATCGACACAAATGAATGTCTTGAACAATACATATTAAATGTTGTACTCACCTGTCTGTAGAGTATGTAGTATTTCAGTGTGTGGTCTCATGTATATCTGTATAATGCACTGTCTCTCTGTTGTGAGTAAGTCCTCTATTAAGTACCCCCCTCACCTGTCTTACTACTAATAGAAAACACCCCCGTATGCCACCTCAGACTTGGCTACCTGCGGCCGCTGTCTCCCACGTCATTCACCCAATCTGTCAGATCCTCTCCCACCCGGAGTTCTCTCACCTGCAATCCAGGTGTGCTGATGATCAATCAGATCTGTAGTGCGGCAGGTATTTTCTCCACGGGTGGGTGACTGAGATGTGCCCTCACACCCCTCTGTTTACATAGGGCAGGCCGGTAAAAGAGGTATTGTGCCGTCACGTTCCGTCTTCACCGAGACAGCGTAGAAGACGCAGCCGCCGAGACGGATCAATGATTTCGGTATGGTTACCGACGGCGGCCATGCCGAAGTAGGTCAAGTCATACATATTCATCAGCCAGAGAGACCGACGAGGCTTCAAGGTGAGAGTGGCTTTCACGGGTACCTTCAGTACCGAGGTCTTTGCGGAACGGCAGCAATTGCGTCTACAACAGGTAGACAGCACACGCTTATTCATTTCCAACATGATGACGCCTTGTATTCCCGGATGCTAAACAGAGTGATGCACATATCATCATTGGCAATTATATATATGCAGATGATTAAATACTTTGAGAAATGACAATTTATATTGCATAAAACCCAAATAATGTAAAAGGATAAAGGAAATATATGTATTTGATTTGATAGGATTCCATTAATTGGCATACATCCGTTCTTACATGATATTGTGATAACTTTATTTATGTTGGCATGCTTTCATTCTTGCATGATATTGTGATAACTTAATTTAAGTTGGCATGCTTTCATTCTTACATGATTTTGTTATGACTTAATTTAAGTTGGCATGCTTTCATTCTTACATGATTTTGTTATGACTTAATCTAAGTTGGCATGCTTTCATTCCTACATGATTTTGTAATGACTTAATTTAAAGTGACTATCCATGCATACCCTAGGTGAGGCACGTATCCGGATTACCTGCTTTTGGGCGCTCTTTCAGGGTCAATAGATGCTGTCTGAAAACAATGAATTCATACACCGCATTTGGCATGTTGAAAAGAGGAGTACGTTTTCTTAGCATTATGACAAGTATGCCACCTGTAGTAACCCATGGGTATTGAATACACTGTCCATGATTAACCCAAGGTAAGTCTGTATGTTCTTTTTCCAATTCAATAACGACTAGAAATGAACTAGTAACAAATGGTAGGTTCATCTTTAATGAATAAGCGTGGGATTTTCAAAAGGGGACAATTGGGAGTTAGGTGTAATCCATTTCTGTAACCACTTGACATCCAAGCAACAAGCCAGTTCTACACCTGCTTCTGTACGTCTAAATATAAATCCTATTGCATCAATGAGGTACTTCGGTCTTAAGTGATTGGTCATGGTTAGTTATGCCGGGGAAACACCAAGCAGAAAACGCAGCGATTTCCGGGGTCACCAACAGAAAAAGGGCGTGTATATGAGATTTTATTTCATAGTAATATCTCCAACCAATAAGTTAGTGTCGCAGAAGCAATAATCAGGCGAAATGTGAAATGATAGCTCATATATATACAGGGATGCCAGCTTTTCATGTTTTCATTTTCAGAATATAAATTTGTTTTCTTTGTGTAAAACTAAACTTCTAACAAGTCAGCCAGATCCCAGCTGAACTTCCCCACAGACCCATGCAAAAATAGAAAGCTTACCCTTGACCCACTTGACCCCCACTGACTGAACAGTGAACATCCCCACAGTCCCTGAGCCTCAGGCCGCTGCGCACAGGGACACCTTTTGGAACCAGGGCCCTGTTTTTCAGTAACGACATCGTCGGCCATTGATACCGTACGATCGTCCAGCGATTCCACGACAATTTGGAAGACACAACATGGCCGCTGTTCTATAGACACGATCGTAGTGCGCCACTCACGATCGCCGCGAAAACTGTCGGCCTTCACGACAAGTATAGAACTGTCTTAGGTTCTATAACACATCACTGTGCGTATATAGAGGATTTTTCCACTTCCCGACAAAATTAAGCCATGAAATTTTTATACGAGTAAGGGAGATATATAACCTATAATCGTACCGAATATGAAGAAAATCGGCTGCACCGTTCCGAAGTTATCAGCGTTTTAATTTCGTCATAGCAATCATCTTCTCTGGTGGCCAGTCACCCTCCCACCTCCCGATCCGCAGTTAATGTCAAGGTCGCTGCATAAATTAGCGGAGGCATCGAGAAAATACACTGGCCCCCAGAGCAGACGATTGCTATGACGAAATTCAATCGCCGATATCTTCATAACGGCTTGGCCGATTTTCTCCATATTTGGTACGATTATAGGTTATATGTATACCTTACTCGTGTTAAATTTCATTGCTTAACTCCAACGGGAAGTGAAGTTGCGCATTCTGTACGACATGTCCATAGGTGTCATGAACCAACGACAATTTGGGCGACATTTTCAATCACGTGACCCCACGATTGTCGTGACTGAAAAACACGTTTGGCTGCCTACGCCTCTTAGACTCACGACATATCGCCTATTCACTAAAGTGTCGTGTCTATCGAACACTGACGGCAAAAACACGTCGCCCATAACGATTGTCGTGACTGAAAAACAGGGCCCAGGTTTCCGCATGCCCCCTGAAGCAGCAAACATGGATGGGCCAATGAAAATGTACCTGTCCATTCCTGCGATTGGTGAAAATTCCATCACTAATGTCAAGCAATCAAAGGCCTATTTCAAATCTACTTTGTATATAAAATATGTATACCAATTGTAATAAGTACACCGTTTCATAATGAAAGAAAGAGATAAAAACACAAACTGCATTGAGTTTCTGGTCTTTTATTGAAGTGTAGAATTCAGAAGGCAATGACCTAAATGTGGAATCTGTAGAAAGGAAAACTGATTCGATCAATCATTCATCTTACTAGAAAAATACACCCATATATGTCTCTTAGGCAACGTCTACCATGCACCAACATATCCTAAATCGACAAATTCGCAGCATATATGCATTAAGTAATCTGTTCATTCACTGTTCATTAACCTGCTAATTCCATTCCGTTAATCTTTTCATGGGTAAGCAATACAATCTCTGATACATTTGTCCATTCATAGCCTCCAACCAACAAACACTGTCTTTATTACCACATTCAAGAATTAATGCCCCATTTTCATTCTCAGATTTCATCCCAGTCGTTCAGATAGACATTAGTTTATGTAGGAGGAGGACTTATATTTAGTTATATGTATTTTTTAAGCAAATGTGTACACTCACATTATAGATATGTACATTTAAAATATTGATCATTTCTTATTATTCATTATACATTTGTGCCTTATGATCGGGTATATTTTGTAATTTGTACATTGTGAAGTTAATCGCATGGGCTCTTATTTATATACTAAGCGTTCTCATAACTAGAATAACTTCCTTAGCTCTTATCCAGTTCTCTATAATTATCTTAACTTTTCTCCCTTTCATTTGAGCAGTTGTCATTCTTGTATCGTTCTCGTTTTATATAGGACATTTCATACACATAGTACAGTCGTTAACTTGTTATATCGGTCAATACATCCTTTTCTAAGTAAGTTATTATTTCTATGGGTTACTGCATTGCTGTGGTAGAGGTTTGTACCTTTCAGTTTTAAAGAAAAAGAAAACTGGAAAAATAGTATTGTAAATTGCCCTTTCTGCAAATGCCTGAGTCTAGGATCCAAACATATCAAGCACCAGTTGATCAGTGAGATATTTCGGTGTCAAGTGATTTGTCATGATCAGCTGAGCATACCTCTAAGACCCTGAGACACTGGCCCTCAACTCCTTTCACAATATCACAGAGATAGCACGCAGATAGTGAAGGGGTATTATTTTTTGCAGCAAGCTGGAAGTCTATGTGAGCACTCAAACCTTAATGCCAGGGATACACCAAGCAAGTCAAGGCAGTGGTCTCTAGAATCGCCAACACAAAATGGCATGTATGTGAGATATTATTTCATAGGAATATCTCCCTCCGATGATTTAGCGTTTTTCGCTTGGTGTGTCTCTGGCATTAGGCAACGTATATAGGTCATGCAAGCACGCTGTAATAAAATCTTCACATGCAGTGATGGCTTCTGTGAGGTTTGAAAGTACTGACGACACAACATCTCACTGTTCTAGGTCAGGTGACGCCATCTAGCAGACATTCCACGAAGACTGTGTGTAGCTCAAATGTTAGGTAAACGTTATTACGATTAGATGGGAGAATTTCCTTTGTTTATGTTAACTCTGATTTCCTCCTATTAAGTCACTCTCCATCATATCAAATACATGTGTATCAAATATATTTAGCACTTTTATGAAATATGATGTATCAAATAACTAAGTGGTACGATTAACCAAAGTAAGGCAGTAGGATTATTGTGATATAATATTAAAGTGTATTTCAAGTAATATAAATAATAGTCATAGAAGTAAGAGCTTTTGTTAAGAGAATAAAACTGTAAGTGTTGTCAATTGCATTAATGATATGATTATTAATGGAAAACGGGGTGTGGCTTTAGGGAAGCGATGTATTAGTCAAATTGAATTGAGCGTTGTGGGAGTAGACCCATCTGGTAGTTCTATAAAATCAGTTGGTATCTATCAATCGCCCGTGCAAGTAGGTTTATTCCTTCTTACTTTATAGCTTATATTTGTAAATTAATACCCCAACACCCCCCCCTCTATGGCTATAAAACGGGAAGTCGTGTCTTTTTGATCATGGATCGTACTGGGATACGTTGCAGTAGTGTTATGTTGAGGTTTGCAGCTTGCTTTGCACATTCGATTCCTCTGCTGTGTCCAGGCCAACTCCTACGATTTGTTGAGAAATGCTGGAACCCAATATGCGAATGATAAGATATAAAATACATCTCCTTCAAAAGTGCCTAGAATGAGAAACAAAATTAGATCCAGCGGCATATATCTTAGAATCCTACCTCCACCTCCTTCAATTGGAATGAGGGGGATTTAAAAAGATGGTCACATAAAGCAACTAAGGCCTTATAAACTGGGTCTTATAGACTAGCTAACACAGTGACAAGAATAGAGAATTTGGAATATCTTCTATTCTTAATGAAGAAGAAAGATAACCATACCCAGATATGTATATATCTATATATTATATAACTTATATATTAACAAAGTGTTTAGTTACATAACAATTCTCAACAACATACTATCACATTCACTTCTGTGGAGTTCATATGATATAAATCCTCTTGGTTGCAGCTGTACTCACAGTCAATCCTTCCTCCTGATACTCCTTTCAGTAACTGTCTCCTTCACTTGTGGATAGAAATGATCCATGAGTGGTAGGATATGGTGGTAGCAGTCACCAATCCCTGTTCCTTGTTTCCTCCAGCACTGGGATGATAGGAGCTTGTGGAGAACTCCTACCTTCAGTATAGGCCTCTGTCCCAGAGTCCTATGGTGTTCCTCACTGTAGTGGTGGTATTCAGCAGCCTTGGATATGTTGATGCCTCGGTGTCTAGGTGAAGAGACATTCCTGTGTGCACATCTGGCTTCTTAAATACTTTCTGGAAGGGGCAGTGCAAACGAAGACAGGGAGCAGTTCAAATATAGGGGGTGGAAGTCCAACCACATAGGTCTCAACCTCTATATATTCAGAGTACCTATCTGTCAGGAAGCACCGACTGTTCTCAATGCTATATCACAACATCCATTCTGTTCCCTAAGTAGTTCTGTTCCATGGTTAACTGCCTGATTGGTACTCAGATTTATTACCGCTTTCTCATCTCTGGAGGCCCACCTTTTACAGTCAGATCTCCACGTTATTACCTACCATATATAAAACGGTAATATTTGATTAGATTTGCTTGGAGTTCTCTCCCACATAGAGACAGACCTAACAAGACCTAGGTATGAAGAGTGGAGAGACATGATAGTGAGAATTTTGCACAGAGAGATTCTCAAATCTGCTACTTTAAAGGAAATTCTCTACTTAGATGTACTTTCTCTCCTAAAAGTCATTTCTAGCCATGCTGAAAAAATGTTATAAGTGTAGTTTCCCGATCTCCTTACCCTGAGAGAAGGCAATGTGTTTTAGTTGTAAATCCTTGTTCGCTTCAAAGGCTGATCACCACGATACGCGAAACACGTATTTCTTTGTTTAATAGAAATTAATTGGACATTTTGAAAATACATCGAGATGTTTTCCATTATTTATGTAAAGGCACACCAGTTAGATCTATTAGTGACAACGAACTATTCCTAGATATCCAGTAATTTCTTAGTATCATGACCTAATATAGTGCGCATTATATTCCTTAACAGCTACTCAGTGATATCTTAAAGTATAACTAGGAGTCAAAACATATATTGTATGATTGTTGCAAAACTTTCTCCGCGTTGTGCCTTCTTTTTCCCTGGTGGGGGTGTAAGTGGTACTTCTTCTTGGAATTTTCTTTTTAAACACGTCAAAACACCATATATTGTATGATACCAATACCTCTTTTATTCATATATATTTACCTGATCAAGACCGTCACTCTAAAATATCACATTGATGAGTATCTTTCAATGTTGTTACACATATACTGCAGTTATTGGTTTGGTATCACAATTGGTCCCCCTAGTTCACGCCAGCTGTCTCCACTTGGGAGGTAGTCTGCCTCATAGAATCAGTATTTTTTTGTTGCATTCCGGGGTCCATTTTACAATCTAAGATCGTAGAAGATTGTACCTTGTACAAGGGTTAAGTGCTGATTCCACCAACACACAAGATGTTGCGAGATTAGTCCCGGTTTGGTTGTCTTGGTAAATCGGGCTATGTTTGGATAATCGCGTGCCTATTTGTCGCGATGTTTCTTGAGGTGTCGCGGTGGTGGAGCACCAAAACACCGCACGGCTACATTTTGTGACATAGGAGATACGACACATCCCGACACTGTAAGATGTAACAATATACACCAAGACATATCAAGCAAATGCATCCTGTTGGTGGAATCAGCACTTTATCGTTTAATATTATTTAAGACTGTTCGCTAAGACAGTATTAGCCGACCATAAGGTCGTCCATGAGTGTTGAATAAAGTTGACCCACATTGTCCCTAGGTTTCTATAGTATACATAAAAGGATCTACACGTACGATGCTGTATTGTTGAACGGGCCCCTGGTATCTTACATGTAGGCCATAATTATATCGGTATGAAGTATATTCAATAAATAGGTTGGAAAAATATACTGCATTAGCCTTCGTGTAGCTTACTACAATATTGATTTGGAGTACGTCAAATAATTTGGTTATGAGTTCAACGGAATGCTTTTATTAATATGTATTTCATGATAATGATAGAGATACACAGAAGAATATCAATATGAAAATGTTCCACAAACACAAAAACCCAACAGAAAAAACATCAGCCCTGCATTGTGGGCAACAGTTATAACGATTACCCTTTTTACCGCAAGATAATAAAATATGCACCATTAATGTTTTCCTTTATCCCACTACATTTCTATTTATCTTAAAATACTATTAATTTTATATACCGACAGGAGGTAGGTAAACATATTACGGGCTGACATGTAGGTTACTGTGTAAGGTAGGTCCATTGAATGTTCTTATCATTATTCTATCTTTTGTATTACACTGCTCTTTAGATAGATCTCGATGCATCTTATTAATTGGCCTAGTGTATAGACGTCAGTGATATATAAATCAACAATTGGAGTATCCCAGTAGTTCGCTCTGGCTCATACTTTGTATCTTGCATATCAAGTATGTCACGTATGGTTCGAGATGTCGTATTATGACCATGGAGCCAGGATATAGGATGGTTACATGCAGTCCAACGGAATAGTCATGCAATTATCACTGTACCATCCACACACGATGCATAAATCATTAGATGGATCATCTGATTGGCATTGGCGACCATGAGCAGCTCACCGAAGACTTGTCAAAGTGTACACTGCATAACATGAGCGGTCATATGCCACCTCGGAAAAACAGTGCATATGAAAAAATAGTGCATAGTTAAAGTGAACTGCAATTGGCACGCCATTAGTTAGATAAAGGTGGATTATAAATATAATCCTGTCTGAATATCCAGTCTGAATATCCAGACTATACAATCCTGTCTATACAAGATATAGACTTGTTTCAGATACAAGCGGCCATATACCCCTGGGAGTTGACCCTACGCAAAATCCTCGCACGCGTTCGGATATTACTACGTGTCAACTCCTCGGAGCATACGGCCGCTTGTATCTGAAACCAGTCAATATTGTGTAGCTATGCTGCTTAAAATCAGTGCCACTGCATAGATATGTTATATAAAAGGATGATAAGTCATACAATGAACATTGACTAGAATATGATTATGAGGTTTCATGTCCTTTTTGATGTAACAAATAGGGTCTGCTAAACATTATTGGCTATCATGGATGAAGGGGAAAACCATCATATCCCTGCCAAATACATACGTGTAATATATAAGAAGCGTGGTCCGGAGCATAGCTATCAATGAAGTGTAGGCATCACTTGGGGGGGGGGGGGGGGAGAGGTAATTGCAGAGGCAATCATTCTCCTTGATATCGCCCAACGTGTAAAATGTACTCTGCATTGGGTACATAATTGACACTTTTTCTTATCTATTGGGGCATCTAAAGTACGCATTGGTGCCAGTGACAATCATAGTAACGATTAAGCCAATGTACATAAATACTCCACTGTGCCGGAAAATAGGAACAAATCACCGATAATGGGGTTTTCCCTTGAGCCAATAGGCCACATATGTCAATTGAAAGCTAGACCTACACTAAACCCCGGTTAAGGGGATACGCTCCGTTCCGAGCAAATTGTCCGCTTACGCGGGTTGCCCATTACATGGGACTTTCAGTCTGTTGATGGTCATATAGTATATTAGACTATATAAAAGAAAGAAACAACAATTACCATATCTAGGCTTTAGTAAGCAACTAATTCCTAGCAATTACAAATAGAAAATAATTGTAATGACCACAAAGTTATTGTTTTTTAAATAGATGAATACAATAGTCGGCGGTGAGGGAAAATCGATTCACAGTGTCATATACGGTTTGGTACACTTCTATCCACTCCTTTTGTCTTACTTATTGGCGTCTCATGTTATACTGTGCATACCGTGTCTGACTGTTGAGACACCAGTTTATCATCCAGCTACACACACACACTCACCATAAAGATAACAAGGGGTGTTGTCCCCAGACTGTCCCGTCACATTCGATGATATGTTTCTCCAAATTTCACCCCTTATATGGGGTTAAGCATTCGGTATCGAAAATAACTGTACGCTTATTAAAGTAGGGTGTCCCTTAAGCGGGGTTAAAAATAAAAATGGAAAAATGTCGGTTCTTAGGAAATTGACTCTGTTGCGGGGTACCCCTTAAACGGGGTTTACTGTATATAGGACCTATAAATTGACGAATCGACAGAAGCGTGCAGCTCAGTTTTTGCTTTTAGATGTACTGATCGAACAATTGCAAGCAGGATGAGGCGCAAAGTATCAGTACTGTCAGTGCTCCTGCTATGGATCGCATTGGGGTTGGGTGCCTCAGTGGTGGATGATGAGGAGAAAATGCTGAGAGAATTCAGTCCGATTCTGCGTGATATTGAGATAGGAGAATCGTCAGAGGAGAAGGAGCTCAGGGCAATGGGTGATTCCTGCTCCCTATTCAGCTTCGAGAACATCTTCGTCGACTTTCCAGTAGTCAGTGGTAAGTTAAATACTCCATCATCTCACCCCAGATATTTTTTCTCCATAGACGTAACATTGGAAACTCGTATCTAACACCCATTAGATATTTAGGAAAAATATCCAATGGGGGATAATGTCACAAATGTTAGCCCATTAGTTAATATTAAGGGTGAGATAAATATAGAAAACCATGAAAGTTTAGGGTCAGAGCTCAATCCCATCTCATTTGAATCACATAGCAATTCACGCGGCTTTGCCTTGTGAATTACTATGTGATTCAAACTCGATGGGATACGAGCTCTGACCCTAAACTTTCATGGATTTCCTCTATAGTCTGCTGCAGACCATGAGGAGGAAGATACATATCTTCAAGAAATATGATTCAATGTCACACATTCAATAGAGGACATTTTTCATCACTTCACTTTGTTTTAGTATGTTATCTCACCCCTGGTATTTTTCCCCATAGACGAAGTATTGGGAACTCGTACTCAATTTAGAAAAAAATACCCAAATAGGGGATTATGTCATAAATCTTAGATAATTAGTTGTGAGGGGTGAGATGAATTCAGAAACCTATTTAATTTTATTGTCAGTGCTCGCCTCGTGAATTACTATGCTACCGATGGGATACGAGCTCTGACAGTAAACTTTCATGTAGGTTTCCTATATAGTATTTTTACTTATCCTATTCACAGATATTTGTCATTTATGTGGTTTCATTAAGTTTACAACCTAAAGGTATCAAGATGTTATGATATGTTCCTTCGAGGCTTTGATTTTCTTTGTTAATGTCTCAATTACAATGGATAATTTCTCATTGTTCTTTCTTGCAATACAATCATTGCATATGCACATAAATCAATATGATATATTAATGATAGAAACAATGATACTATCTCCAAAGATATTTCTACTATTTATGTGTTTAACATCACAGATAGCCTGGGTTTATTAGCCTACATATTCTGACATTAATACAGTTAATGTATGATTCAGCAAAACATCTATATACACAATTGGCACCTTTTGCCATAAGTTTGAAGTTGTTATATTTATATTTACTCTTATCTGTTTCTAATGACGTTAAGCTTTCCTCTCCTAAAGATTTTTTAGACTTCGTAACCTGTAACTCTTTTTATAAATGACAGTATTTACATTATTGGATTACAAACCAGGTTCATCAATTCTTACGGGCTGCTGTCCACATACGTATCCAACGTGTGTTTATCTAATGTAACTAATTAAAGAATAAGTTTGACCATTCTTTCCCAATCACAATTACTTCTCAGATACTGTTCATACATTTACTATTTAAAACAAAGTTTCTGATATGAGACATTTCCAGGATGAAATCCTGCATCAGTCACCTGCTCATGTGTTGAAATAGATCTATATAAACATCAAAAGAAAGCCAAACCAACGTTTTCGTGCACCGGAAACAGTATTCATAGGTGCGAAGTTAGGTTAAAAAGGTGGGACTAGGAAATTAGAAACAGTAGAGTTTGAGATAGGTTATAGTGCTTCACCCTGTTGCAACAGCCAAGGTCATATTTCACGGTCTATGAAACATTTCTCCCGATAGGCCAGGAGTGAAGCCATTCCCTTATTCACGGGGCAGGGTCAGCCAAACGTTTACCTAGCGACGTATTCTTTGATACTGGAGAATGTGACTACAAACCATAACTATTTGTTTCTTCATACTTAGATTGTTCAGAGAAATATTAAAGTCATTTTATTCTATAGTCTTAGCTTTCATTTGATGGTTCCTACATTCAGATCAGCCTTGTGGTTGTTCAGATATGAGTTTGTGTATTGTCTTAATGTTTAGACATAGATAAGGTTGACTGAGTCTCCCTCATGTAGATGATGATTAAGTAATTGTGCACCTTTGTGACAATTGGGAACGCTGGTTTCTAGTAGAGAATATCATTATTACAGTGCACGTACTTGTTCCAGTAGTGCTATATCATAGGAAACAATAGCCTCGTGTTCACATCTATAGTTCACACCCTAGGCCTTGAAATACACAGGAGACTGGACTGAGAATTCTTTGACCGTATGAAGGCGTATCTAAGCAGCATCTTGCCAGTGGGCGTTGAACGGTAAAACAACAATTGTATTTTTTACCGTTCAGCTCCGTTTCAGGGTATGTCCTTCTGATTCACACCTATTTAGATTCACCCCTATTGTAAGACAATCTTTTCACATCGAGAGTGGGAACGTGTGTGATCGCAGGACTGTTGTTTTGAAGAAGATATAATTGCTTGGATATTGTATCAGCGAGTTGAAGCACCCTCTAATAAAGCCTGTAATGGGAATATGGGCTTCCTTAATTGAGATTACTATAACATCATCTAAGATAGTAACATTATCTATTAAGCCAGTCTCACTTTAGGTCTTGCGGAAAAAGGGTGCATTATGATAGACACATTCTGGTTGATAGCTCTATTAATCTGGAAAGTCATGGGTAGGAGAGCAGTGAACCTTTCTAGAGTGCATATTGTTCTGTTCATTTGCAGCGCTGCATGTGTTAAAATCGGTACCAAGATCACTGGCTCTATGGCTGCTAAAAAGCTGGTAAAAATCGTTGAGCTGATGATGCTTGGTATATAACAGAGTAAAATCAAAGAGTTTTCATGTTCCAAAAATTCACCGAACAAATCAAAACAATGTATATGTTCTCTGGTGGTGTTTGGCTTTGAATCATTGGTATGACTATTTAAATAAGGTGAATAGAGTGGCGATAAACATGGTTTATTAACTAGTAACTCATGCGCAGTGCTAATATGAGGTCATACAAGGTCGAGAATAGGTTGACGTAACCTAATTAAGATAAGGATAACGATACATAGTAAAGTTATCGCTAATGTAAACCACTTGATGAGAAGCATAAAAACCTAGCAGGAGGTAAAGATAGGATAAAGAAGCATTGATAAGATAAGGTAAATGTAAGACAGTCCATGGAAGCACCAGTCTCTGAGTCCTTGAGGGAGAGGCAAGATGAAGCGGTCACTGCCATAACGGGAGAAAAAGGGGGCGGGGGAGGGAGGTAAAGCAGAGTGCGTGCTAACTGGGCGGGCGCTGTCCTGAGAGCCAGTGACTTTATCCTACCCCTAATAAAAAACGCCATAGGTTTAACATTGATTCAGTGTATTTGACTGAGCGTTAAAGTGTTATTTATGCACCGAGGTGAATGAAAAAACGGACCAATCAGGGACGAGGTAACGAAAGTAGATCCGGCAGCATTGATAAACGTGGCCATCCTCCCATGAGTGTCAACACGCTACTAACATAGATAATTACAAAGTTTTCTCTGTATATCGGTGAGATGGGGTAGGATAAATACGAAACCGAACTCGAATTAGTAATACACGACCTGGTCATCGTGGCATAAACATTGACAAGGCTAACTCTCGTTTGGTTTCTGCCAATTAACTTGTTTGCAAACTTGATGAAAATTTCTTTTATATAAAAGTCCTGACTGTGGCAAGAAAATTTGATGCAGTGTACCATTTTTGTGTGTGATCTAAAATGTCTATATTATCTACTGTACAAGACAGACTTCAGTATGCTTAATACTACTCATCTCATTACTCATTATATTTTCTCACTCTGTATATATTTGAAGATGGACTCTGTTACTGTGGTGACTTGTAACGATTCTTGAAGAAGCCAGATGAAAACCTGCTAAGCAGATGACGGCTTGAGCCTGTAATATTGCTTTTCTTTGCTCAAATAGAAAAAATAAAAAAAGTAGCCCGGGAGGTACACCTACATAATTACCACTTTTTTAATGTTTGACATTCAGGACCGCAGTGTCAGAAGGTGGAGGTCGTGCGGAGAGCTATTGGCTGCCAGGACATCGTGGAGCACGTGTGTACTGGCATGTGTGATCACAAGAACGACTGCTGTCGAGGTGTCAGCCCTTATACTGCTGTGTATTACGTCCAGGGAATGCCATACTACGCCAAACGCTTCATGTACTGCGAATGTCGTTATGCATAAAATCATGTCCCAATAAAATTGTTTGATATTTGTCGCTTTGATTGCTGGTTGTTTGCCATAAAGATGACAGGAGCCAGGGGCCCGTTTAATAATCTAGGATCGTACATGAACATGATGAAGACCCATTTCTGTACCTCGCACAGGGGTTATTGTTTAATAATATTTAAATCTGTTCACTAAGACAGTATTAGTAGTAGTATAAGAGAACAGAAGAATTGACACTCTATGAAATAAGGTCGCCCATATGTATTGAATAAAGCTGACATACATCGTCTCTGGGTATCTATGACATACAGAAAAGGGTTTACATGTACTATCCTAGATTAATAAACGGGCTACAAGTAAAGATCATATAGACTTAATGTTAGGAAAGAAATGTGATGCTCACCTTGCGCTTGAACCCTCTCATCAAGAGAACAGAAGAATTGACACTCTATGAAATTTGACACTTTATGAAAATTTGGGCGAGCAGCTTTGGTGAATATGAGACACTTGGGATTTCAGGTTAGGTACTTTGCATTCATCTACCTAGGGTTGTAAGATTAATTAAAACAAGAATGAAGGATATGTAGAAAACGTCGGATTTTGAAAAGATTCCAGATATTCGTATGACATAGCCTGTTCCAATACGTGTGGGCGTAGGAGCAAAGAGAACGTCTCGGCCATTTCCACCATGTACTCAGACCATATAGTATGGCCGATATTACTTTATCACATGCCTACAATAGGCCTATTCTACTTGGTATGCATACAGGATGTCATAAACTCCACGTAGACCAACTGAGAATACTTCATATCCTGTGGCAAATACACTTTTTCTCTGAATAACCTTATAAAACCAATAATGTACCTTCGCTTGATAGCTATGCAACAAGGCCGGGGCCCTCTCCCTGATGCGGTAACCGCTGTCACCTGGTGACGCCCATCTGACTGAAAATTCTCTAATCACCGTTTTTTTAAATCTTGTTTCTATCTCTATAGTTAAAAGGTTAGAGTGATATACAGGGATAACCTATATAAACATATAAAACATATTGAAACCTATCTAGTGGGGAGGGTAGGGGCACATACTACTGGGATACAGGTAAGGTTGTCTTAGGTGTTCCCCTACCCTTCTAAAAAGACAGACCGCTCTATACATGTCCTTGTTACCATATGCATATCATTCACCATAGCAGCTATATCCCCGAAAAGGACAGAGCTCTCCAGGGGGGTTTTGCCCCCTGAAACCCAAAGAGGCACTTTTCCCCTAGACACCTTGCCATCTTCAAAAAAGTCTCAGATCAGTAACAATCCTGCTCCTTAAAACAAAAGCCTAAAGCCAGCATGTATAATGTATAAAAGCCAGTTGTTTATGGAGGCTTTGCCCCTATGATTCCCCATCCCTGAGACAAGATCCTGGGAACAGCCTGTATAATATATAAAAATGGGTTCTGCCCCCTGGACCCCTAGACGGATTTTGCAACTGGACCTTTGGCTATCTTCCCATGTGATTTTTCAGTGTGTAAAGACCCTGTTACAGGGGCCCCTGGAGTTTGTGCCTATCGTCCAAGTTTGTACGAGGTGTCTCTTTCCCCGACCCCTCCCGAAACAAATTTGTGGGTATGTTCCTGGTCGCAGACCTTCTGACAAAATTGATCTTGATCGTTTAATTGTATGGACTAGACTGTGTCAGATTTTTCGAAAGCATTCTCTACTATGTGTAAGCTATACACCCCCTCCCCACCTCGCCACACACATATACCTTCATATCATTTGTGTTGATGAAACTCTTCTTGTCGTGGTGAGTCTCGGTCTATTTCCACAAAACCCAATCCGACACACAGCAACAGAGCTCTTCCAACAGGGCTAAGATTTGAAAAAGTATGTAGTAGCTTTCTCGCAGCCGTGTCGGAGTGTGTCAAAAGCAGTGGGTGTCCGGCCTTATGTTCCTTCAAGGTGAAACGACAGAGAAACTATTGAAAAATCGACGAACCTTCTACCCCATAAGGCGGGACACCCCTCTACAATAGAACTCTTTGGTCAGCACGGATCTTCAAACTGACAAAGATCAGCATTATTATCATACACGTATGTACCTGTGCACAATTTTTTTAATGAAATACTGCCCGCTAGAGGGGTATAAATAATGTTCGGGTCACTGTCAGGTTATGCATAACATGGATTTTTTTGGGGGTGGGGTGGGGGGGGGGATTATTTTCAGGTACATGTGTATAACGATAAGGAAACATAATACTAAGCACCTAGTGATGGTTGTTCTCGTTCTTTCAACCCATACTTACAGCCCTTCGCCTGCTGCGTCGGAACACATATGTAGTTATGGGACGAAAGAACTGGAATCTCCATCACTGCAGGCTCAGTAACTAAATTTCCTCATATCATGCTCATTTCTGATTTGATGAGAAGCTCAGGCTGTAGATCACCTTTGGGGAGACGAGGGGGCTGCCACATAGTTGACGCATTATTACAGGCATACAAGCAACTTTTCAGTATAGTGACGATCACTGCCCAAGATTGATAAAGATCGGACCGTTTGAGAGATCCCTGGGGCCTGTTTTTCAGACAGCGACGTCTTTATTTGTAGTGATCACAAAAGAGTGACCAATTGGGTGACCAAACCAGTGATCATGACCAAAAAGTGTTCCTCAGACCCGGTCACTGTTCAGCTGTTATGATCACTGTTGGTCCAAGGCCCATTCAAAAACAAAAGCATGTCTCACATATATATTACTCAACAGAAAATTGTGAAATTTGGGTATTAGATAAAACAGATATAGGTAATTCATCGCAGTAAATATTGTTTTATTTGATACAGTGGAAGTGTATAAAATGAAATATGCCACCATTTGGGCTAAATGGTCACCAACTGGTCACAACTCTGGAACCCAAAACAGTGACCACGACAGTTCACCCCTCTAAATGGTCGCACATGTTATGATGACTTATCTCTGGAACCCAAAGGTCTCCAAACGGTCACTAACTAGTCACTATAGGAAATGGTCATGACTATAAAACAGGCCCCTGGTGTTTTTCAGATGTGGTTGCAGGGCGCCTGAAGTCTGTGAGCGCTCTGTGATATAATTCATAGCGATCATTACTTGATTTTAGACTTTTATACTTATTCAAATGAAACCGTATTTACATCGAAGAATTGTCCATGTCCATCTGGTCCAATCCTAAGATTTTATAATTTCCTATTGAGTACTTTATAAGTTAGACATGCTTTACTAATGGAATGAGTGTTGTTGTCATTAACAAATATGGAGTGTCGTTTTTATACAGCGACATGTTTGTTAGTGATCATGAAAGAAAAGTGACTGATTGGGAAACTGTAAATGGTCGCTAACCGGTCACTATTTACGATTGTCACGACTGAAAAACACCTTTAGGAATATTAGGAATATTCACGTCTGAAGAAGTGACTCCTGGGAGGTGTTTTTCAGGCGTGATAATCACTAATAGTGACTGGTTAGCAGCTGTTTAGAGGGCATCGAGTTCCATAGCAAATGATCATATTGATAGTGATAATTCTGAGGGGCTGTGAGGTCGTTGTCACTGTTTTGCATTTCAGAGTTGGGATCATTTGGTGACCATTAAGTCCAATCGATCTTCAAAACAATGACAGGATCAGCCCTGTCATACAGGGAGGTACTTTTTAGACAGCGACGTCTTTATCAGTAATCATTTTTATATAATAAATATCAGACCTGGGAAATGTTTTTCAGATAGCGACGTCTTTATCAGTTATGATAAAAGAAAGAGTCACCAATAGGGCGACAAATATAGCAATCATGACAGCAAAGTGTTCCACAGACCCGATCACTATTGGGGTGTTATAATCACGGTTGGTCCAAGACCCATTAAAAAAGCATTGCTCAACAGAAAATTATGGAATTTGCGAATTAGATATCACGGACATGGATAATTCATCGCAGTAAATGTTGTTTGATAAAGTGGAAGTGTATTTATAAAATGAAATAATCCTATTGCAAATATGGGGCTATCACACCAATTTAGGGCCAAGTACTGCAGTAGGTTGTAAACAGGGCAGTCAAACAGAGCAGTCTCAGCAGCTGTTACTGGCTTGGGTGAAACAGTTCTTATAAATGAAATAATCACTGCAAAATTATGTAATTTGGGATAAAGGTATGACATCCATATAAAATCCTCCACTGCAAATTTCTTTTAATTTTGATAAGTATTAATATAGATATCATACATGTATACGACATTTCTCACCCTGTCACTGTTTTTGAGATCATTTGGACCAAATGGTCACCAAATGGTTACGACTCTGGAATGTAAAACAGTGACCAAAACCTCTCGCCCCTCAGAATGATCGCTATTGCTATGACCAAAAGGTCTCTGGAACGCATTTCCCTCCAAACAGTCGCTAACTGGTCACTATTAATGATTGTCACAACTGAAAAATACCTTCCTCTTTCCGTATAGAATGAGAAGATGTGAAGGTGATACACTGAAACGAAGGGAACAAAATGCATCAACTCAGAACAGCTGTTTCCTCCACAGGGAAATGGAGATGAGGGGTGAATGCCTTACATTTCGTGTACCTTGTGACTATCTACCTGTACCAGTGTGGATGGGCCTTTAATGCCCCTGTATATTCAGATACATGTACATAGTGGCACCGAATGACAAAAAAGCAATCGTCGAAATAGAAATGTAAAATGAAATAAACCAGAGACATTAAAATCATATAGAATTTATAGTTTGATTGAAATCATCTACACTTTAGTGCTTATAGAGCTGTTGCGATTGCGTGTGTTCCGCCAGTCCTTCATAATCATTGCATCCGGTCTTCACTGTAAGTTTCGGCCCATCAAGAGATTATAACAACATAACATAATACAACATGCACCTATTGGTTTCTGAACTTGCTCAATCATTAAAGGAACTAGAAAGATTTTACCATCTAAGACGTGAGTCGGAGAAGGAAAGACATGCCTTACCTGATAATATTCTTTCTAAAAACCTGAATACATGTAGTATTTACTGAAGGAAAGATACGACTGTCTTTAAATTAATGCAGCATTTCGAGTGTATCACTAGGTATAGACACATGTACATAATAGCAGCAAAGCGGGTCAAGGTCTTCATCTTGTCTGACTTCAGGCGAGATGGCGTTTGTGATGACCTGAAGCTACCGCATATAATATGGTTGTCTAATCTCTTTGAAAATCAATATTCTTTGACTTCACGAACCGCTGTGTAGAGTGTTATGAGGAAATGACTTTACTGCTGACGAAACGGTCTCTGTTTGTGATCTGAATAGACTTGACGATAGACTGAGAACGGAGACAGTATCATCAACAGTCAGGGCATTATCATATACCGGAAATCATGAAAAAAGATATGATATTATCCTACCCCTAATATAAAATCCCATAGGCTTAACATTGGGTTTCCGTATGCCACGCTGACTGGCATACAGAGGTTTATATGCCACTAGTGGCATACAGCATTGTTATCACATAATATTCCAAAATCGAGGAGATAGGGTAGGATAAAATCAAACCCTGATTCGTTTTAATCTTGGCCCCCGCATTCCACTCCTGAAGTTTTGGCTCTGGACTTCACTCGGCTTCGCCTCATGAAGTCACTTTGCCAAACTCCAGTCGTGGAATACGGTGGACAAGATTAAACCTCATCCAGTTTTACGATAGTATTTCATAGATCCTCGACCACAGTTATTGAGCGTGGGAAATCGCGCTCATATACGTCATCTAGATAGAGTTTAGAATGCTCACACAGGCTTTCAGCTTACTGCAAAGAATCTATCCCTTCACTATCAATGTCCCAACTATAAAGGCCTGGTTAAATGAGCAGAGGTCCAGTATCCCAGTATCCCTGCCCCACTACTGACTTGGTTCCTTTTAATAGAACTTTCATGGCTGAGTGACCTCGTGAATGTCTGTGCGGTGTGGTGAAGCAAATCAACAGAAATCACATATCAATGGACAGGAATCACATATCGATGGACTATGATAACAGTGCCGAATGTATCTTAGAAGTTAAAGGAAAACAGATGAAAAAGTATGTTAGTAAGAGGACTACCAAGGGCACTATTAGTACTCCAAATGAAGTACCCTCCAGCCAAACAAACATAAGTGCATCAAGCGCTAAGGGGCTATCAGAGAGTGAACTGAGTGGCATAGCTGACCTAGAGAAATAGGGCAGTTGACCAAGACCCTCAATCAAAAATTCAGTCACAACTGCAAGTTGAATGGAGTGGTATGCTAGACCAGGCACAAGTCAAAATCGAAAATGTCAGATGTCTATACCATAATATTTATTCCTGTTGATGATACTTGAGAACAACTATTAAATCCATTCTCTGGGTTTATTGAAGCATTCTTGATACTTTCAAATATAAATGGCTTACCGGGTACTGATCAATTATTTGCCATGATATTCTCATACATTTATTTGATGAGATTTTGGTATACCGCGCTCTTCCATTATGAATGGAAATAACATTTGCTCCTAGTATAATAATAGTGTTAGTCAATTACATTATATATCAAATGATAGGCCTAACTCAGGTTGCTACGTTTCTATATTATTCAAGACTCATTTTATTTAAATAAACAACACATGGAACAGCATATAAACAGTATCACATGTCTTAGTTGGCTAGCTTTGCAACAAATTCTATAAAAGCTCTGAGTTTGACATTTGAGATGCGGAATTGGAGCTGAAAGCGTCTGTGTGTATTCGACATCCTCGGCCACTTTGAAATTGATCGGGAACCCTTGAGTCTGTATTGTGGACAGCAAGGATCCTGCCAGGCACCAGCTGTTGACGCGGTTGGCCGAGGGCAATGTCACGTGACCGCGCATACAGCTTGCCGACTGTGGAGGTTGGGTCTGGCTCCAGCAGATCGATCCGAACAGAGGACAGCACCACCTAATATACATCAAAGGCCATCGTCCCTGCCGCCCGTATAGCGAGGGTCACACCTTGACAACTGGGTCGAGTACGTCTCCAGGCAGATAAAATGTTGCCGTGGAGGAAGAGTCACTCAACGGCTCCGGGTGAATGTCTTCAGTTGCAGCGCCAATATTGACGTTCCCCCGGCAAAGTCACCCCATCCCCGTCTAACCTCTTGTGTAGAGATCGATAGAACTTCTGTAGCGGACATGAAATTTATTGAATGAAGTGGTGTGCGATTTATGAGATAAGGCCCGTTTCTTTTCGCTGACGAAAACGATGTGGATCTTTTAGGTTCTCCTATTAACATAAAAACCCATTTCCATTAGCCACGACCGATCTACAGTCAGGAAACACCAACGGACATTTATCACTGCTGAGGCACAATGAAAATAGGCTATTAAGAGAACCACAATATAACTACACCGTATTCGGCGGCCAATGGAAACGGGCCTATAGGATTAGCGCGGGTTCTAGGCCATTATGTGTGTCTAAGTTCAAATGCTTTAGCAGAAATTGCTTTTCAGTATTCCAAGGTGGTGTTCTAAACCCTGCGCGAGCTCGGCACTCCTCTCCTCGAGATTCTCCATAATTCGTGACATCTCCTTAGTTTTGTAAAGGACTAGCTCATCTTGTAAACACTCTGAATCACCACTGAATAGACACCAGTACAACAAAACAAATCAAACATCAAGATAGGGCAGAAGGATACTTTAAAAACTCAACGAATGAGAAACCAAATTAGCTTTACGACCAGGACAGTGTATAAACCGATAAACCTTAACACAATGGACATTTATAGAGAAATAAATAACATGTGGACGTCTCAGCATAGTATAGGCTGATCATGCATACATTGATAATCCATTTGATTGTACAAAGTGTAGAGACTCAGCCAAGGCACTACAGAGATCTGATGTCCAAGCAAACGTGGTATTAAATTGATTTCTATATTACAAGTGTTTGGTGTGCTTTAACTATGCATGCTTTTGGCCATTTTATACTGTCTTCTGTATATAAGGGAGTCCCCATGTGGAACATACTTTCTATAAAAACGCAAATTACACTAAAACAATTCACGACCAGTGTCGTAACAACAATAAAACAGTAATATGTATGATATGTCGGCACTCTACATGTACAAGGACTCTTTTTCACTGTAGATTGTATATAGAACATATGAAATTATGTAACTTGGTACCGCATACTACAGACTTTCACTATTTTCAGATGGACACAAAAGGAGCATTCTCAACTATGCATCCTTACATATAGACTATTGAGTCTAATCTGCAACAGAATATTGTAATTTATCTCAGAGGAACGATAGCATTATATCCAGGGCAAATAAAGACTTTTCAATAAAAGACAAACTATAAACCCTATGCACGTTAAAGGGTTACACTTTACCTTTCTGGAATTTCTGAAGTAAGGGCTATTTGGTACACTGCGAGGCCAGATTTCACATTCTACTATAAAACCTAGTATAACCATCACTTTTCTCACATGAGAGAAAGATCATCTGTCTCTAAAACCACTCACATCGGGACATTTTTGGAGAAACAGAACAGAAATAGCTCTTCTCCTCACATAGACGAGCCACCATACCTCTCGGCATACTCCTTGATATCTAGGCTATGAGTTATGTTGGCTAATCAAATATAATGAATCGCCATAAAAGTCTGGTTCCACCAACACATGTATTTGCTGTGGTATATCTTGTTATATCTTACAGTGTTTTGATGTCTACCTCCTTTGTTGCGATACGTCTCACACGATGACATGTGTACTTTTTCGCAATGTCGTGTGTATATTTTGGTGCTCCAGCACCCCAACACCTCAAGATCTATTGCTGTCATATCGCGGCATGCTGTGATCTATCGCACAGCACAGTTGCTTAACCACACCGATGCATCACGGCAAATATGCACACGATTATTCAAAACCTAGCAAGATTTAACAAGACAACCAAATCGTGGCTGATCTCGCTATATCTTGTGTGTTGGTACAACCAGCACTTTAGAGAGGCTAGATAAGGTCCACTTCCGGTTCATCGTCAACAAGAGACTGAATGTAGCGCGTCACACGCTTTTTAACGCTGGTCTTACGCTCATGAGTCTCTCGTTCGATTCGCTCGCGCGTCTCCTGTGGCATGGTCATCTTACAGGGGTCATTCAGTGCATTCCTACGACTCGAAACGCGCGGGCACTCGTGTGCCAGGACGAGGCGTCGGTCGTGCTTCGTGAGCTCCTCCGCAGGTAAACAGAGCAGGCTTTTCAAAGACTGAGTCCTCCTCAGGTCTTGCGTCCCGAAACCGGACATGGAGGGATGCGCGTTGCCATACGCGAGGTTGGTCATCGACTGGTAGTGTGGCTGACGATGCGATGGCAGTATGGGGGTACTCTTCACCTTTGGGAGACCCGCTTTTCCCTTCCGCATCCCGATGTCGGACCGGGACGCAGGCTCGCGATCCGGTCTCTCAGACAGAGCCTCCAGCGTACGCCCTTCACTAGAGGTCGCCACCGTCGCCGCCCTCCTGACCCTTGGCGGACGTTTTTTTGACGTTGGTAACGTCGCCGGGACGTTGTCCTTGGCCTCCAGACACAGGAGACAGGTGATTGCATCCTCCCGCTCTGGAGGCAGCCATGCTACCCCGTGCGGACAGGTGGCGTCGGCGGCAGCGGTAGTCTTCACTGGGGCTTTGGTTGCGGTCGACATTGGCAAGAGGCCTTTGTGACTGCGACGCCAATCATTTGCCTCACGGAGGGCTCAGCAGGAGGTGGCCTATACAGGTGTGGATAAGGACGCATGGGACCAACACAAAGGCCTCGCTGGCCTCACTGAAAGGGCAGAGGAAATAAGTCAATACCATACAAACACGAATGAAGCGAAGAAATACCACCCATTAATAAAACCTCCCTGTGAGCTTCTTCAACTACGCTTGGCAGCAGACAAGAAGTCCTTTTTCACTGGTTTGATATGAAGCCAATAATGTCAGTCCTTTCCTTAAAACTATAGAGTGCACAACGTTATTTTATGGTTCGTACCATAACACATAAAAAGATGTTGGTCGAAACTCTAGGCTTGTCTTCATGTAGATAGGTATAGAGATTAACAGGTGAGGCCTGCATGCTGACGGATAATTCCCTGATCGCCAATAAAGGTAGCTTTCACACCTGGTTTACACAAACCCTCCTTACATCGCCCATCTCCCGCTTCACACGCTGCTGCATTCTTGGATCTAACGTAGTTCCTCTCCTTTAACATGATATCCCATACTATGGAATCATTAGTTACCGCATCAGTTACCCGGTAGCTACCTGGAAAACGACTGTGACGTGGTAAGCGTAGCAGTTCGGGCCCCCAAAGTGAATTGAATATGAACAGCTCATTGTCTGAATTTATATATACATAACCCGGGTATATATATATATATATATATATATATATATATATATATATATATATATATATATATATATATATATATATATATATAGCGACAACATACCTGCTGCATTCAATATCAATTACTTCAACTTTTCTAGCTTTTCCAGGAACTGCTAGTCAATAGCTGGTTCGGGGAATCGATAAACCCATAAAGGTGGATATTAACTATGACCTTTCAGTAGCACAATAAGTGAAGCTAATGCACTGATGAGCTGATTTTTAACTAAAGTAAGCACTACAAAATACACTCCTTTCCGGAACTAATCCCCGGAATATCTGTCGTCACTGTCTATAGTATTTTCTCCCAGTCTCTTCATTAACAGTTTATGCAATCCAGATCTATGTATATATGTAAAATAAACCAAATTGTGTATAAATCAAATGCTTTTAATGATCTCCAAGATAATAATTGTGTGTATTTAGATGATGTAATTTGTGGTATTTATTAAGGCGATAGAAATCTGTTTTTGCATGTCCCACAAACCATGGCCTTCATTCCTAATTGTGTATACCCCTAATCTTCTTTCCTAATTTTCATTCAGAACTGTCACAGGAGATTTTGCAGATCTTATATTAAGATCAGTGACCCTCTTGGGAGCCGAAATCCGCCTCTAAGATATTATAAAAGTAAGCTTATTAGTGACAGGATAGAAATTTTCCTTGTACTGCTCAAATTTAGATCGTAACAATACATTGATCTCGTGTTTATAAATGTATTATTACACGCTAATAGACGGTAAGTGAACCTCCACGACAAAAAAAAACTGTATCTCACACTCTCAAATAACCTGAGGTAAAGGCGCAGCAATCTTTGATGAAATGTTGATGGAAACACATTGAGAACCACGATATGGCTACCCATGACCATGCTTAAGCTTTGAATCTTAAACACTTACTAAAGTACTATTCAGATGTATGGGAAATACATAACATTTAGGATCGCGTTCTTAAGTATGAAAACCTATTTCAGAAATACCTGGCAAGGATTCCTGATACTGTCTATATACATTGATATCACAATAATTTGTGGGTGCCGATTGTGCAATAGTTCTACAACCAATATCATTAAAGGCTCAAATGGAAATAGATAGAAAATCGTTGAAGCAATCCCAAATGCGTACTCTATATACCCTTACGGTTGATTTATAGAGGGCATTACAGAATCATTAAGGTTTCCTCACATAGGCTGTGCATTTATGAATTGACTGTTAAAGGGTTAGGTGGCCCTACAAATGCACCCATTATCTGAGGATATGCCAACTGCGAGGTGAACTTACCTTAATTGGATTTCCTTCAGGTGAGACTCAAGATCAGGAGTCCGTAATTACTGCAAACTACCCTTTCAGTCAAAATCTCTCCTGTGATCACAATGACTTCCTTCAACGGTAAGAGTAGTCACTAGATCTTGCGAGCATAGAGCTAACCGTTCATGTCCTGTGATAACCAATGGACTGAGTTTATAATCCATGGAAGATGCTGAGCCTTGTCTGCTGGTGGCAGCTCATACATACATGCTCACGGTATGGCTCTGCATGGACATAGTAAGGTGACAGCAGGCTGCTTCAGTGTGAGCGCCTCCACACTGTATGTATTCCAGGTGAGGTGCTCAGGGAAGGATCGCACCGGAGGTAAGCCACATGCATCACCATGGCCGAGGCGCTCGGCGTAGTGATGAGGGGTCGGAGTGGGAGGAGACTGCCGCCCCCATCAAGGAGAGTAGCCGCAAGGTGTATATCGACCCCGCGCTATCCTTATACCAACACTTCCTGTTATTCCGTGTCTACGTGTGTGAAAGGGTGGATGAGACGGGGTGGTGGTGATGTGTGATCTAGTGTGATCTAATTTTCGTACGTCAATCTTTACCATTTAAACTTGTGTCGTTACTCAGGGATACCAGTTGGGGACAGGAATAAAAGTGGAAATATTTTTCATGTGGAATTTACTGCCTCAGAGATGATTGGAAAACATAGGAAACACATCACTTTTGCCAAGGAATGGTCTGAAGGTCTGTGGGGAGGTACAATGCACTGTCCTTTTGGTATGAATGAGGATCAATTTACACTATCCTTGTTTTTTATAAGAAAAAAAAATAGATTTCTTAAAGTGGACACGAAAAAGTGAAATTCCACGGGAAAGTGGAAAACTGTCATCCCTGGTTACTTTGCCAGATTCGTTATCAAAATGTGAGTATATTGATTAAAAAATGATGACCGAAATTGTTTTAACTTCTTACAAGATACTGTTAAATCGGCTACTAAAGCATTTAGATTAATCACATTTAGCATGTTTCAAGCAAACAGAAATTCCATTAATATTTGGTTACCAGACAGAGAAACCTTCCCTTGTCTGAAATTGTGAGTTTCCGAAACCAATGCAAGGGATTAAGACATAACTGTGCTATTTTCCTACACCCTGTAGCAACGACACTTTGACGTCTCAGCACTGGACGAAAACAGTGGAACCGGGATTGATGACTGCTACCACCATATCCTACCACTAACGGGTCATCTCTATCCAGAAGTTAAGCAGCAGTCCTGATGGACCGTGAGTACAGCTGCAACCAAGAGGACTTATATCATATGAACTCCACAGAAGTGAATGTGATTGTATGTTATGGAGAATTATTATATAACTATACACTTTGTCAGGATGTATGCTATAACTGCATATCTGTGTATGGTTATCTGTCCTCTTCATTAAAAATAGAAGATATTCCAAATTCTCTTTATACCATATTAGCCAGTTTATGAGATTAGGTTATAGCTATTGTACTTGACGTTACCAACTTTATTAAACTGGAGAGGATACTATCCTGTGGGGACCTGCAGAATACGTCCACATGGGAACTTTCAATGAGATACCTTATGCGTGGGCTGTGGCTTCGAATATTTTTGTCCTGATAGGCGTGACTACATACAAGCATTGGATAGAAAGATTCTATATGCCCCAAATTAATAGAAAAGATCACATAACCAAAATAATATCATGTTTAAATCCCCATTGGCCACATTCATTATGAATACATGATATGGGAATGACTTTCAAATTGGATTTGTATCCTTATATAGGGCATCTTAACAATGTTATCTTACAGTATTTCTTTTATCATGGAACAGCCAACACCATCATATTCAACCTGTACCAATTGCAATGTCTATACTAACTGTAAAGCACTAATGTATGATTCGTAGAGAAACTCACCTACCAACAAAGTAGAAATCCTTGTTAGGTGAAAAAGAACCGCACTCATTGTCCTCCTTTGTCGGTACATCGTAGATGTGATTCATTCCTCCAGCAGGCTTAAGGCAGGAACCTGTTCTCAGAAGCATGTTACAAACACACAATATCTGTTACTTGGCAACGGTTAAGTGTAGTGCCTATGACAATATGAGAATTAATCATTCTCAGATTAAGATGTCACGCTGTTCTGTACCATTCCCCTCTATCACCAATTGCCCCTGCGAGATTGTGAGGATTGTGCGAGCCAACTGATGGAAACAAGAGTTGTATGGGTAGAGTCAGTCAAAAATTCAAGCCTGATACGATCATGGCCCTCAAGAGACGTAAATGTCGCACACGTTGATATACTTATTATTCATAATTGTTCTCAATAAAGAGTTCTCACACCGTGAGTTGCGCTTCCATAAATATGGTAATCTTATTGAAATATGCAGCAACAGGGGTGTTTTGTAGAATTTGATGTTGTAGTAAATGCTTCTATTTCATTGATGTTGAAGAAAAAAGGACTAATGATCTTGTGAGACTGCATTGATTCTGGGACAAATGCACCAGTGTTTGTCTATTGTTGTCTCCCTCCATATCAGTCTGTCAGGCTGAGGGAGGGTGCACACTACTCTCCCAGTAGAGAAACGGGACTATAAACACAGACACTGAGCTCCAGAAAGTGATACAATTATATTTACCTTGTGCAATAGTCATTACTTAGTACAACTAAGCTGATTTCTTGCGATATGATATGAATGCATTTAATTACAAATGTTATTTCTTGTCATTGAACACCAATATGGGAGTCTGCCTCATTGTTTAGCTAAAAATGCTGAAGCCGGCAGAAATAGTGAACACAAATTTTGCCCTCCCCATGGAAATACCAAAAAAAGTAGGCCCCCTTAGAATCCCCCCCCCTCCCCCAAAGATTTGGCAATCTGCCTTGGGATACCCCCTTCCCCACCAGAAACTGTGATCCCTGGCCATAATGACCAGAACTCGTCGAAGGCATTTTGGTAAAATTTATTACCAAAAAACTGGAAGTATGACAGAGGTATCATGGAGTATAAAATACAATGCCAGAGTGATCGAGGGATTCAAACTGGTATAAACGGTATAATGTCAGAATAAGATAGTCCAAAGTCCATAGTAGAAAACTGTGGGGTGGGTGGGAGGAAAATGTTCAAAGGCGTCTTTGATGGCGTGCGGCGTGACGTCACGAGGATGAGGTCACAACGGCCGCGAGCCTCTAGATGGCGCTACATCCGGGAGGTGCTGAATGCGTCTCGTAATCGTCAGGGGGCGCCACTCCGTTCTCCTCGTGAGCCCATTAAACCTCCTCAGTCGGTCACAATGACCAGAACTGGTCGAAGGCATTTTGGTAAAATTTATTACCGAAAAACTGGAAGTATGACAGAGGTATCATGGAGTATAAAATACAATGCCAGAGTGATCGAGGGATTCAAACTGGTATAAACGGTATAATGTCAGAATAAGATACCAAGCTGAAAGTCTGAAAATATTATACAAGATAAGGTGCCATGGCTGCCGAAGATGACCAGGTGCCGAGACGCTGTAAGTCTGCGGCCGGCGTGCCATGGGAATGAAAAAATTGGGCCCCCCCCTCCGGAACGAGTGAGGGGTCACCTCGTCCGCGTGGGGGAAACCAGCCCGTTGCAAGAGGCAACGAACGACCGCGGTGAACTGAGAGGCCGAAAACGGCTCCGCCGGTCGTAAGAGAAACATGGGGTCTAACGGCCACGCGGGGGCGGCCGCTATATAAGATCTCCATGCCCTCACTGGGCATAATGCCCTGTCGTCAGACGGTTCCAGGGTAATCACAGCCGGAGAACGGCCGGGTCCTATGGTCTTAGCAGATCGCACGGTGAGCACTAAGCGTCCGTCCTGGATGACCGCGTCGGCGCGCAAAAGCGCGTGAGAAGACTGGCGCCTCCCCGGAGGTGGCGCGAAGAGATTCGAAGCGCGGAGGAGGGAGAAAAAAGCGACGAGCGCCACGGCTTTGACCAGAACCCCGGTCGTGAGCGATGCCGCCTGGTTGGCGATCGACGACAACATATCCATGGTGATGGGAGGGGCGTGGCGTAGGATGTGCGCCGACTGCAGGGCCGTGCCGCGCAACACGGCCGCGGCCTGCCGTGAGCCGAAAGCGCTGGCGTCCCCTCCGTGGTCCGAGAGCCAAGCGCGGGCGCCGGAGATGGCGTTCCTCACGGCCGCGGGTGACGAGAACGTATCCGCCAGGTGCTGGATGTAGAGGCATGCCTCCAGGACCGTAGGCCGGAGGATGACCGCGGTGTGCCCGGCGGCGAAGCGGATGTACCTCCGCGCCTGTACCTCCTTGTTCCTGTGAGTGGAGGGGGCAAGCGCGGCGTCGTGGGAGGCCCTCATCCGGGCGTGGAGGTCGTGTGGTGTGCCTGCAATTTACAAACCAATATTGAAGAGATCTGCGTGTGTAGGGACATCGGCGTGGCTCAGCACGTGCGTTGGGGGGGGCGGCCCCCCCACCCCCCCCCCCTGAAGCACGTCGGTGTCTCTGAGGCCGGCGTCGAGCCAGACTTGCCGCGCGCATGCGGCGATCTGGCTGTTCCTGATGACCCCCGAGGCGAGGGGGGCGAGTACGCCCGGATGGGAGGCGTGGACCCGGATGGCGACGCCCGGGGGGGCGTGAGGAGCGAGGAGATGAAGCGCCACGACCAGGGCGTAGGCGTGGCGAGAAGCGTCGTCCGAGGGGATGTCCGCGTCGCTGGGGGCCCACCCTCACCTGACGGCCGACCCCTCCAGAGAAGCCGTGACGCCTGCCGCGGAGACGTCGATGTGGAGGTCGGTAGAGGCGTCGGGCGGGCCGAAGTAGTGACGCCCGTTTGAGGACGTCGCGTAAGCGCGGAACCACGCGATGTCCGCGTGCATCTCGCGGCCCACGGTGATAACTGCGGCGCCCTGCGACGCCCGTAGGGCCGAGAAGAGGCGTGTCATGAAGCGGTGGGCGTAGCGGACGCAGTGGCCGACGTGGACGAGACGCCCCAGGAGGGACTGGAGTTGATGGCGAGATGCGTGGGATCGGCCCTCCCACTCGCGGCACACCTCCAGGACATCTGCGAGCTTGCCGGGAGGAATGGAGACGGTGGCCGCATCGATGTCCAGCACGAAACCCAACCAGGTGAGGCGGCGGGTGGGGGGCTGGCACTTCTCCGCGGTGAGTTGGAGGCCCAGATGATCCGCTAACCACAGGAAGTGGCTGTACGCCTCCTGGGCGGCGCGCTTCCCTGCGGCAACGCCCGCGAAATCGTCCAGATAAGCGAGGCAGTGCCGGCCGCGGGAACGCATCATATAGACGACCCCGTTCGATGTGCGCTGGCACGCGATCGAGGAGGTGCGGCAACCGAACGGGGGGCATCGCTCCACATAGAAAGACCCCCCTACACGGAAGCACAGTAGGGGGGCGTCGACGGGGTCTATCCTGAGTTGTCGATACGCCCTGGAAAGGTCTGCAGACCAGACGTGAGCCGTAGGGCCTGCCGCGAGAATCTCCTCGATCAAGTCTCCCACCCCGGGGAGGGTGTAGGTGGCGGGAGACCCCAGGTAGAGACCAGGTGCGATGGCATCGTTGACCGCCTGGCCAGGTGGGAACGACAAATCCAGTATGACTCGAACACCCTCCCCCCCCTTCTTAGGACGAGTGAGGAGGGGGGAGACCTGTGACCACTGGCCGAACGGTAGATGGGTGAGGGGGCCCGTCAGACCCCCGAGAAGGAGCTCCTTTTCAGCGAACGCGGCAAGGGCGGCACCCTGGGACCTCCCGGACGCATGATTATTGAAGGTAGAGATGGGCCAACGTGACTGATTGAAGCTAATCGGCCAGCCGTAGCGAAGAAAATCGCTCACTCGGAGTCGTGGTAGTTGGTTAGGAGTGCGGCCCAACGGTCGACCCGTAGGCCAGACGGAACCTCGCGGCAAGCAGCTCGATAATTGTAGTCGCCGCCGGCTCGTACAGCGTCGTAAAGCGCCGCCTCCACGGGGAAGCGCTCGCGGAACTCGTCCGAGGGGGGGGGCGCCACACTTCGGCGGCAGGTGCGTCAACATGGCTTGCCGGGGGAGGGTTGTCCGCCCCACCCCCCGGAAGACGCTCCCCCTGCCGGGACGAGTTAAGCAGAATTGTTGGCGGCGGCAGGTCGTCCTCCTGCCTGCCCGCGAAAGGGCGTACCAGCAGCGTGACTGCCGCCGGTGGCCTCATGGCGGGCCCTTATCCGGCAATCAACGAAACTGTGAGCGTGATGAGCTCCAAAGTTGTCAGAACAGTAGGAGCAACAGTGAACAACAGTTCCCCCACTTGTGGAGTGAGGGGGGGTGACAGCACAACCCCCTTCGCTATTGTACAACTTGCAGGGGGGGTGCGCTGGGGAGGAGCCGGGCGCCTTGTTTTTCTTCTTTGCCGCCGGTGCCTCCACCGCGCGGCAAACACGGGAACTTTCGGAACGAGAAATCGCCGTGCGTAGGTGCTGGATTTGCTCGGAATCCTCCCATCCCCTAGCGAAACGACCTTCCGCCACCCGTATGAAGATCTCCTCGCTCTACCGGCGAACGGCTGCAAAATCGTAATCCAAACAATCTTCCACGACCTCCCTGAGGTGTGAAAGTACGTGAGGTTTGACGGTAGGGGGCACCGCCGCATCGTCCACGATGCGGAGGATGCCCCAAATGTGTTCCTGTAAATTTACGGTGCCCAGACTCATGTGGTCCTTATGGCTGGGGAGTAATACATAGTGGCAGGGAATAATAAATTTACCTCTATTTGGCCGTAGCACATGAGCCGTAGATTGCAGTAATAGGCGCACTTGGTCGTCGATGGATTGATCTTGATACGGGACGCCAAGACCAGGAGCGTCCCTGGGAATCCAGGGATGCGCTAACATGGATGCTGCGAAACCATCATTAACGGCCGTTGGGGCTGTACTCACAGTAGTATTCGGGCGATGTAAATCGAATCCCCGCATCTGAGGGCCCGTAGGCGTCGATGGAGAAACTTGTGGGACCGCCATCGCGGAATCGTTCATAGGCCTGGACGGCGAGGCTGCCGCCTTGTTCCTAGAGGCTGCCGCCTGAGTGAAAGCCATCATGGCAGATTTCATAGTCCGCATTTCGCGACTCAAATCCTCGATTTTCTTGTCCATTTTTACGTTCTTGTTTTCCCCTGCCGATGTCTTTTTAACGATTTTCTGGGTCTTGCCCGCGGGAGTTTTCTTCGGGGGCATCTATAGGTGTCGCAGATGCGAGAAAAAGCAAACTTGTCGGCGTAATAGCAGGATCAAACAAAAATGTTCAAAGGCGTCTTTGATGGCGTGCGGCGTGACGTCACGAGGATGAGGTCACAACGGCCGCGAGCCTCTAGATGGCGCTACATCCGGGAGGTGCTGAATGCGTCTCGTAATCGTCAGGGGGCGCCACTCCGTTCTCCTTGTGAGCCCATTAAACCTCCTCAGTCGGTCACAATTACTGAACGCCCCCTAATTTTCCTATTCTAGTTCTGGTGAGATTGCAGAATGTTGATGGTAAATCACATATCACCTCAATATATGTCCCGTATGGCTGCATAAATAGTCATTTTCTCAATTTGGTTTCTTTTGAATTTTTTTTAGCCATCCCTTCAGTCAGCATCAAAATTAAAGACAGACTTAGTTTATAAATTCTGATAACAATGTTATAGTGGTATTTCCCGTATTTTCACATTTATCACTGTTCAAATAAAAGTATAATCATGGGAAATTAGTATGTATATATATAAATTTATACAATGTATGATATTCTGAACGAAAACCAATTTGGTTTCAGAACCGGTAGAGGGACTACCGACGCTGTTACTAAGCTAGTGCAGTACCTGTATACAGAACGAGATAATGGTAAACTTGTTGCATGCATATTCGTTGACTACAGCAAGGCCTTTGACCGCGTTAGCCACCCAATATTAATCGATAAGCTTATAGAAATGGGTATCTCACCACCACTAGTAGACTGGATAATAAGTTATTTATCAAAGAGAAAACAGCGTGTTAGAGTTGGCGATTCATTGTCGACGTACTTACCAGTGTCAAACGGCGTACCGCAAGGAAGCATATTGGGACCACTCTTATTCAACTGTTTTATTAACGACATCGCTGATCTACCAATGGTAAATAACCACATCTTCTACGCAGATGATCTGGTCATTTACACCTCCGATACGGACATCGTTTCTACTATTAATCGTCTACAACATGACTTATCTATGGTGGCTAACTGGTGTTCCCGTAACCATATGCTAATAAATCAGAGAAAAACTAAGGTATGCATTTTCGGCCCGAAATCCAAACTTAACAAGATAAATTTTAATGACAGAAACCTCAAAGTATGTATCGATAATGACCCGCTACCATTCTGTAAATCATTTACTTATTTAGGAATTAATCTGGACGAGACCTTAAGCTGGGAACAAAGTGTTAACGACACAGTGAAAAGAGTGAATCACAGACTATTTAAAATGGCAAAAATTCGCGGTTGTATCACTAGGGAAACAAGCATACAAATATATAAGTCAATGGTGGCACCCTTGTTTGACTATTCTAGTATATTTGTCACTGGAGCTAGTAAACAACTCCAAAACAAACTTCAAAAACTTCAGAATCGCGGATTGCGCATATGTACGCAGACTCTTGTTGGTGAGATATCGACAGAAACCCTGCATAAATTGTGTAATGTGCAACTATTGGAAACGAGAAGAACGTATCTGGGACTGCTTGACATACGCAAATTTGCTCAAACCCTTACCCCGAATACTGACCCTAAGACTAGAGGGCAAGGAAAAGTGAATGTTAAACTTAAAAGACCGAACACTACTTTCTACAAAAAGAGTCCGTTGTACGTATCAATGAACCCCTGGAATGATCTGCCAAAGGAGGTCCAGATAGGTTCCATCAGAGACTTTAAATCATTTGTGAAATTGAAATATTTTGTATAAGACGGCTGCAAACGAACTCTGTCAGTCTAAATCTACAACCTAATTTAATATCACCTATTTTCATTACCATTGTCATCATCAAACTGTAAATTGTATATTGCCTGTAATTAGCTCCTGGAGAAAATTGTTCCGTACATGCACGTAATGTAACTGTTCTTTTGGACGGCCATAACAACTGCGCTGCAGAGGCCTGATGTTGTACACTTCTTAGTGCATAAATTAAAATTAAAAAAAAATATATATATATGTATATTTGTTATTATATAACCATGATTATACAAATATAAATTATTAACCAATATTACGCTCAGAATTATTCACTGCGGTTCCTGGTTTGTTGTCTGGCGTCATACCAACTCTTCTAGGTTTCCTATATACTGATGCGATAACTGGTGGTTACCTGGTGACGCCCACCTTTTTAAATGCTCATTCCGCTGTTGTTCGCTCACTTGATAGCAGTGGCAAACTCTAGTGTGAAGGACACTGTATGGCATGTTAGTCCTTGCCAAAAGGTAAAATCTCCAAGTGACCCTGATCAGTGGTTAACTAGATTTGGAGATATATAATAGGTTATATATAGGTTTATGTGAGAGATGAGGCTCAGGGGAGCAGGGGCAGAACCCCCTCTGCGGAGCTGAGGCGTGCACGGCCATCTACCTCCAGGGCTCCGGTCACTCGCCCTCCGGTGGATGTGCAGTCAGCACGCGCTCTGCTTTACACTCTAAGCATCACCATGGCGGATGGTATAGAGTCCGACTCCGACTTCGACTTCACTACGTGGGCCAAGGTGTGAGGCCTCAAATGAAAGATGACTGAAGTCCTTGTCCAGGATGACTACGTGGACTACGATGTCCTAATGATCATGACAAAGCAGGATGTCAAAGAGATCTCAGTCCCCCGGGACAGGCTAGGAGGCTGCAACAGGCGCTGGCTGCACTCAGGAACCACAGGTTTGTGGAGAAAATCAAGGAGGAGAGTAGGGCCTCCGAGAATAATGAGGACGAAAAGAGGAGAGACACAGCCAAACCAAAGAAGGGAGGAAACAACGATATGGCACTCCTAGACACGGTGGCCAGCTGGGAGAAAGTCATAGAGCCACTCCAAGTTAATGAGGGAGAGACCGGCAGACGACAAGGTATGCCAGTTGGGGGAATACCTGGCTGATATGAAAAACCGCAGGTTGGTATCAAAGAGGTGCCTGGAGTTGTTAGTGGGACACCTCAGCTGGGCCTCCCGTGTCATCTTCTAAGGCAGGAGGTTTACCCATAAGACAAGGTCACAGTGTCCATGTTCATGGATTTACAATGGTGGTCAGACTTCTTAACGGTCTTCAACAGCCTAGTTCAACTACTGAAAACATGCGCATACAGCCCAGGACCTGTCTTCTCCCCCTCCCCAGGGTCAAAGGTCACAGACTATGGCCCGCGCAGGCCTGGATGAACACCCTTCGGCTGACCTCTAATGCCCCGCAGGACATCCCAGTCTTTGTGATATCGGACACCGAGCTGCACACCTCCCTAATGGCGGGTGCCTTCACGGCAGCGGTGATGGCAGCTCTCACGGCGGCCGAAGTGGACACTGTCCCCCTCGGCTCCCACAGCTGAAGAAGAGGGGGGCAAGCTACTTGTGGCAAAATGGAGTACCGGAACCCCATATACAGGACCTGGGGGACTGGGCCTTCAACGCTTCCATGCTCTACAGCATCTTCGCCCCTGTGACTCTAGGGGCTCTTACCACCAAAATGGCAGCAGCCCTACCGGAACCACTCTGGTCAGGTCTGCTCCTCACTACACTCGGCTACGCCTCGTGTAGTAATACACGACCTTCCCGTCGTGGCATAAACATTGTCAAGTCTAACTCGAGTTCGGTTTCTACTAATTATCAAGGTTAACAATTTATGAAGTTCAATAGCTTAAGTGCACAGTGAGTCGTTCTTGACTGAAAATAGATTTGACTGATGATAAAGTCTGTCAGTTCATAGAGATTAATATGTGAGATATACATGGATGTACCATGGTAGATAACTTGTTACCAAGGTGAATAAACGTCTAGAACATGGGAAACTTGTATTTTTCATTTAAGTAACAATCAGAGGGATAATGATGTAGTGGTCGCCGGCTCTGGCCTCTTTAGGTCTGAATACATTGATGTATAAATTGCAAGGAAGAACGATAGCCTGCTACCAAATACAATAAAAACTACATGACCTCTATGTACAGAATATAAAACTCATAGACAACCTTTATTTGGATGAACAATCATTTACCGGCTTATCCAGCATGAGGCTGGGAAAAGAGTACAACAAGCAAATACAACAATATAATACAATGATATAATGTAATAATCTGGACCATTTGTAAAAATCTATTAAAGTCTATATGAATTACATCATATTGACATGGCTTTTACATGTGAAATCCATTTTTCTACATTTTAACACTATGATGTCATTATATCTCTACATTGCTCTACAACACTTTGAGGTTATAAAAGTCAAGTTTTAGGAATATGGCATAGGTTATATATTTCACGTGTTAGGAGTATGGCATGGGCTTTACATTTTCACAAATGCCATAAAACTGATTTTCAACACTAGTCATGTGTATATATGAAAACATCCTCATCGAGTCACTTAAAGTCCAGGTGTCATGGTGGTTATATTGTCTGTGACGTTATGAACAATATTTGCACATTCTGGAGACTGTCCAAACTGAAACATGACTACTGTGTAGGTTGCAAGGGTCCCTACCATCTGAAATCAAAATGACCAGATTAAATAATGACCAAAGTAAAGCGAGTGCTCCACTGGGCTGGCATATCGGATGAAAAGTGCACCAAATGGTACCATGTGACGGCTGGCACAGGCCACTGATGTGAGTTCACAATATATAAACCAACCAGTATAAATAAAAGCCTTAAAAAAAACCCCCAAAAAACCAAGAGCATGTTGGCCCTACACACCCACCAGCAGTGGATATATGGTTATGAACCAGTGACTGGACTGGTGGATTAAATTAATATAAACAGTGGCTAATCTGTGCTCATCCCGCCGGGCCAGTAGAGCACATGCTTGTGGCAAAGCCCCATTAGTTGGGCCTGATACTAGGGATGGATACAACCACTTACAAATACATTCTATAATGCCAAATTGAATAGTCATTCAAGTATGTCATTCATTTTTTTCTTTTCAGAACATATGTCCCTTGTATATATCCTCTTTATACATTTCTTATACATGTATCTTTTGTTTGTTATACCCTGTTTACTGTTACATCAACATGCCCATCTATTCATCATCACTCTTTTAATTTTTAATAATCTTATATGGACAACTATACAAATACTGACAACATTTGATGATAGACAAACAGAAAAGCGTATATATACTTGACTCAGAACATTTTTTATTCTTTCAATGCAAGTTCTTCATTTTTGGTAATTTCAGCAATGCATATTTCACCCTGAGAGGCTTTCATAATTGCCATCAGCAATAATTAAGAATAGCCAAGATTCCTTTTAAAGTATGTATACTTAATTGAGTGTGGGAAAAACGTTCAGATATGCTGCCTAGGTTAGGAGGGAGTTACATAGACTTTCAATTTGCTGCAAAAACTATTCCTTCACTATCTGCATTCCCTAATATGTAGAAACAGGATTCCTGTGGAGTAAGTTTTGCCGAAGGTTAGTTCGTCAGAACAAGTTTTAAACCTCCGGAGAAACAAGTGAAGAACAGTAAACTTATGGACACACATATCCTGTTTCTTTATTACTATATACCTAAAAAACAGTGAGGTATTTACCTTATTTAAGATGTATGAGCCATTTCGAATCTAATTTGGGCACACAACACTCCTAGCGTAACGTGGAATACACTCCCACCTTCAGATAATTCTAGTACTGTCAGCTCTCACAAGATGGTGTTTTCATTTCCAAAGCACTCTCCCAGCAGGTGGCCCTTGCGCTTACTAATCTCTGCTCCAACCCCATGACTTCATTTGGAATTTTTAAAAGTGTAACTGTCTAAGTTTATGAAAGTATACATGGAGCTATATTTAAGCATGTTAGGTCATTCAATTTAAACCGCCACACTGGTCTAATAACTTTACTGTTACTGGAATACGGCAAAGACACAGATCTGTGTAGACTATTCGGATTGACATTGATATTAACAAAAATGCCAGATGGATTTGAACTGCAAGAGATCCCGGTTGGATTTCAGCTGTCAGTATCTGTCATTTCGCCCCCACCTGCCCGTTTGTGTTGGTAGAGGTATAAGTGGTCTCAGTGGTATCAACGAGTAGTGAGAAAGCTTTCTCTATAATTGCTCTCTGTGTGCCTGCCACCGCAAGTGCTGCCACACAGCTGCCATTGCCGCCACCGCCGCACCGCCACCAACACATCTGCTGCTGACGCCACTTGAACACCCACCGCTTTGACACACATCTGCATACAGCCATGTGCCCGGCCACCCAGAGACAATACTCAGATAATGTGTGTAGGCAGAGGACTCTGGGTAATCTGTCCACACACACTGGGGGGAGGCAGGGGATAGGCGGGCCCACATTGGGTCGGGTGCTTGGGGTTGGGGTCGGGGTCGGGCTCGGAGTCGGAATTGGGAGCGAGGACTTCAATGTTGGTACCTGATCAGACCTTGTGTTATATATACAGTACTCGAAGTATGACTTCAGAAGAGTGGTATTTTGAAAGTAAAATCTATTTAAAAATGTCTAAAAAAAAGAATGCTGGGTTTATTATATGTATTTAATGAAAAGATAATAAATAGGGTTTTAGAACAATTTTGTAATCAAAATTGATAATGGAACATTGAATTTTCCATATACCAAAGACTTAATGACTAATGGCAAATGAGATATACTACAGAGGTGTCCCCAAGTGGCATAGATCGGAATTATTGGATAGTGGCATAAATACAACAGAATCAGGCATATATATTATGTATATATGAGTGCAACATGGACTTATATAGAACGTCCTGACCATGCTGTACAAGTCACAGAACGAGATGCTAATTTACCGTTTATACGGACCGAGGCATTTATGCCGAGTTCCATACAAACGGTAAATTAGCATCGAGTTCTGTGACTTGTACAAGCATGGTTGGACGTTATATATTTACTATATACCCGAAATTAAAAAAAAAATCAATTTCATTTTTCTTAACAACCAAAATTTTAATAAATGTGTATGGCTAGGTGGTCCGTATTTTAGTATACGGACCGGCGGTCCGTACAGTATTTTTACGTCATATGCCAAAACGGTGCGTATTTGCAGTATATACGGCATGGGTATATAGTAAACCCATATACGCCAATAGATAAGGCGTATACATGACGGAAAATAGGTCAACCTTGTATAAGCAAAATCATACCTATAGACGCCGGGCGCATACATATATATAAAATGGTGGTTTTTGTGCAGTGATAGTGTTGACAAGGCGATGTCAACAAAATTAAAAACCTGATTGTCACTGGAAATCTGTGAGTACGTACATTGATTGCTGATAATATTTACTTTTTTCTTAAATATCTCGATGTATTTATATATTTGACTAGGATTCTATGTATTCATCTCTGTAATTTTACTGTATTATGACATAACACGATGCCGATTGTTGAATCGACATGCCTATTTTTTCTGTCTGCCATTACCCATTCTTAAACACTCCTGGCGCAACATCTGTTTCTACACGGGTGTGCAAAAAGGGATTGTTACCATATCTATAGCAACGTATAATAATCACGCTAGTTATGGCAGTAGGTATATAGTAATAATGTGTTCAGGTCATGTGTGTTGTGTATATTTCTGGTTTATTCACAAAGTGGCAGTAATGTAGTAGGTGGAGATAGGTGGCAGCACAGTAGTATAACTGTCTGGTAGTGGCACCTCCTTCAGCAGCAGACTGTAGCTACTGGAGTGTCTGGCTGCAGGCACTCTAGTGTAGATGGTGGTGTAGCTGGCCCTGCTGGGGTGTTTCCTTCAATGCTGCCTTTGTGTTCTTAGGCAGCATGATTTCAACATATGGAGGATCCCCTGATCTCGTATGATCTAGGACTTGTCAGCCTGTTATTGATAGATCCAAATTGTTAAAGGTCTCACACCCATACTCATAATTCAGATTCAGTACTGGTAGTGTGATGGGGCAGTACCAGTTTTTGTAATTGCAGTGCATCTTGGTGATCCTGTGGCATTGATATGTTTTTGGGCAGTGGTGGTAAAGTAGATCTTAAGTCTCTATTCATAAGCAGTTGGCTGGGTGAGAAGCCATTTGCCAGTGGCTTTGTTCTGTGGGGATCATTGCTTTTGTGCAAGATATTTTCAGTGGTTTAAGCCCATTCTGCCTCCCAATTTGATTGGGGTTACTTCGATGAAGACCTTTGAATAATACCCTTGAGGTCTGGTGTCCCTTTTAAGTTGTACACCTTTTTTGAAGGTTTCAGAAAATACCAGAGCTTCACAGGCCTTTTTACTCAGAAGATTTTGCTTCTGGCTCTGAATGGCATAGATGTCATTTTGAGTTATCTGCAGGTGATCTGCAGCTTGGCTTTGGGGATATGGCTATGGAAGTGAAGGCTTTTGGGTGGCGATGTTGAATTTGAAACATTCAAATACTCCATTTTTTTGAGGGACAAAGTGAATTTTGAGTTTAGTGAGAATGGCTTCTTTTGTCTTTTGCTGACAGAGTTGGGATTTATGACCTTGAGGCAATTGAGACCCACGACTGACATAAGTGTTGCCGCCACCTCGAGTTGTTCATCTGGATCATCCAAGCCATCATCTTTCTTGAACCTCAGGTGTTGGCATGTGACATGATAGTATGGCTCCAACATTATGGTGTCCATTTGAGTATGAGGAGGCATTGAATGGGTAGCTATTTTGTCTGCTTTTGGTTTAATGTTGTTCTGTATATATCTGACATAAGTTGTGAACTTATAGTTAGTGCTGATTCCTGCTTTCCATATACTACTCATGTAGAAAGTTGAGCAGCGTCTTCTTTAGCACAGTTTTTTTGGCTTGTGCTGTCACAATTTTTACAGATTTACACATAAAACCAGTTCAAATATCAATGTTCAACTAATTAGCATATGATATAGGGTGCAATTAAGTGTACTTATGTCAGAAATGGCGATTTTGTGCAATATAGCGTTGCCTTCCTTTGTTCTGCTTGGCATAGTTGAGCTCAACTCAAGCTATCCTTATTGTGTACCTTCTGTTCTATTTGAGCAGCTCATTTCTATTTTCCTATGTGCCAGAATTGCTCATAGAAATCCCACCAAGTTTGTAGATGTGTTGAGCTTTGTTTTTTGCAGAAAATCCCACCTTTGTCATGAATAAAGTCTGTGTGAGGTCATGTTTGTTGTACATGTCTGGCTTATTCACTAAGCAGCAGTGGTGTAGTAGTTACAGATAGGGAAAAGAAAAGTAGAGATTTTCCGTCGCAAACTTGACCAACACCCGTGGATAGAGGACCGCATTCGGCGATGCGTAGCAACTAAGTTCCACGAAGCCATGAAGGACCCTGTTTTCGGCTGCGGATACACCATCTACGAGATCAACAAAATTACACCCGGTACACTACCAAAAGACGGACACAAGAACGTCATGGGCAACATCATAACACGTATCAAAACAAACATGTGAGTACCTTGCTACTACAAACCATTTGACACCACTATCGGCCTAACTGTCATCTGAACCGACGCTGCTATGTTCAAAGCACTACTGGTAGCTGACTCTCGCCGCGCTGGCTTGCATGATGGCAACTTGAAAAACAATGTATGACAAATGTCAAGTTTGATGTTTTATACCATCGTGGTGCCGATATTGATGAAGTCACTACCCGGTCGATAAATATTATCAAACACCGGACCCAGTACGACCTAATATATTTAATGGCTGGTATTAACAACTGTAGTACCAAACTCGCCAGGCGCAACATTGTACCGAAGTTTGACACCAAATGCGAACTGACCGGTCATATCACCAGTGAGTTAAGTAAAGCACAGCTGTGTCTAACCAAATATGCAAAACTGGTTATCATCTGCGAGTTTATAGGGATGTCATACCGCATCTATAATACAGCTGGGGAACCCTTCCCTGAAGAACAACAAGCACTGAATGCAGCGGTTCTTGACATAAACAAAACAATCCACGAACTAAATGAGTTATACCGAGCTGTAACGCCACTTATGGCACAACAAAAACATAAATCTCGCAACCATCGCATGGGACATCGCTACAAGACCGCAATATCACCTACACAGTACCTAAGAATATACATGCCACGTGCAATTAATCAAAAGGACACAGTGACAGCCCAGTGGTATACATACTACCCTCTGATTATGTGACTACTCTTTCTTTTCCAGATCAAATTAACTGTAGTGAATAAAAGAATTTACCACTTGTCTGCCTTTGTCATCTGTTGCACTGAATCGAACATCACAGCAAGAGTAAATCTGAATAAGAGATCAATTTTGGATATTTGTGAAACAAAGATAGACATGTGTTTATCAGTATGTGATATCTGAGCCCATTTGTAATGGTTTGAATCTAGGTAGTCATGAAAGTCAGGATAAGTTCATTGCAAAAGGCATATTTCATTTACTTACAGAATTATTGATTAGATATCTGTGAAAATATTAAAGCCATTAGAAATCAATATCAATGGTCAATACTGTTAGGAATGTGCCTGACAATCACATTGGTTGTGTTACATTCTGGTTACAGGATGCGCTCCACAGACTGATATGGTAGATTGCTGACAGCAATTGGTCATTACTCTCCTGTGGGATATAACTGTGTTTGTCCAACTGCAATCTAACAGCTGGACACACATGGCCAATTTTGTTCCCTTTGATTATTAACTTCTGATATAAGGTGGTTGAATGTCATTTACCTCCACTTAAGAACTGCTGGGAGTGCTACTTCTTGAAATGTTACATTAATCTATTGATTTTGATATAGAAAAACCTTAACCATATGGTTGGATGTGTAATTGTATGAAATACAGCCAGCTATCTGCTACCCCATGGGTTAGTTACTCCCATGAGTCTGTTCAGACTAATTCAAATTTTTATGCTGGCACAGTTTGAATCCACACAAAAAAAGCACAAATGCACTGTTTATCAAACAGAAACAGTATCATGTCATACAAACAGGGGGAGCTTGCCCAGTTTACACAAGTCCAATGGCCATCTGAGCAACCAGATCAGCATGATAGTCTGTAAACCTGACTATTCTTTCTTCTAAGAGAGGACCTCATGTTCAGGTAGGGTTCTGTAATATGGGCAAACCTGTAGCACTTCCAAGGATGGGTTCAACCATACTACTCCACAACAAAGGGAAGGACTGCAGGGCCATCTTTCATAAAATAGATCTACCACTGCTCAATGCATGTACCCCCTACAGATTTATTGTCTTCTTCAAGTCTGTATGACCAATGCTATTCTCTTTGATGTATATACTGAGAGTCAGTGGAAAGAATTTAAATAGATGACATTCAAAAAGGTAGACTGATTATAGGAATCAACAATATTTAATGCACATTTGGTATGTTACTTTAATCATCAGGAGTAAAAATTGATTAGTTTATAATCTGACTTTACATAAAGGACTACCATTTGCTGCTAAATATTATTTGATTTTCTGATGACAGTACTCACCTTTGAGTTTACTATGGCAGGCACTATGGACGTGATAGTAATTTGTATGGAAGTAAGAGTAAACTGCATTGCCATTGACAATTGAAGAGAGTCTCTAGATACTGCTAAGAGATATATGACCATGCAAATTGAAAAAATACCAAGGAACACACTTCCAAGATACATGGAAAAGCATTCATTAGTTTTGCCTACAACCTTAAGACACTGCTCATAATGAGACCTCCGATTTTCAATCACATTTGCATTCACAGGAGAACTATTGGAAATATATGATTGTAACTTTCTGTTAAATCCTCTAAAAACATTGCATAAAATGAAACAGCAAAGGAGAAAGTTTGAGGCCAGAACTTTGCAATTAAAAAGAGTAAATGGTCCAATAATGGCAAACACTGTTGAACTGATCATATACATTTGCAGATTCATATCAGAATGAAATTCTGACATTAGTGTATCTCCATCATTTGAAACTATAAGGAATTGATAATACCAGACTACAAATGAGAGGCAGAGAATACTGAGAACAAGGCAAAAGCATAGCACAATCTTGATTACAGTGACCATACAATGCAGACCATTTAGGACTTCCTTTTCTATGCCAACACTACATCTTTCCAAAGCAGAAAAGTAATCCTTAACTTTTTTGTCAAATCTGAAGGAAGAGATATAGATTATGATATAGAACATCATACATACTACATTTATTCCTCTTAGTATGACTTCACATGAATAGCTATACATTAGACTTATAGAATCCATAATGAAGACAGAAGTCAGGAGAACCATCACAAACCCACAATACACCTTGGCAACTACATCCCAAAATTGTGACCTGCCTTCACTTGGCACATAAACCCCAATAACAAGAAAGAGTGGGGAAAGCCATTTCATAGAATTCCAGATGAAATCAATGCCACCATTTCCAACTGCTCTTCCTCTTGGCGATTCTCTGATATTCTGTCCAATCATTTTGTCTCTGGAATGATTAAATCAACTCTCTGAGGATTCTGAACTTTGAGTTTCTGGAACTAACAACACCGTTTGTCTGAGAAATAACATATAGGTCCTTTATTATACATTGAGTCAAATCAGCAAATCTTAGACATTTCATCATGCTTTGTCAAGTATTGACTTTCCTTGTTGACCCTGTATGGACATTTTTTCTCAAGCATGCTCCCGTTGAGATACAGTGGAACACAAAAATAGTGGAACTTATTGTGCACCACAGCAGATTTTGCCAGGTTGGCCCATGGATCATTTAATTCTTGCTAGTGAAATATTCACCATATTGTTCTGTATACCATCATTACATTGTCCAGGGATGCCCGTTGGGGTTACGGAAAATAGTTGAAATATTTTCATGTGAATTTTTCTGCCTCAGAGAGATCTTTTCTATGGAATGTTACTGTATGGAGACTCCAAGGGACCCAAGTCCTACAGCCCAGCCTACAGATCAGAAGTAGCTCATTGAATGAGGATATGATCAATTTGTCGATTTCTGTGGTCCTTTTAACTATTTCTGTATGTTTTGGACCCCACTAATCTTGTTGGGGGGGGGGGGTGGTCCCTCCCCTCTCCTGAGAGCCATCACTCCCCTCCCCGGAGAGCCATCCTCCCCTTATATCCATTCTGAAGTGGATATAATCAATGGCAATTTCTGTGGTCCTTTAAATGTTTCTGTATGTATTGGACCCCCCTAATCTTGTTAGTGGGTGGGCATCACATGGGTCCCTGAGATCCATTCTGCTCACCAGATCAGCCTGAACTGAATTAGCATAGAATTGTGAATGTTTTGTAGGCCTTCAGAGGAAACACTGTTTGTTGTTCTCATCATAGCACCACAACTATCCTCCTTGTCCATTAAATCTGGTTTCCACTGTAGACACACAGAAATTGATCATGACAGATTCTCTTCAGAAATATGTTCAATAATGCTTATCAACATGTAAGATGAGTGCATGGGGATAGATCGAACATTCTGTATGTAGACACTAGTAGGTGGGAAAAACAATTATTCAAACAGATGCTGGTTTTATAAATGCATGTATATGTGATAGGAAGGCCTTCCTCTTGAGCTCTACATGCCTATAGAAAATGTGCTGACTTTAGCATTAGCAAATACTGTGGTCAGTATGACATATATTTTCCTTGGATGTCTCATTCACCAGTGAAATGACCCAAACACCTGAGTTTCAGATAACAGTTTAATAAAATCGTTACTGAATATAGGTTAAAGTTTAAATTTCGGAAAATATGCTTTTAAAATTTGAACAGAGTCAAAAAATTGTAAAACAGATGCTACTTTCTGTGTTGGAATCTTCAGATTTTGTGTAATGGAACTTTACAGTTAATATGAAGAAATCTCTACAAATAAACTTTAACCATGCCCTAAGATGTTGCTTAAAGGTAAAGAAACCACAGGATGTTAGTACATATGAATTACTTAATCGTTGTAGAATTCGGAGTTTGAAAAATTAGTCCTACATTAAATATTATTAAATGGTGGTCACTAGATCCTGCACACCTTGAGACGACACATGCCTATAAGACTCGAACCTTAGACAAAGTAGTACTTAAGAAAAAGAAACCTAACCGCGAAAAATACAAGAGTAGTCTGTACTGTATATCAGTCAAATATTGGAATTTACCGCTGAAACCACACAGAAAGCTAAATCAATTGAGAGTTTCAAGGTGCGGATGAAAAGCGATTTACTGCAGCTCTTTTTGCAAGATAACATGGTTTTACTTGACTAGAATGGTTGTCATTAGATAACAAATTTTGATACCAAAATACTGCAGTAGTTATTTACTGATTATTTTTATAGTGTATATGTGGTGTATGATTGCCTGTATCATCTTGTTTTTGTACTGACCCCTCTGGGAAGAACATCTCCAGACGACAGACTGGGGACATGGGACAAACCGATTTTCAATGATTTTCCCTGTTCCTGTTTGTTAATGAAAAATTTTAAAGTTTACATTAACTTGATCTGAGGTTTCATCTAAATAAAATTAGAATATTGGGAATATGAGGTGTGTTGTGATACCCACAGCGATGACAATGATAGAAGACTAGTGGTCACCCTGAAAGGGATGGTTGGTCTTTATGGAAGATAATAATCAATAGATCCACAGAACAAAGAATGACCCAAACAAAATTCTCCTACAAACCACATAATCTACAGGATTCACACATAGAGACTAATGTACATGAGACGAGTGTACTTCACACTTTTCCTCTAGTCACAGACAATTCTCCTTTGGTACTAAAGTCTCATGGCAAAGTACTTTCTCAAGGGAAAATGGTGAATTGTGTTCTTGGAGAATCTCAAAATGCAAATTCCACTTTAGGGCTAATTGTCACCGACAATTGCAGGGGAAAATATTTGTCTCAGAAAAATTAAACCATACAATTCAGACGAGGAGATCGTGTTCTCAGCAAGATTTGTCTCAGACAAACACCCTGTGATGTACATGGATCGCACCGTCTGAATCCCACTTTAGGTGCATGTTAAGGCCTACATCCACCAAAGTTGGTATTGAATCCGTCCGTCATTTTATTGAGCCGTCCGTCAAAAAACTCGACAGATGTGTCGACGGTTACCCGACGGACGGGAAAAACCGTCTTCCACCAACCATCCGTCCGTCCATCCGTCCGTCCGTCCGTCCGTCTACTTATTGAAGCCCGTCCGTAGTCACGGATTAGTAAACCTGACCTAGAAAAGCCATGTGACAGTCACGTGACATCGGGTACTACGCATGAACAAATTGACTACTTTCGTTCTAGCACACACGCAGTTCCAACACGTTGTTCAAACATGTCGAAGCGCCAAAGGCTTCTAACTGATGTATCTGTAAACAGGTTCAAAGTGATTTCGTTGGCAGTAAGCATAGCTCTGGAAGATGCTGATGACGACTGCTTAATCGTTGGAGGGATAAAACGTCCGCGCCAACATGCTTTCTGGATGTCCCCGTTCCTCGAGCCACGAACAGACGTGACACAGCGGAACACCTTGGCAAAGCTCGAATCTGATTTTGTGCGAGTATGTATTTATAAATCTTTATCTTAAATCATATATACATCAAGCATCTTCAGCTACTGTGGTAATGATCATGTCAGTCCATCGCAGCATATTAAACTATAGTTTATATTTTAAATTAGAACAGCCCCCCCCCAACCCCACTCCCTGTCAACCATGGTTCGACTTGTATTTATGCCTCCACCGAAAAGGGCGGGCTGCTCAGACTTGACCGTACGTCCAAATTTTATAATAAACCTTAAAAACATGTTAACGCACGCTTGAACTGTAAGCTGGTTAAACTAAAGAAATTATTAAGATAATCAACTTGTATGTATAATAATTGACCTCCTGTAATTATTATTTTCAGCTAGGCTGTCAAAGTGTGTTCACAAAAACAACAAGGATGCCTCCAGCAGTTTACATGGAGCTACTAGACCGTGTTGCCCCCCTCATCCGTAGGCAAGACACCAACTACAGGAAGGCAATAACCCCAGAGGAGCGTCTGAGCCTTACTATCAGGTATCTCACTAGAGGTACGTGTTCATTATCAAATAATAATTTTGTTGGTTGAATATTAGTAATAAAAAATATATATACCGGTACATAAGTTAGACTGTGCACTTAATTTACCTTAAAATATATGTCAGCGTCAAAATTCCTAATGTGCCTTTTCCTAATAGCAAATTAAAATTCCTGTATTATAAATATGAAGAAATAGAATCCTCTGAATGTTCCATCATAAACCAATTATTTCACATAAATCATCTTTATCTATTTATTACATAATTTTTACTGTAATTTCGGCATTACTTTTCCAGGGGACAGTGTCACCACTCTTCATCAAAGTTACCTCGTCGGTGAAAGTTCCGTCCTTCCTATAGTGAGAGACACCTGCAAAGCCCTTTACGCTGTGCTACATGAAGAATTTCTAAAGGTATTACAAGTCCTGTTAATATGCACTTATAAATTTAAAGTATATAATAGTATCTCTTAATTAAGAATCATGTAATTTGGTATTATAGTTCACTAATTACTAATTTTGTCACATAAAGAACGTTTCCTATTAGTTTATAAAAGTAAAATATTATTATTTGGACAATTAATCTGTTACTTTATGTTATGTATTAATTATGAAAATATTCTTTATTATTAATATCATTACTTTATATGTTTGCTAAATGTTTGTGGTCTTGTTTTCAGTCACCTAAAACGAAAGAAGAGTGGGATAGAGTTTCACAAGATTTCCACGACCGCTGGAACATGCCCCATGTACTCGGGGCACTAGATGGGAAACATATCCGCATAATAAAGCCCAAGAAAACTGGAACCCTGTATCACAACTATAAGAAATTCTTCAGTATAGTCCTCTTCGCCATGGTAGATGCCAACTACTCTTTCATGTACGTGGACGTTGGGGCTGAGGGACGATCATCCGATTCAACTTTGTGGAAGTTCTGTTCCCTGCAGCAAGATCTCAAAGATGAGAGCAATCCGTTGGGGGTTCCAGAAGCTGTCCCATTCCCGGGCTACAAGGGTGACCTGCCATACTATTTTGTCGCAGATGATGCGTTCGAGATGACGGAGCACCTCATGAAACCGTATCCCTCTTCCAAGTTAACCATGAAACAACGGATTTTCAACTACCGTCTATCACGTTGCCGTAGGATTGTCGAAAATGCCTTTGGAATTTTGGCAACACGTTTCCGGATTCTGAGAAGAGAGATTGATATGACACCTGAACATGCTGCTGAAGTAGTCATGGCGTGCATTGTGCTTCACAACTTCCTACGGGAACGTGCTGGCAAAGTGTATATTCCAAAGGAAGCAACGGATTGGGAAGACCGTGACTATGTGCAACACAGGGGAATTTGGAGGGGTGAACCTGCCCTAGCTGGCGGTGATCCGACCGTGATCAGAAATAGGAGTGCTCGGGTGAAGCAAATTCGGAACAACCTTGCCGACTGGTGTATGACAAAGGAAGGGTAACTGCAGTATCAGTATGATGTGATCCTGCAACATGATTTCTTTTTTGAACGTTAAGATTAAAGTAATCTTTCTACTCCAATCATGTTATTTTACCGGAAGAAATAAAACATACATGTAGATGATCTTTGAACTGTGAAAGAACAACTTTATTGTGTAGTATCAACAAAAACAAGAGTATATATAGCACATTCAAGTATTTATCTGTGCCAACAAATAAAAAATAGTACGTAACTGTCTATCTGTTGTGACGCAAAAATTTGTAATTTTCTGAGTATTTTTTATTAATATTTACTCCTATAATATAAAACAGACATCCGTACTGTGGACAGTACGGATTTCGCTCTTGGCCAGTCGTCAATTTCATACTGCCTCCTGCCGATGTCATCTATATGTATGAAGTTGACTACTGACTGTAAACACTAACTGTTCCGTCCACCGTACGGACTTCTAATTATGCTTTGGATAACATGAAAATGTAATTTCTGGAATGATTTCTTGTACTCATAGTCATGCTATCTTTGACATTAAAGCTAGCAACTATTTAAATGAAGGTGGTATCTGATTGTCAGCATAATATCTCCTTTATGCCATCCAAATAAAAGTTTTTTGATACAGTTTGATCACTTCTCCAGTCACAGGTTATTTATCGTTAACAAAAATCCAAACACTTTTTGATTGAAAGGCACATCCACCAAGGCCAATACAGTAATCTGGATGGACCATGCGCAGAGTAATTAATGCAGATGCAGGTAGAACTTTTCCGATACTGCAAGAAAAACATGACTTAGAACTACACATTTTCCAATAGAAGAATCTAGGAAGTACATCTTTTTTGTACCTTTAAATGAGAATGATAACCAACATGTAGATTTCCACCGTTATTCAAACTATACCTATATGACAGGTACTACCATAAATTAAATTAAATATATGAAAAAGAATATATGAGAACACCCGTAAAAATAAACTTTCAAAATAGAAAAATATAATAAACTTCATCTACCTTATTACTAATAAAATAACTTAACAAATCTGCAAACTTTTCTCAAAGGAGAATACAAGCATGGTTAACAAAATTATCCGTTCCTTTTGTATACTAAATAAACTTGGACGGGTCGTACCAGACTCCTCTCATGTCAAACAAACGAACAATACACACTACTAGCTAAAACAAGTATCTGCATAGCACCAGTCAGGTTTAAAGTAATTATAAAGTCACCATAATTATGATGACACATGATCGATTATCTCAACAACCTAGTCCATATCCTCCGACGGCCATTTTCCTCTAATAGCTTTCAAGGCAAGTCCGTAGACATGATGCATAAAAAAATCACGACGATCCTGCTCCATACGTTGAAGTTGAGGCACGAGTGAATCCGCCCACAACTGCTCCGGGGAAACTGAGTTCACGGCCGCAGCTGTAGCCTCCGTCTTTGCTGCCATTTGAGAAATGTCTTCTTGGAATTTGTCCATTTTTTTTTTCTTTTCTTCCATGAACAGCATCACTGCCTTCTCCTTCTCTTTATCCTTCGTTTTTTTAGTTGCCTCTTGAGCTGAGCGGTAGGAAGGACCCTGTTGCTTGAACCAGGTGCTCATGTCAAGTTTAACATCATATGACTTTTGAACTTTTGGGGCTGTGTCAACCATCGCAGCTTTTTTCCTTTCAGCGGCTGTTTTCTTAGTAGTACTCGGCTTCGGCATTTCTTTGACATTACTTACATTGTCTTTGTTTTTTTGTTTATCGACTGTCAAGGTTGAGTCTCCTGCCTGAAGATCCAGGAAGAGACGGCGTTCAGCCGCTGTTGTTTTCACCAACTTTGCTTTAACAGCAAACAGATCGTAAGAGTCCTGGATCCCTTCAACGGCTTCTTTCCCAGACTTTTTTTCAATTTCTTTTAGGCCGACATTTGTATTGTTTTGGAACGTCTTTTTCAGCAACTGACGTTTTGCAAGGGGTGCTGTATCACGACATGAAGAACTACCAGTGTCGACGTTGACGCCTACATCACTACCCAGGCCCCGATGGGTTTTTTTAATTTTTGATGGGTCTTCTGTTTTTTTTTGAGTTTTTGTCTTTTTTGACAGTCGATCTGATCTTTTGATCGAGGCATCAACAGCTTTCTCATCGGACAATCGTGAGTTGAAACTGTAATGTTTTGTATTCACTATGAAGTCTATTTCACTGCCAACCTCGGATGGGGTTGGCGTGGGCGGTTTTGGTATCGGTGACAATGTATTATCCAGTAACACTGCGCCGCATGGTAGTTCCTTGTCCAACGACGCTTCGTCATCAGATGTTATGTCCTAAAAAATCAAATAATAAATATGTGGATAAGTATGAATTTGTTAAATACATGCGACGTTGTTGAATGTATTAATTTGGTGCCAAACCATTTAATCAAACAAATGTGTAATGTCAAAATTTGTTTAAGTAAGTCCCAAAAAATAATTATCTATAGACCGACTGTGTTGACTTATATATTTGTTAGACTTTATACCAACTTTTACATGATTGCAATAGCTTTAAAAATTTGATATCTCACTTAAACTTTAGCTAAATATAATCTGTTATTCATTTATTGGAGAACGTATTGATCTACAAGACGCAGACGGGTGCCCATACAAGGTCAACTGATGACAAAGTATGGCTTCATACCGCAGGCTCGACGGCTATTTTTGAAATAAAATTGACGGACAACTAACTCCCTACAGGCTCAATCAATATGTTACATTGTAATTATACACTATACACCTAGTACTGTTTACTGAATAGATTCTAATAAAAGAAATGATACACAAAATGCCATAGCCTTTTGCTACAGCCCATTGTCACTACAGACGCAAAATTCTTTTATATTGTAGTTTAGTCTCTGTTCCCCGGAAATGTGTTTACCGTCCGGCAACATTCCAAGTACGAGTATGTAACTGCTGATAGAAACAATGGCATGTTTGACTTTTATGTAATGAAGAAAATAATGTTCCAGTAGCTAGTATTAACCATTAATTTACAAACAACATACCTTTGTCTTTCCAGTACATCTTGGAGTTGACTTTAAGTTCTCTTTGACTTTCAGGGATCCCTTGTGAGCTGGACTTTTCCCAGTATACGATGACAGGCTGGATGACGTTTTAATGTGCTGCCGTAGGAAGGATAGCATGCTCAATATTTCTCGCTGACGTTCTGTTCTTCCCTCAGGTTCAGAGCCACTTTTGACGGAACGGTGCATACGTTGATAGTGATTCCGAAGGCTGGCCATGCGTGTCTCGATGATGTGAGCTGAAAGAAGAGAAACATTCAAATATAATTAAATTCCTGTATTAACAAGGGAATAAATAAATGATTTATGATTATTTTGAGATTTGTGTTTTTTACAGTGATAATTTGTTTTAATTCTAACATTAAACTAATTTGACCTTACAATTTGACAAATTAAAGGACCAACTTATAATATTCTGCCTGTTAATGGCTAAATACTATTCTATAGTTTAAGTAAAATATTGTGGCATTAAAGTTTTTTGGTTGGTATTACAGACAAAATGTGCATTTTAAAGTGTGCAACTAGTTGATAATATCTTTTGAGCAAATTTAATTAGGATGACATGCAAAATATGGATCGCCGGCAAAGAAATTACAAAACATTTTCAGAAGTACAATTTCATAACTTACGTGGTACTTGCAGTATAGTTGCAAATCTTTTCATTATCGTATTCCTGTCATCGGCATTAAGATACCCTTTGTGTTTGAAGTCGTACAATGAGGTTTCGTCTTCCCATAATTCGCACAGGGTCACCTCCCGTGTCTGATCCTCCGTCCACCAATCTTCATGATTTTTGTTAGGATCATCGTAGATGGAAGTATCCAATTGAGACATCCTCAATTTTGTCGAAGTACCAGCGTCGTCATCGTGTGCTTCAATGTCCGAGGGTAGTGAATCGGATTCATCCACAGGTAGTTTACTATAATCAAGAGCACCGTCCATGGTAAGCTGACTATCTTCATGTACATTGCCACTGGCCAAATCTTCAGAATCGTCTATGCTCACTACATCAGAAGCGTGGTCGGATTCTGGTAGACTTTTGACTTTAAGATTTGCCTCATCCTCCCTAGATTTTTGTATAATGGCTAAAATGGCTTTCTTGTCTTTTAGGGAAACTCCAAATAGTTCTGACTCACTTTCTCCCCCACCATCTGTGCCGTCAGCGCCGTCAGGGACATCAACAATTGAACTTTTGTCAGCATCACAGTCTTCAGATTTGCTTGGGTCCTGCCTAGGAACCGCCCGCCGCCCGCCGAGTGTTGCTTTACGGGGGGCTGCGTTACTTGTTTCCGGGACATTAGAGTCGAGCACACAAACTTTATCCGGGGTGGAGTTACGCCTTGGACGCCCACGGCCACGTTTAACTGGTTCTTTTTTATCCTCAGATGTTCCCGCTACTGACTCAACAGTTTTTGATGCAGTCTTACCACGTTTAGATGCGGGTTGCTCTTTCTTTCCAGCGTTGGAGCGCTTTCCGCGTACCTTGGGCGCCATTTTATTGAGCCGTACAAACCTGGTCACATGATCAGGCCACATGACTGCCAAACACAACCTCTAGCGGATAGGAAACGTAGTAATAGTTGAGACATTTGACACTAGATGGCGACAACGGAGTGAATGGTGAATGCGCAGATATCCGTCGACGGGGAAAAAATATCAAACATGGTTTGATATTGGATCCGTCCGTCAGAATTGACATTTTATTGGAATTCTGGTGGTAAATTTAAAGTATTTAGACGGACGTTGAACGGACAAAATGACTTCCACCAACTTCCGTACAGGTTATTTGATTTAAAAGTTGACGGTTTGCTCAATTTTGGACGGCGACGGCCTCTGTGGAAGAGGGAATGAAAGATCCGTACAATTTTTCCGACGGAACAGTGCAAACGTTGACGGAGAAATACGCTTCCACTGCCGACGGATACTGAATTCCGTCGATTTTTTATTTTTTTTTTCGACTTTTCTTGACGGACGGATTCATCAACTTTGGTGGATGTAGGCCTTAAGAAGAACGCTCTACTGAAAGAAGAAACGACCCTGGGAGCTGTTTCAAAAGTCGGGAGGGTGCTTAACGAGAGTACTCATCGCCAATGCGAGAGGCCAATAATGGAACTTGAGGCGTCGCTGTCGAGGTGGAGGTGCCACTCTCTATGGGATATTGGTAGTACTTTTGCTGCCGCTTTGATTTGAGGTGCCGCTCACTGTTGCCACTCTCGCTTACAAAATGTGATGTGCTGCTGGCGAGACCTCACTCGACTTTTGAAACAGCTCCCTGATATCGAACCTGATGGTACACTCTTAATGTCCAGTTCTCTTAAATGGCATAAACAAGAGAACATTGAAACCAAGCGACAGTCTTGTAAGCGATAGTTTGTAAGGTGAAATACAAGGGTAGCAACTCATTACTTCTTAATCTAGCAGATAGATAAGGAGAAGAGGGTGTTGGGTAAATAAAATGTTATTGTTTGAATTGTTAACAACATTTTATTGCGTGATATAAGATTTATATTAAGATAATATTTTGAAATTGATTGAAATTTAATTTGTCAGTATGAAAATTGAATAAAATAAAAGGGGATGAAGGATGAAATATGAGATGAACAGGGTGGGTTGGTGGAAGTTTTTGTAGTAAGAGTTAGGTGTAAGCGTGTCTGTGGCAAGGAGAAGAAGACTGGTAGGTGGCACGAGGTGGTGCAGGCATGTTTTATTGGTTTGTGGGTGAAACGCTAGATGTCGCAATGAGCGCCCCTGGTCCTATGGACCATGAACAACCCATTACTTCTTAATCTAGTGAATAGATAAGGAGAAGAGAGTGTAGGGCAAATAAAATTTTATTGTTTGAATTGTTGATTAAATTTTATTGTGTGATATAAGATTGATATTAAGATAATATCTTGAAATTGATTGAAATTCAATTTGATAATATGGTGTATGGTGTATACAATAGAACACCCCACATAAGCGGACACCCCACATAAGCAGAACGAAGAAGTTTCCCTCTATTAGAGTGTACTTTAACCCCACGTAAGCAGCACCTTGCATAAGCACCCCACATAATAGGACAGTTATTTCGGTATAAAAAGGCCTAAAACCCTGTCTGAGGGGATTAATCTGCGTATTTTAATGAATGTATGCGAGTATATTTACAGAAAATACATTTTATAATTCAAAGTTTGATAAATTCAGACCCAATTAGAATATTTGAAAATAGAGTTCAGATCTGTCAATGCCTCTGGCTCCTCTAAATATCAGTATATAACATATGCATATTGGATCGGAGGAAACCTGAAACGCTGCGTAAGCAGACATCCCATGTATGCGGACACTTTGGCACGGAACGAAAGGTCACTCATCCTCTTTTTATATCTTTTTACTGTGAAATCACTTATGGTGTGTATGATATCAACTATACTATGTCTCTCCACACATGTTGTGTCTGAAAAACTGGATTGTATTATGAGATGAAACAATAAAACTGAATAAGAAAAACAAACAAACGCTTTCTCTTTTACATTTATTGAAACACTCTACCCTTATCCATTTATGACAGGCTTCTATCTACTCCTTGTTGGTATGAGTGGTGGCCATATTATCACAATATACATAGCAGTGTAACAGCAGTATTCATATTCCTTCATTCTATTCTAACCTGTATGTGCAGAATATATAAATCATTGACGACTTTCATTTGAATGAACAATTATTTACTGCTTTATCTAGCATGAGGCCGAGCAAAGAGTACAACAGGTGTTTAGATGTATTCAAAGGACTACCACAAAGCAATTGCAAAAGCAAACAATATAATACAAAGGTTAATCTGGATCATTTGTAAATATCTATTAGAGTTTATATGGATCAGATTATATTGACATGTTTTTTACATGTGAATATCTACATTTTCTATATCTTAATATTATGATGTTAAGTCCCACATTTACTCTTTAACACTTAGAGGTGACAAAATTCAAGGAATATGACATGGGTTTATATTTAAGGTAAATTTTCACAAATGCCATAAAACTGATATTCAACACTAGTTATGTGTATAAATGAAAACATCCTCTTCAAGTCACTTAAGGTCTTGGTGACATGCTGGTTATATTGTCAGTGATGTTATGAACAAGAGTTGCACATTCTGCAGGCTGTCCAAACTGAAACATAACTATTGTGTAGGTTGCAATGGTCCCTACAATCTGAAACAAAAATGACTAGATTTATCATTAGATAATGACTAAAGTAAAGGGAGTGCTCCACTGGGCGGGCATATGCCATGAAAAGTGTGCCAATAAGCACCATGTGGTGGCTGGCGACTGGGCCAGCGACTGGGCTGTGGGTTAATACAATATAAGCAATGGCTAATCTGTGCTCATACCACCGGGCCAGCAGAGCACACCCTTTAGAAAACAGTTGTTTAACCCTCAATAAAATTACCAAACATAATCAGCTTGTCTGTTTTTTGTGTGGATTTTCCTAAACAACTTGATGTCTGTAGCAAAGCCTCGTTGGTTAGGACTGGTACTAGGGATGGATACAACCACTTACAAATACATGGACAATGACCTTGAACAGTCATTCAAGCGTGTCATTCCTTTCTTCATTTTTTCTTCATATGTCCCTTGTATATATCCTCTTTACATATCACTTATACATGCATCTTGTGTTTGTCATACCCTGTTCACTGTAACATAATTATTCCCACCTATCCTTTCTCACTCCTTTAATTTTCAATAATCTTCTATTGACATTTTTACAAATACTGACAACATTTGATGATAGACAAACAGAAAAGCATATATATACTTCACTGAGAACATTATTGACTCTTTCTATGCAAGTTCTTCATTTCTGGTAATTTCAACAATGCCCATTTCATCAGTCAACAGCAAAAATCAATAATAGCCAAGAATCCCTTTTTAGTATGTATACTTTATTGAGTATGGGAAAAATGCACAGATTCACTGCCTACTTTAGGGAGAGGTTACATACTTTCAATGTGCTGCAAAAACTATCCCTTCACTATTTGCATGCTCTAATAATGTGTGTTGGAGGTTATGTGGGTTGTGTATATTCCTGGGCCCTGTTTTTCAGTCGAGGCGATCTCAAGTTGAGACCCTTTGAAAGGCAAACTGTTTTTCAGTTGAGATGATCTCAAGGGATCTCAGGCTGAGACTGAGATGTGAGCGTTTCGGGTGCTATGGGTGTTTTTCAGTTGTGACGATCTCAAGGGATCTCAGGTGAAATGATCTCCCAAATGGTCTCAACCTGAGACCAGTTGACACTTGTCATAACTTATTTTTTCAGTTGCTAAAACTTATTCTAATTTGGAAATATTTGGAGCATAGGGTACTAATAATCTGACATTCCTATATGCAAAATTTCATAGTTTTCCTGTGGTTATGAAGACCGTGATAAACATTTGTCTGGAAATCTGAAAAATGCAGGCACTGCACTTCTCAGGCAGCTTGTGTATACCTACTGTAATGGTTGATTTTATTTGAGCAGGGTGAGGTCAATGTCATTCCATATTTGTGAAGAACAGCAACACCCATTCAGAAAGTAAAACATGTCTCACTTAATGAATACTCAATGGAAAATTATGAATTTTTAGGATTGGATCAAATGGACATTGTCAAATATTCATTGTAAATATAGTCTAATTTAGATAAGTATAAGTGTTTCAAATCCATAATTTCCGATTTTAGAATCTTGTACCTGGCAGAAAATGATCTCTAGGGATCTCAGGTTGAGATCATTTTAGCTGAGATCCGCTGTAGCTAGCTGAGACCACGTCTGAAAAACACCTGCAGCCATTGATCTTCCAAACGGTTTCAGGATCACTCACAGATCTCAGCGGATCTCAGCTAGAGATCGTCACAACTGAAAAATAGGCCCCAGGGGGGTGTTTTTCAGTTGAGAGGATCTCAACTTGAGATCCGCTAAGATCGATCCAAGATCCAGGGCCCTGTTTTTTAGTCAGGACATTCGTAACTTACGACACATATCTGCCGTCAGTGTGCTAGAGAGCTACAATCATAGAGCGGGTACGACACTTAGTGGAGATAGGACACTTAGGGAGCTAAAAGGTGTGCTATAGTCACGACAGTCGGTGGCCAATGGAGCGGAAATAGTGGCCATAAGTGTCGTATCTCTAAGACCACTCTGGACATGTCATACCGAATGCGCAACTTCACTTCACGTTAAGCAATGAAATTTTAACACGAGTAAGGTATACATATCACCTATTATCGTACAAAATATGAAGATAATCGGTTTCACCGTCCCGAAGTTATCGGCGTTTGAATTTCGTCATAGCAATCATCTGCTCTGGAGGCCAGTGTAGCCTCAAGGTGCCTACGCTGGTTCCCGGGTCATCCGCTAGGGGGCACGGCGGAATTAGATCCGATCGTAGGCCGGTGTTTCAAATTCAAACGCCGATAACTTTGGAACGGTGAGACCGATTTTCTTCATATTTGGTAGGATTATAGGTTCAATGTATCCCGTACAAGAAATTTACAGTGACGTTTTATAGAACCTAAGACAGTTCTATACTTGTCTTAACTTCCACCAAGATCGTTTGATTCACCTACGATACTGTCTATAGCACACCCGCCATCTTGTGTCTTGAAAAACCGCATAAAATCTTGATCCGATCTCAGGCGATCATAGACTTGCGATGTCGTGACTAAAAAACAGGGCCCTGAGACTGACTTTGAGATCAATGGCGGAAAGTGTTTTTCAGACGTTGTCTCAAGTCTACACAGCCGATCTTAGGGGATCTCAACTCCAAGGATCTCAAGTTGAGAACCCTAGCCCTCTGCGTAGAGCGATATCTCAAGTTCTATAGTGATCTTCCTGCGGGTAACCAACTTAAGTGAACCAGAGCCTCTAAATCACCTGTTATTATTGTCCCTCGCGATACCTTTTGTGAACCAATCTCAAGTTGAGACCAATCTCAAGTTGAGACCGATCTCAAGTTGAGACCAATCTCAAGTTGAGACCGTTTTCGAGCATACCAGTAGGATTTTCACAAGCGGCCCGAGTGGTGCAGTCACTGCACTTTACACTCTCTTTTCAAATGTTTCTCATGGTCATAATAAGCAAAAGAATAATTTGAAAATGGGTATATAACTTTGCCAGGTTATTAGGTTGCTTTGCTTGAAATATCTTCTAATTATACTAAGTTTAACCCTTTCAGTCCCACGCTCCTGAGAGCAACTTCACACTAAAAAATAGGTTATATATATGTTGCGGTCATTTGAAGACTTTTCAAGTGATTGAAAAGATTTTTCATATATGAACTTCATATTCCATAAGGATTCTGTAACTGTTGTAGTTTATTCCAATTTTGGTTACCATGGCAACCATTCCTTCTTTTTTTCAGAGAAATTGCAATTATTTACAGAAATTTATTGAATAACATGACTTTACAGTGGTTAGTCATCAAACTCTGAGAGGAAAAATCCACCAGTATATCTTTCGGTAAATAGAGTTAACAATCTGGAAGGGTTTTACTTTCTTTTGTCGCCATAGTGACCCTCAAAATCGGGTATGAAGGCACTATCATAGATGCACCTGACCAGTCATGTGAAGGTAATGCGCCAATGTTTTTAGGTGAATTTATCACGAAAAGGGCTTTTGATACATGTCATGCTTGTTTCTCAAGTTTTTGACTGGTTGAAAAGATTTTTCATATATGAACTCCATATTCCATTAGGATTCTGTAACTGTTGTAGTTTATTCCAATTTTGGTTGCCATGGCAACCGTTCCTTGTTTTTGTCAGGGAAAATTGCATTTTTGACAGAAATTTCTTGAATAACATGACTTTACAGTGGTTAGTCATCAATCTTTCAGGGGAAAATCCATCAATATATTTTTCGGTAAATAGAGTTAACAATCTGGAAAGGTTTTACTTTCTTTGGTTGCCATAGTGACCCTCAAAATCGGGTACAAAGGCCTCTCCTAGACGCACCTGACCAGACATGCGAAAGTAATGCACCAATGTTTTTAGGTGAATTTATCACGAAAAGGGCCTTTGATACATGTTCTGCCTGTTTCTCAAGTTTTTGACTGGTTGAAAAGATTTTTCATATATGAACTCCATATTCCATTAGGATTCTGTAATTGTTGTAGTTTATTCCAATTTTGGTTACCATGGCAACCGTTCCTTCTTTTTGTCAGAGAAAATTGCATTTTTGAGAGAAATGTCTTAAATAACATGACTTTACAGTGGTTAGTCATCAATCTTTGAAGGGAAAATCCATCAATATATTTTTCGGTAAATAGAGTTAACAATCTGGAAGGGTTTTACTTTCTTTGGTTGCTGTAGTGACCCTCAAAATCGGGTACGAAGGCACTATCAAAGACGCACCTGACCAGTCACCTGAAGGTAATGCACCAATGTTTTTAGGTGAATATATCACAAAAGGGGCCTTTGATACATGTTCTGCCTGTTTCTCAAGTTTTTGACCGATTGAAAAGATTTTTCATATATTAACTCCATATTCCATTAGGAATCTCACAGTCCGGGTGGCCTCTGGTGGCTGCCGTAGATTCAATGGGGTAGATACCAGGGGTATCACCATCGGCTGAATCTGGGCCTGGCTTGCTTGGGTCTGTGAGGCTTTTGCCTTGGTCTCCTGAGCAACCTTTAGGGTGTAATCACGCACTCATACTCCGTGAGTTGTTGTATGCCGCCCCTAAACTTGTTCATGTTTGTGATAACCTGGTTGTCTAAATGATTAAGGTACCTTGACATGTGCTGTGGTTCCCAGTTTCCTACCCTATTGGTGCTAGTGTAGGTCTCGTTAGTGTCTTGGAATACACATCCCTTGATGCGGATGCAACTGTAGCAGTGGAAGCCACCAGTGCAGGCTGCGGTTCCTTCTGCTTCGGTGCCGCCTTGGGGGCAAGCCCAGCTGGAGAGGGAAGAGAAGGGAAATCCTCCTCCATCGCGGCCCCACCAGTCCCTTTGGCATCTGTGCCTTTCTCTTTTGGTCTGGCACTAGCAGTGCTTGTCTTTGCCGAAGCTTCAGACGAGACTGCTGCCTTTTCAGGTTCCTTAGAGGATTTCTCCCCCTTGGAAGTGCCAGAGCTCTTGTGGTCAGGCTTCACCTTCGCTGTTCCCGTCTTTGAGGAAAACATCGCCCAACGTTACACTACTTGGTGTCCGGCTCCTGTCTGATCGACCAGACCACGAGTTGTCCTCTGAGTCACTGGACTTAGAGGAACCCTTGGTCTTTTGGTCTGGCACCAGCAGTGCTTGTTTTTGCCGAAGCTTCAGACCGGCCTGGGTTTCACCCGGAGAAGGTGTTACCACAGGACCGGTAGAAGCAGGCATCTGGCTCATGACCCAACCATCTATCAACCTTTTCAGCTATGGGTTGGCAATCCCTGACAACTCCCATTCCCACTGTGCCCACAGAAAAAGCCTGCTCTAAAGAAGTAATGAAGAATAGGTTTTCAAAGTTAAGCCTATGGGACAAAAATGCCAGGGGTGCAATAATGCCTAATACTACATATATGCCTCTGTGACATTGGTAAGGTGCTCTGAGGCACAGTATTTTAGTGCCTCAGAAGAGGACCCAGTTGACTATGGCCAATCGTTACACACTGAAGTACCTCATTGACCCATTGGTGCTTGACAAATTGGACCCTCCAAATGCATTTATAGAAGTAGCTGGTTGCTAAGTGGGTTAGAGCAAATGACCCACAGACTAGATAAAACCCAAACCTTTAATTATTTTTACAATACTTCGCTTATTTATCAATGATGGACATGCAATTTTTTGCAAGTCATCAGAATATAGCTTCAAACAATTAAACTTACAGACAGCAGGAAGGAGATGTCAATCAGTAAAAGCCCACCAGCTGTGAGTCCCTTCTGAGGTCCATTCAAACGATTCAGGAAAATCTGAACCTGTAAAATCCATATCAATACCATCATCGTCTACCTTTTAACAATAGGTTTTATACAAGGAAGACCAACAATTTCTCTAAATATTAAGGTCAGTGTAATTTTGGTGCATTGAGCAATTTCACTGTACAATGTTTTGGTAATACCTCTACAAAATTAACTAAAGTGAGTAAGAGAATTTACCACTTGTCTGCCTTTGTCATCTGTTGCACTGAAATCGATCTCGTAGAGAACATCACAGCAAGAGTAAATCTGAATAAAAGATCAATTCTTGATATTTGTGAAACAAAGATAGACTTGTATTTATCAGTATGCGATATCAGAGCCTGTATGTAATGGTTTAAATCTAGGTAGTCAAGAAAGTTTCACAGGGATAGGTTCTTTGCAAATGGTATATTTGCATTTTTGCTTACAGAATTATAGACCAGATATTTCTGAAAATGTTAAAGCCATTAGAAATCAATATCAATGGTCAATATTGTTAGGAATGTGCCTGACAATCCCATTGAATGAGAAGAACTTCACAGATTCGATATTGGAGATTACTGGCAGTGATTGGTCATTACTCCCCTGTGGGACATAACTGTGTTTGTCCAACTGCAATCAATGCAGCTAATTTTGCAATCTTTGATTATGATTTCTGATATATAGTGATTGGAGGTCAATTGAATCTACTTAAGAACTGCTGAGGGTACTACTTCTTGAAATGTCACATTCATTTATCGATTTTGATATAGGAAAGCATTAACCATATGGTTGGATGTCTAGCAGTTGCTGGGGTCTTCTTGGCTCTTAATTGTACAAAATACAGCCAGCTTTCTGCCACCCCATAGGTTACTCCCATGAGAACAACACCAGTATGATGTTGTACAAACAGGGGGAGCCAGCTTTTTTTTAGTTGATGTTTATTCTGGAGTTGACTACTAGGACATATCGTTATCCTATTTTCAGTAGGCTCCAGGGCCATTTAGCTATTTCGGTAGGTAATTAGACAGGGTATAGAAGAGGTAACATGGTGTACAAGGTATTAAACATAATAACAAATTATTGGAATACATTTTCAATTCAGTGAATACAACAATAAAGAAACCAATATCATATAATATATACAGCATTTTAATATATGTTTAAATTTGATAATAGTTTTCATAATAATAGTGGAGTCATTGATATAATGTAACAGTATTGTAATGTAGTGGAGTATGGTTTTGGGAAATGGAAAAAACAACACTCAGTAAGTTAGGCATAGGGCAGTAAGGTTTCCTTTTGTGTACCTTTTGAAACTTTCACATGTATCAATCTGTCTAGTATTATTTTTTTAATTATTCCAAGTTTCACCAGTCTTGTACCATATGCTTCTCTTGTACAATTCCAGGTTAAAGTCATTTTCGGTCATTACTGGTGCCATACCTAGTCTGGTTTTCCGTTCCCTATGATCAATGTATTTATCCATTTTTATTCTACGTTGCGCAAAGTTGAGGATATGGGCATTTCCTCGTTCATCTAATAGGTTTAAACTGCATTTTTTTATGTATATTTGATGTTTCAGTGCGAGGAGGGACTTTTAGGCATATCTTCAAGGCTCTGTTCTGAATTATCTGGGAGCTGTTTCAAAAGTCGAGTGAAGTCTCGCCAGCGGCACGTCACATTTCAAAGCGAGAGGCAGTAACAGCGAGCGGCATTTTGAATCAAAGCGGCAGCAAAACCGGTACCAATACTCAATAGCGAGCGGTGCCTCCACCTCGACAGAGACGCTTCAAGTGCCATTGTTAGCTCTCGCCTTGGTGGTGAGTACTCTCGTTTAGCACCCTCCGACTTTTGAAATAGGTCCCAGTAGTTTTTGTAGTAGGTTGTTTGAGCAGTTATGTACGAGTATGTCTCCATATTCCATTATAGGTAGTACCTTGGCTTTATAGATTCTGATGGCTTGTTTAATGGTTAAATACTTCTGGATTTGTGATAACATAAATGTTTTATGGTTAGCTTTGGCGATGAGATTGTTGATATGTTTATCAAAAAGTAACTGTTGGTCCAGTTTAACACCTAGGTAATTAAAGGTTTCCACTTCTTCAACTACAGTTCCGTTTAGTATAATTGGTGGGGTATTCCTGTTTTTGACTTTTTGGTTCATTCCAAATTTCATAACTTTTGTTTTTCCTACATTTATTGTAATTTAATTATTTTTGCACCATAGTTCCAGGTTATTTACATCAGTTTGTAGCATTCTGTGGGCAATGTTAGGATCTGCACGACTTGTGAATATTACTGCATCATCAGCATATAAGTCAATTTGGCTATTTTCAATTGACCTAGTTATATCATTTATGTATATAAGAAATAGTAGGGGGCATAGAGTTGATCCTTGGGAGACTCCGTGAGTTATTTTACTTGACTGGGATTTTGATAAGTTAGCATAAGTATATTGGGTTCCTAATAGAGGACCTTATGTACAAGTAGGGTTCTGTAATATGGGCAAACCTGTAGCACTTCCATGGATGGGTTCAACCATACTACTCAACAACAAAGGCAAGAGCTGCAGCACCATCTTCCCTAGAATAGATCTAGCACTGCTCTACACATGTTCAGAGAGTCAGTGAAAAGAGTTTGATTTAACAGATGACATTTCAAAAGGTAGACTGATTATAGGAATCAACAATATTTAATGCACATTTGGTGTGTTACTTTAATCATTAGGAGTAAAGATTGATTTAGTTTATGACCTGACTTTACATGAAAGAACTACAATTTGCTGCTAAATATCATTGGATTTTCTAATGACAGTACTCACCTTTGAGTTTACTATGGCAGGCACCACGGAAGTGATAGTAATTTGTATGGAAGTAAGAGTTAACTGCATTGCCATTGACAATTGAAGAGAGTCTCTAGATACTGCTAAGAGATAGATGATCATGCAAAGTGAAAAAATACCAAGGAACACACTTCCAAGATACATGGAAAAGCATTCATTGGTTTTGCCTACAACCTTAAGACACTGCTCATAATGAGACCTCAGATTTTCAATGACATTCGCATTCACAGGAGAACTATTTGAAATGTATGATTCTAACTTTCTGTTAAATCCTCTGAAAACATTGCATAAAATGAAACAGCAAAGGAGAAAGTTTGAGGCCAGAACTATGCAATTAAAAAGAGTAAATGGTCCAATAATGGCAAACACTGTTGAACTGATCATATACATTTGCAGATTCATATCAGAATGAAATTCTGACATTAGTGTATCTCCATCATTTGAAACTATAAAGAATTGATAATACCAGACTACAAATGTGAGGTAGAGAATACTGAGAATGAGACAAAAGCATAGCACAATCTTGATAACAGTAAACATACGATGCAGACCTTTTAGGACTTCATTTTCTATGCCAGCACTACATCTTTCCAAAGTGGAACAATAATCTTTAACATTTTTGTTGAATCTGAAGGAAGAGATATAGATTATGATATTGAACATCGCACATACTACGTTTATTCCTCTTAGTATGACTACACATGAATAGCTATCCATTAGACTTATAGAATCCATAATGAAGGCAGAAGTCAGGAGAACCATCACAAACCCACAATACACCTTGGCAACTACATTCCAAAATAGTGACCTGCCTTCACTTGGCACATAAACTCCAATAACAAGAAAGAGTGGTGAAAGCCATTTCATAGAATTCCAGATGAAATCAATGCCACCATTTCCAACTGCTCTTGCTCTTGGCGATTCTCTGATATTCTGTCCAATCATTTTGTCTCTGGAATGATTAAATCAACTCTCTGAGGATTCTGCACTTTGAGTTTCTGGAACTAACAACACCGTTTGTCTGAGAAATAACATATAGGTCCTTTATTATACATTGAATCAAATCAGCAAATCTTAGACATTTCATCATGCTTTGTCAAGTATTGACTTTCCTTGTTGACCCTGCATGGACATTTTTTCTCAAGCAGACATGCTCCTGTTGAGATACAGTGGAACACAAAAATAGTGGAACTTATTGTGCACCACAGCAGATTTTGCCAGGTTGGCCCATGGATCATTTAATTCTTGCTAGTGAAATATTCACCATATTGTTCTGAATACCATCATTACATTGTCCAGGGATGCCCATTGGGGTTACGGAAAATCGTTGAAATATTTTCATGTGAATTTTTCTGCCTCAGAGAGATCTTGACCATTTGGATAATAAGGCTGCCTAAATAGTGGAATTTTCTATGGAATGTTACTGTATCGAGACTCCAAGGGACCCAAGTCCTACAGACCAGCCTACAGATCATAAGTGGATATAATCAATTTGTCAATTTCTGTGGTCCTTTTGACTGTTTCTGTATGTATTGGACCCCCCTAATCTTGTTAGTGGGTGGGCATCACGTGGGTCCCTGAGATCCATTCTGCTCACCAGATCAGCCTGAACTGAATTAGCATAGAATTGTGAATGTTTTGTAGGCCTTCAGAGGAAACATATGCTGTTTGTTGTTCTCATCATAGCACCACAACTATCCTCCTTGTCCATTAAATCTGGTTTCCACTGTAGACACACAGAAATTGATCATGACAGATTCTCTTCAGAAATATGTTCAATAATGCTTATCAACATGTAAGATGAGTGCATGGGGATAGATCGAACATTCTGTATGTAGACACTAGTATGTGGGAAAAACAATTACTCAAACAGATGCTGGTTTTATAAATGCATGTATATGTGATAGGAAGGCCTTCCTCTTGAGCTCTACATGCCTATAGAAAATGTGCTGACTTTAGCATTAGCAAATACTGTGGTCAGTATGACATATTTTCCTTGGATGTCTCATTCACCAGTGAAATGACCCAAACACCTGAGTTTCAAATAACAGTTTAATAAAATCGTTACTGAATATAGGTTAAAGTTCAAATTTCGGAAATTACGCTTTTGAACTTTGAACAGAGTCAAAAAATTGTAAAACAGATGCTACTTTCTGTGTTGGAATCTTCAGATTTTGTGTAATGGAACTTTACAGTTAATATGAACAAATCTCTACAAATAAACTTTAACCATGCCCTAAGATGTTGCTTAAGGATAAAGAAACCACAGGATGTTAGTACAAATGAATTACTTGTAGAATTCGGAGTTTGAAGAATTAGTCCTACATTAAATATTATTAAATGGTGGTCACTAGATCCTGCACACCTTGAGACGACACATGCCTATAAGACTCGAACCTTAGACAAAGTAGTACTTAAGAAAAAGAAACCTAACCCCGAAAAATACAAGAGTAGTCCGTACTGTATATCAGTCAAATATTGGAATTTATTGTCTGAAACCACACAGAAAGCTAAATCAATTTAGAGTTTCAAGATGCGGATGAAAAGCGATTTACTGCAGCTATTTTTGCAAGATAACATGGTTTTACTTGAATAGAATGGTTGTCATTAGATAACAAATACTGATGCCAAAATACTGCACTAGTTATTTACTGATTATTTTTATAGTGTATATGGCCAGATGTCACATGGACTGGCATAGGGGTCAAAAATTAAGTTAATACTATTGTCAAAACCTTTTGTCTGTGAATAGTACAGTGGGTTGGGAATATGTTGGATGTATGAGGGTAGGTTAAATACCCATAATACACATACACTACAGGGCCAAAGTAGGGTAGTACATTTACTATGTGGAAACGATTGACTCCCTCTTTCTATACACTACAGAGATTATGCTGATAGATTTAATTTTGAGGGCTAATTGTTCAATGTGGCTTTAAGCTCCATGACTAGTTTCAGTAGGTATTCTTTCTTTTTGTTTTAAACCTTACTAAGGGTAATATCAATTAGGGGGTCAATCGTTTCCACAGGGATTCAATCGTTTCCACATTCTCAGATATGGTATCATGGCTATGTACAGGGAAGGAGTACAAGAAAACTGGTCCCATGTGAAGTTACCTTGATATTAGGGGGTATTTATATGAAATGGACAATAGTCAAATATAACATACTTGTTAGCTATCACTGTAGGGTGGGAGTCAATCGTTTCCACACAAAAACTACACAAACCAAGTGAATAGGCTCCCTGTGCTATCATAGTATAGTTAGATATAATTTCTTTTCATATATACATAGGTACATGCTAAGGCTTACCAGGATATAATTTATTCCTGTCTGTGCTATATGTAGATATTTGGAGGGTTCCTTCTTTAGGGAGTCAATCGTTTCCACACTAAAACTATACATGTACATTTTGCCATTGAGAGAGTTTACTATCCTGCCCAAAAATGTGTAAATGGTCTGAAAAAAATCCTTAACCTAAGGGGGCCAGTTAAGAACAATAATTGTTAACATAAATATATTTTTCTACTAATGCTGACCATTGCAAGTATGGTATATTCATTCTATCATGAAAAAACACCCTGTTTCGGGTAGGTTGGGCCCTCTAGCTCCGTTATTTATGATCCGACATAGGCAAAACCATGGTTCCCCTGTAAGGTCTGATTGAGCCTGACCAGAAAACAAAATAAGATAATAGATATCTATCAAATTTAGTGTTTTATTGAATGGGGAAGCAATAATGGTCATTTGACGACGATCCATGACATCTGGCCATATGTGGTGTATGCTTGCCTGTATCATCTTGTTTTTATACTGACCCCTCTGGGAAGAACGTCTCCAGACGACAGACTGTGTTCTCAGCAAGATTTGTCTTAGACAAACACCCTGTGATGTACATGGATCGCACGGTGTGAATCCCACTGTAGGTGCATGTAAGAAGAACGCTGTACTGAAAGAAGAAACGACCCTGGGAGCTGTTTCAAAAGTCGGGAGGGTGCTAAACGAGAGCACTCATCGCCAATGCGAGAGGCCAACAATGGAACTTGAGGCGTCGCTGTCGAGGTGGAGGTGCCACTCTCTGTGGGATATTGGTAGTGGTTTTGCTGCCGCTTTGATTTGAGGTGCCGCTCACTCAGGAAATACCCAGAACGTTAATGCCTCTTTTGAGGATTTTTCTGGAAGTTTGAGTGCGGAATCCGAGGCTACAGTCGTGATGTCTTCACCCCACGAAGGGGATTCGGTAGCTGAGATGTCCCATACTACATCGAGACCCAGCCGTCCGTTGATGACTGAGGGATGTCAGGGAGGAGGTACTTCTACTGCCCAGCTGTCCAATGAGGGATTTCAACCGGATTGTAACTCGTCGAAAGTTGATGAACGTTTGAATGGTCTCGAATCTTCACTCGCGACGATAATGCAGATGCTGTCAACCCCACGCCACGGGAGTCGCAAAGACAGTGTCAAGGCAAAGAGAACCTCCGATAGACACGCTCGCAGCTCGTTAAGTTCGTCTGACAGCTCAGTTAGTGTATCGAGATCAAGAAGCAAGTCTCGCCACAACAGAAGGGGTAAATATGATCATTACCACTATGTGGATAAAGATGAAAAAGTGACTTCTTTTGAGGGTCTTTCGCTTGTTAATTTGAAGCTTTTGCGCGAACTGTATGAGCAAGGTAGGGATTTGACAGGCCTGATTGACCATATGACACTTTTGGCTGAGAAAGCCAAGACTAAAGTGTTCCAGTACGAAGCATTAATCAAATACGATGTTTCTGTTAAAACCAGGGCAGGCAAGAAAGGCTTATCGGCAATCGAAGTTATTGATCCAAGTGAAATCATAAAATTTTTGTCTTATGACAGGACTCTAAGTGCCAAAAACGCTAAAACGAGTTCAAACAAACGCAACCATGTAAATGCTGTCAACGTTTGTCATGCTTTCAACAAATCGGATGGGGGATGTACTTTTACTGCTTGTAAATATCGTCACGCCTGTAGTTCTTGCAATTCCAATAGTCATGGTGCCTATTGCTGTAACTCAAAGAGGTCAACGAATAGCCAGAAATGATGCCAGAAGGCGAATTGTTTTGAAGTTGGGGCTGTCACTAATAGTAAATTCCTAGATATGGATTGTAGGGGTGTTGACAGTGACTGTGAAAACAGTGCTCCAAAGGTGTCAAATGTAGTTGATATGGGGGAAAACCTCAAAACAATTAATAAGAACAGTGAAATTGATGATATCTCTGGCAAAAGTGCTAGGATAACGGTTAATGACTCAGGTATTTTTGAAGTAAATACTTGTGTTGTTTTTGATAAACCAGACTTTAGTTCTGGTGATGATCTACATGAAGAAAATGTAGAATTTTGTACTGACAGTGTATACAGCCCTATCCATACTGTTGAGAGTCTTGCTGTTGATGACAAATCTAGTCTCTATTCTGGAAATGGTCTACATATTGAACATTTTGAAGTGTATGATGGCACTGAATTTGAAATTGCTGGTTATGGACAAGATATTGAGGTTGTAAATACTGATGTAAAGGTGAACACTGATTTTTCTCCCTTTTACACTGTCAATAGTAAAGCTGGCAAAATTAAGATATACAATGAGTGTATCTTGGGTAAATGTGACTGCACATTTTTTATTGGGGAATCACCAGTCCAATTAAAACCATGTCGTAATGCTGCTAGTCTCTGTTTTGAGAATACGGGTACTATTTTGAGTGAGTATGACAAAGAATTTATTTGGGATGGTTTGACTGTAGGATTTCAAATTGTAGATAATGACTACACATCTGACTACTCTTGCCCGAATTACAACTCCATTTTGGAGGATAGTGTGTGTCAAGAAATGACCGAAATAATCGAGTCTGAGTTGTTCAGCGGTAAAGTGTCCGTTGTTAACTCAAAACCAAAATGCAGACACTCACTTGGTGCGGTTATTAAAAGCAATGGGAAGTTACGCCCAATAACCGATTGTTCCCAACCTGAGGGAATTAGTATAAACAACTACATGAGCACTACATTTGAGAGCTTCAGTTATAATACAGTTTATTCAGCAGTTGATGATTTTGTCGGAGGCGAGTACATGTGTGTAGTAGATATACAGTCTGCCTACCGGTCTGTGAATATACGCGCAGACCAGACTAAACTACAGGGTTTTGTCTGGGATACAGGAGTTGGTGAAAGATTTTTCGAAGATAACCGTTTATGTTTTGGTCTCAAGTGTGCGCCAAACATCTTTACTAGACTTTCAAACTATGTGGTTGACTTAGCACACCAGAAGGGCTTGGATAGAATAACAAATTACTTGGATGATTTTTTAGTGGTTGGAAACACGGAGATGGATTGTTTACAAAAAAGGGATACTTTAATCTCTATTCTTGAACATGTGGGTTTTGTAGTAGCTGAATCTAAAGTTACCTATCCGTCTCAGAGTACTGTTTTCCTGGGTATTTGCATCAATACAATTGATATGTCCCTCTCTTTGCCCATGGAAAAAATTGAAAAATTATCTGGAGTTATTAGCAATATTCTTCAAGCAAACAAAGTGAACAAGAAACAGCTAGAGAAACTAGGGGGTCTAGTATCATTCTGTTCCCAAGTGGTACGAGGTGGCAGAACGTTCAGTAGACGTATTTTCGACACGGCAGCCACTATCTCTAGGCACAAAACTATCCCTCTAAACAATGAGATTACAGCAGATCTGCACTGGTGGAGAGATTTCTGTATGACTTTTAATGGCAGGGAAATAATCCAAAAGTCATGTCATTTTTGTCCTATAGTAACTGATGCTTCAAGCCTGGGTTTTGGAGGTTGGGCTGGCCTTGATTACTTTTACGGCACGTGGAACTCTGTAAAATGCGATAGTTTTGATGATCATCACTTTGTCGAGTCACCTCAGATGGATAGCTATGAGGCTAACATCAACCTTTATGAATTATGGCCTGTGCTTGTGGGTGTAAAACGTTGGTCAAGTAATTATAGGAATTCAAAAATTAATATCATTACAGACAACATGCAGGTCTTAGCTATGGTGAACACTAGAAGAAGCAGAAACAAGTGCTGTATGTCCTGGCTAAGGGACTTATTCTGGACATGCTCTGTTTTTAACATTAGCTTACATGCCACATACATTCGTTCAGAAGAAAATGTGTTAGCGGACTGTCTACCTCGGATACAATACAAAGGTTTTCCCGAGAAATGTATCAACGTTTTACTTAATGGTAACATGTGTTGCTCATCTTACAGACATTGAACTGGAGAAGCTGAGGGTAAAGCAGAATGTAATATTGGATTCTTGTCTAGCATACAACACCAAACAGGTCAGAGCGAAGCAGCTTGAATGTTATTTAAGATTTACGGATCTAAGGTCATGGCGACCTTTTCCTACTACTTCTGACCATTTGTCAGTCTATTGTACTTATTGACTAGTTTCCTTAAACCATCTTCTATAAGGAATTATCTTTCGGCAGTCAATTTTTACAACAAATTGTATGGCTATACGGATATGTCAACTGATTTCAAGGTCAAGATGACCATAAAGGGTATTGAAAGACTATTCCATGTAGACACTACTACACGTTACCCCATCTCTGTTAATGACATGAAATTGTTATTTACCAAGTTGGATATGAAGTCAGAGTTGGATAATGTTTTCTGGCTGTGCCTACTTTTGGGCTTCAGGGGACTTCTAAGGAAATCCCATTATACCTTCTCGTCCCACACTATTAAAAGGAAGGATATCTTTGTTTACAGTGACCACGTTGAGTTAGTGGTTCGTACGACCAGTTGGGTTCCAGGAAACAAATCTTGAGATTTGATGATATTGTTTCTTCTCCATTCTGTATAAAACCATATCTAAACAATGTAATTCGACTTCAGGAACCAGGTTCAGATGATTACCTACTCAGATTCAGGAGTGGGAACACACTCCTACCTCTGACTTATCAGAGGATAAACAATAGGTTAAAAAGCCTATCTAGTGCTTTAGGGTTTGGTAATGGCTCAGTCACGTGTCACTCTCTTAGACATGGCGGGGCTACCTTTTTAAAGGACCTGGGTCTGCCTACGTCAGACATCAAGGTCAGAGGTAATTGGGTGTCTGGTGTGGTAAACACTTATCTACACCAGACTTCTGCCACAGTGAAGTATTCTGATCTTTTGGCAGCTAATCACTTGAAATTATTGAATTGATCTCTCAATTGTGGCTGGCGGGTTTTTGCCCATGTTTATATATATTTACCGCCATCCCTGTTTCGTGTTCAATCCATTCACCTATTATTATAGGTTAATATTATTTATGTCACTATATAACTTATTATATATATATAAATTAATCAACCGCCTACCGCGTAGGACTCGACAAGTCTAGTTCGAGTATATTATACGCCCCAGCTGTTTTCTCGGGTGCGTGTATCTAGGTTACGGGGTCACCAAGGTATCAAGTGACGTCACGTTCTCCGCAACGGTTATTCCGCTGCCTCAAATCAACAACACGAGTCGTGTTTTAGTCTTACTTTTAGGCTTAGCCTATTATATGTATCGATCTAGATGTTCAGGCTTATTGTAAATGTGTTAATAAACCCATGTTTATATATATTTACCGCCATCCCTGTTTCGTGTTCAATCCATTCACCTATTATTATAGGTTAATATTATTTATATGGTGTGTATGATAACAACTATACTATGTCTCTCCACACATGTTGTGTCTGAAAAACTGGATTGTATTATGAGATGATACAATAAAACTGAATAAGAAAAACAAACAAACGCTTTCTCTTTTACATTTATTGAAACACTCTACCCTTATCCATCTATGACAGGCTTCTATCTACTCCTTGTTGGTATGAGTGGTGGCCATATTATCACAATATACATAGCAGTGTAACAGCAGTATTCATATTCCTTCATTCTATTCTAACCTATATGTGCAGAATATATAAATCATTGACGACTTTCATTTGAATGAACAATTATTTACCGCTTTATCTAGCATGAGGCCGAGCAAAGAGTACAACAGGTGTTTAGATGTATTCAAAGGACTACCACAAAGCAATTGCAAAAGCAAACAATATAATACAAAGGTTAAAAAAAGAAAAAAAAAGAGAAGATTTAACTACATTAATACAAAGGTTAATCTGGACCATTTGTAAATATCTATTAGAGTTTATATGGATCAGATTATATTGACATGTTTTTTACATGTGAATATCTACATTTTCTATATCTTAATATTATGATGTTAAGTCCCACATTTACTCTTTAACACTTAGAGGTGACAAAATTCAAGTGTTAGGAATATGACATGGGTTTATATTTAAGGTAAATTTTCACAAATGCCATAAAACTGATATTCAACACTAGTTATGTGTATAAATGAAAACATCCTCTTCAAGTCACTTAAGGTCTTGGTGACATGCTGGTTATATTGTCAGTGATGTTATGAACAAGAGTTGCACATTCTGCAGGCTGTCCAAACTGAAACATAACTATTGTGTAGGTTGCAATGGTCCCTACAATCTGAAACAAAAATGACTAGATTTATCATTAGATAATGAATAAAGTAAAGGGAGTGCTCCACTGGGCGGGCATATGCCATGAAAAGTGTGCCAATTAGCACCATGTGGTGGCTGGCGACTGGGCCAGCGACTGGGCTGTGGGTTAATACAATATAAGCAATGGCTAATCTGTGTTCATACCACCAGGCCAGCAGAGCACACCCTTTAGAAAACAGTTGTTTAACCCTCAATAAAATTACCAAACATTATCAGCTTGTCTGTTTTTTTGTGTGGATTTTCCTAAACAACTTAATGTCTGTAGCAAAGCCTCGTTGGTTAGGACTGGTACTAGGGATGAATACAACCACTTACAAATACATGGACAATGACCTTGAACAGTCATTCAAGCGTGTCATTCCTTTCTTCATTTTTTCTTCATATGTCCCTTGTATATATCCTCTTTACATATCATTTATACATGCATCTTGTGTTTGTCATACCCTGTTCACTGTAACATAATTATTCCCACCTATTCATTATCACTCCTTTAATTTTCAATAATCTTCTATTGACATTTTTACAAATACTGACAACATTTGATGATAGACAAACAGAAAAGCATATATATACTTCACTGAGAACATTATTGACTCTTTCTATGCAAGTTCTTCATTTCTGGTGAATTCAACAATGCCCATTTCATCAGTCAACAGCAAAAATCAATAATAGCCAAGAATCCTTTTTTAGTATGTATACTTTATTGAGTATGGGAAAAACGCACAGATGCACTGCCTACTTTAGGGAGAGGTTACATACTTTCAATGTGCTGCAAAAACTATCCCTTCACTATTTGCATGCTCTAATAATGTGTGTTGGAGGTTATGTGGGTTGTGTATATTCCTGGGCCCTGTTTTTCAGTCGAGACGATCTCAAGTTGAGACCGTTTGAAAGGCAAACTGTTTTTCAGTTGAGATGATCTCAAGGGATCTCAGGCTGAGACTGAGATGTGACCGTTTCGGGTGCTATGGGTGTTTTTCAGTTGTGACTATCTCAAGGGATCTCAGGTGAAATGATCTCCCAAATGGTCTCAACCTGAGACCAGTTGACACTTGTCATAACTTATTTTTTCAGTTGCTAAAACTTATTCTAATTTGGAAATATTTGGAGCAAAGAGTACTAATAATCTGACATTCCTATATGCAAAATTTCATAGTTTTCCTGTGGTTATGAAGACCGTGATAAACATTTGTCTGGAAATCTAAAAAAATGCAGGCACTGCACTTCTCAGGCAGCTTGTGTATACCTACTGTAATGGTTGATTTTATTTGAGCAGGGTGAGGTCAATGTCATTCCATATTTGTGAAGAACAGCAACACCCATTCAGAAAGTAAAACATGTCTCACTTAATGAATACTTAATGGAAAATTATGAATTTTTAGGATTGGATCAAATGGACATTGTCAAATATTCATTGTAAATATAGTCTAATTTAGATAAGTATAAGTGTTTCAAATCCATAATTTCCGATTTTAGAATCTTGTACCTGGCAGAAAATGATCTCTAGGGATCTTAGGTTGAGATCGTTTTAGCTGAGATCTGCTGTAGCTAGCTGAGACCACATCTGAAAAACACCTGCAGCCATTGATCTTCCAAACGGTCTCAGGATCACTCACAGATCTCAGCGGATCTCAGCTAGAGATCGTCACAACTGAAAAATAGGGCCCAGGGGGGTGTTTTTCAGTTGAGAGGATCTCAACTTGAGATCCGCTAAGATCGATCCGAGATCCTGAGACTGACTTTGAGATCAATGGCGGAAAGTGTTTTTCAGACGTTGTCTCAAGTCTACACAGCCAATCTTAGGGGATCTCAACTCCAAGGATCTCAAGTTGAGAACCCTAGCCCTCTGTGTAGAGCGATATCTCAAGTTCTATAGTGATCTTCCTGCGGGTAACCAGCTTAAGTGAACCAGAGCCTCTAAATCACCTGTTATTATTGTCCCTCGCGATACCTTTTGTGAACCAATCTCAAGTTGAGACCGATCTCAAGTTGAGACCGATCTCAAGTTGAGACCGTTTTCGAGCATACAAGTAGGATTTTCACAAATGGCCCGAGAGGTGCAGTGACTGCACTTTTCACTCTCTTTTCAAATGTTTCTCATGGTCTTAATAAGCAAAAGAATAATTTGAAAATTGGTATATAGCTTTGCCAGGTTATTAGGTTGCTTTGCTTGAAATATCTTCTAATTAGACTAAGTTTAAGCACCAAATAAAAATGTTGAGACTAGTCTCAACTGGTCTCAACTTGAGACCGAAGTTGAGATCATTTGACTTGAGATCCCCTAAGATCCCTTGAGATCGTCTCAACTGAAAAACACCCAAAGCACCCCAAACGGTCTCATCTCAGTCTCAAGTTGAGATCTTCTCGACTGAAAAACACCCCCCTGGGGGTTGTTTTTCAGTCGAGAGGATCTCAACCTGAGATCCGCTAAGATCGATCCGAGATCCTGAGACCGACTTTGAGATCAATGGCGGAAAGTGTTTTTCAGACGTTGTCTCAAGTCTACACAGCCAATCTTAGGGGATCTCAACTCCAAGGATCTCAAGTTGAGAACCCTAGCCCTCTGTGTAGAGCGATATCTCAAGTTCTATAGTGATCTTCCTGCGGGTAACCAGCTTAAGTGAACCAGAGCCTCTAAATCACCTGTTATTATTGTCCCTCGCGATACCTTTTGTGAACCAATCTCAAGTTGAGACCGATCTCAAGTTGAGACCGATCTCAAGTTGAGACCGTTTTCGAGCATACAAGTAGGATTTTCACAAACGGCCCGAGAGGTGCAGTGACTGCACTTTTCACTCTCTTTTCAAATGTTTCTCATGGTCTTAATAAGCAAAAGAATAATTTGAAAATTGGTATATAGCTTTGCCAGGTTATTAGGTTGCTTTGCTTGAAATATCTTCTAATTAGACTAAGTTTAAGCACCAAATAAAAATGTTGAGACTAGTCTCAACTGGTCTCAACTTGAGACCGAAGTTGAGATCATTTGACTTGAGATCCCCTAAGATCCCTTGAGATCGTCTCAACTGAAAAACACCCAAAGCACCCCAAACGGTCTCATCTCAGTCTCAAGTTGAGATCTTCTCGACTGAAAAACACCCCCCTGGGGGTTGTTTTTCAGTCGAGAGGATCTCAACCTGAGATCCGCTAAGATCGATCCGAGATCCTGAGACCGACTTTGAGATCAATGGCGGAAAGTGTTTTTCAGACGTTGTCTCAAGTCGAGACAGCCGATCTTAGGGGATCTCAACTCCAAGGATCTCAAGTTGAGATCCCTATCCCTCAGTGTATAGCTATCTCAAGTTCTATAGTGATCTTCCTGTGGTTTAAGTAAACCAGAGCCTCTAAATTGCCTATTGTCGCCCCAAACTGTTATGTCAAGTCCCTTGCAATACCTTTTGTGAACCAATGTCAAGTTGAGACCGATCTCAAGTTGAGACTGATCTCAAGTTGAGACCGATCTCAAGTTGAAACTGACTTTGAGCATTACAGTAGGATCAGCACAAACTAGCTGAGTGGTGCAGTGCCTTGTTTTTATGTTACTTATATACACCTCTCTCATGGGCATAATAACCACAATAAAACTATGAAATTTGGAATATACGTTTGCCAGGTTATCAATACACTTTGCTCTAAATATCTTTTAATTTTGATAAGTTTTAGCACTGGATAAAAAAGTTGAGACAAGTATCAACTGATCTCAAGTTGAAACCGAATTTGAGATCCTTTCACTTGAGATCCCTTAGATCATCTCAACTGAAAAACACCCAAAGGACCCCAAACGGTCTTATCTCAGTCTTAACTTGAGATCACCTCAAATGATCTCAACTGAAAAACACTTTGATCTCAGCGGATCTCAAGTGGACATGATCTCAATTGAAAAACAGGCCCCTGGTTTATTCACAAGGTGTGTGTAGTGTAGCAGTTAGAGATAGGTGGTAGCACAGTAGTATAGATAGCAAAACTTTAGGATAGAGTTGTTTTTACAAGTAATGAAGAATAGGTTTCCAAAGTTAAGCCTATGGGACAAAAATGCCAGGGGTGCAATAATGCCTAATACTACATATGGTCAATTCTCCCAGATCGTGATCGATGGCCCACGTACGGTGACCTATAATTCAAAGGGTCGTTTTCATATCTATAAAACATTTTATGATATCAGAAATGATATTAGTGTCTGTAGAAATGACAGATCTGCCAGGGGAACCCCACTTTCATGTACCTATATTGATAAAAAAAATTGATAAACCCCTAAAATAGGCATTTTTTAGCTCAAATTCATAGGTGAAACCTATATAACCAGATTTTGAAGACCTCTTATAAATTTGTAACTATATATGTTTATCTATTCTGAATGTGGGATACCCACAAATGTGTTGCAGAACATATAAATTATGATAAATGTTGAGATGGGGAAATCTATATATAGTCTAGGTGTAAAAAATCAGTGGTGAAGGGTATGTCACCGTACATGGGCAAGCCACTTTAAAAGGTACAAAATTTTTAGAAAAGTACTTTTTTGGGTACTTTTTAATCCTTCAAGTAAAAGAGGTATGTGTACAGGTTTCATAAGATCTGGAGTGTATAAAGTAATTCTTCCATCAAATATACCACAGCTAAATGAACATGGGTGGTGAACTTTATTTGGTCACCGTACATGGGCAGAACTAGTTAGGTTTTGCTTATGTAAGGAAGAGGATTTACAATATTATTGAATAATATTTTATACATAAATAGAGTATAATGGAACCATTAACATCTGCAATTTGCAAGGACTTCAGGCATGTTAATGCCAAGAAATATACATGTATTTTTAGGTATGTCACCGTACATGGGCCCGTCACCGTACGTGGGCATTATATTCTGAATAGTAATAATCAACTCTGATTTATTCAACATAATTAGAGTTTCATTTTCTGAAAATGAAAATCTGATTCTGCTTATAAATAACAATCAATATTTCCCCTAAGGCCTTGTGAAACCCACTTGCCCACGTACGGTGACATAGGACTTATAAGGTTAAATTCATTCAGCTGAAAAAATAATTTCCAATAAAGATTAGTGTTCCCAACTTTTACACATGCCTAGTATTGTCTTCTACTGTATATTTCCACATTTTTATAAAGATCTAACTAGTTTGAATTTTTGGTCACCGTACGTGGGCATCGATCACGATCTGGGAGAATTGACCATATATGCCTCTGTGACATTGGTAAGGTGCTCCAAGGCACAGTATTTTAGTGCCTCAGAAGAGGACCCAGTTGACTATGGCCAATCGTTACACACTGAAGTACCTCATTGACCCATTGGTGCTTGACAAATTTGGACCCTCCAAATGCATTTATAGAAGTAGCTGGTTGCTAAGTGGGTTGGAGCAATTGACCCACAGACTAGATAAAACCCAAACCTTTAATTATTTTTACAATACTTCGCTTATTTATCAATGATGGACATGCAATTTTTTGCAAGTCATCAGAATATAGCTTCAAACAATTAAACTTACAGACAGCAGGAAGGAGATGTCAATCAGTAAAAGCCCACCAGCTGTGAGTCCCTTCTGAGGTCCATTCAAACGATTCAGGAAAATCTGAACCTGTAAAATCCATATCAATACCATCATCGTCTACCTTTTAACAATAGGTTTTATACAAGGAAGACCAACAATTTCTCTAAATATTAAGGTCAGTGTAATTTTGGTGCATTGAGCAATTTCACTGTACAATGTTTTGGTAATACCTCTACAAAATTAACTAAAGTGAGTAAGAGAATTTACCACTTGTCTGCCTTTGTCATCTGTTGCACTGAAATCGATCTCGTAGAGAACATCACAGCAAGAGTAAATCTGAATAAAAGATCAATTCTTGATATTTGTGAAACAAAGATAGACTTGTATTTATCAGTATGCGATATCAGAGCCTGTATGTAATGGTTTAAATCTAGGTAGTCAAGAAAGTTTCACAGGGATAGGTTCTTTGCAAATGGTATATTTGCATTTTTGCTTACAGAATTATAGACCAGATATTTCTGAAAATGTTAAGCCATTAGAAATCAATATCAATGGTCAATATTGTTAGGAATGTGCCTGACAATCCCATTGAATGAGAAGAACTTCACAGATTCGATATGGTAGATTACTGGCAGTGATTGGTCATTACTCCCCTGTGGGACATAACTGTGTTTGTCCAACTGCAATCAATGCAGCTAATTTTGCAATCTTTGATTATGATTTCTGATATATAGTGATTGGAGGTCAATTGAATCTACTTAAGAACTGCTGAGGGTACTACTTCTTGAAATGTCACATTCATTTATCGATTTTGATATAGGAAAGCATTAACCATATGGTTGGATGTCTAGCAGTTGCTGGGGTCTTCTTGGCTCTTAATTGTACAAAATACAGCCAGCTTTCTGCCACCCCATAGGTTACTCCCATGAGAACAACACCAGTATGATGTTGTACCAACAGGGGGAGCCAGCTTTTTTTTAGTTGATGTTTATTCTGGAGTTGACTACTAGGACATATCGTTATCCTATTTTCAGTAGGCTCCAGGGCCATTTAGCTATTTCGGTAGGTAATTAGACAGGGTATAGAAGAGGTAACATGGTGTACAAGGTATTAAACATAATAACAAATTATTGGAATACATTTTCAATTCAGTGAATACTACAATAAAGAAACCAATATCATATAATATATACAGCATTTTGATATATGTTTAAATTTGATAATAGTTTTCATAATAATAGTGGAGTCATTGATATAATGTAACAGTATTGTAATGTAGTGGAGTATGGTTTTGGGAAATGGAAAAAACAACACTCAGTAAGTTAGGCATAGGGCAGTAAGGTTTCCTTTTGTGTACCTTTTGAAACTTTCACATGTATCAATCTGTCTAGTATTATTTTTTTAATTATTCCAAGTTTCACCAGTCTTGTACCATATGCTTCTCTTGTACAATTCCAGGTTAAAGTCATTTTCGGTCATTACTGGTGCCATACCTAGTCTGGTTTTCCATTCCCTATGATCAATGTATTTATCCATTTTTATTCTACGTTGCGCAAAGTTGAGGATATGGGCATTTCCTCATTCATCTAATAGGTTCAAACTGCATTTTTTAATGTATATTTGATGTTTCAGTGCGAGGAGGGACTTTTAGGCATATCTTCAAGGCTCTGTTCTGAATTATCTGGGAGCTGTTTCAAAAGTCGAGTGAAGTCTCGCCAGCGGCACGTCACATTTCAAAGCAAGAGGCAGCAACAGCGAGTGGCATTTTGAATCAAAGCGGCAGCAAAACCGGTACCAATACCCAATAGCGAGCGGTGCCTCCACCTTGACAGAGACGCTTCAAGTGCCATTGTTAGCTCTCGCCTTGGTGGTGAGTACTCTCGTTTAGCACCCTCCCGACTTTTGAAATAGGTCCCAGTAGTTTTTGTAGTAGGTTGTTTGAGCAGTTATGTACGAGTATGTCTCCATATTCCATTATAGGTAGTACCTTGGCTTTATAGATTCTGATGGCTTGTTTAATGGTTAAATACTTCCGGATTTGTGATAACATATATGTTTTATGGTTAGCTTTGGCGATGAGATTGTTGATATGTTTATCAAAAAGTAACTGTTGGTCCAGTTTAACACCTAGGTAATTAAAGGTTTCCACTTCTTCAACTACAGTTCCGTTTAGTATAATTGGTGGGGTATTCCCGTTTTTGACTTTTTGGTTCATTCCAAATTTCATTACTTTTGTTTTTCCTACATTTATTGTAATTTAATTATTTTTGCACCATAGTTCCAGGTTATTTACATCAGTTTGTAGCATTCTGTGGGCAATGTTAGGATCTGCACGACTTGTGAATATTACTGCATCATCAGCATATAAGTCAATTTGGCTATTTTCAATTGACCTAGTTATATCATTTATGTATATAAGAAATAGTAGGAGGCCTAGAGTTGATCCTTGGGAGACTCCGTGAGTTATTTTACTTGACTGGGATTTTGATAAGTTAGCATAAGTATATTGGGTTCCTAATAGAGGACCTTATGTACAAGTAGGGTTCTGTAATATGGGCAAACCTGTAACACTTCCATGGATGGGTTCAACCATACTACTCAACAACAAAGGCAAGAGCTGCAGCACCATCTTCCCTAGAATAGATCTAGCACTGCTCTACACATGTTCAGAGAGTCAGTGAAAAGAGTTTGATTTAACAGATGACATTTCAAAAGGTAGACTGATTATAGGAATCAACAATATTTAATGCACATTTGGTGTGTTACCTTAATCATTAGGAGTAAAGATTGATTTAGTTTATGACCTGACTTTACATGAAAGAACTACAATTTGCTGCTAAATATCATTGGATTTTCTAATAACAGTACTCACCTTTGAGTTTACTATGGCAGGCACCACGGAAGTGATAGTAATTTGTATGGAAGTAAGAGTTAACTGCATTGCCATTGTCAATTGAAGAGAGTCTCTAGATACTGCTAAGAGATATATGACCATGCAAATTGAAAAAATACCAAGGAACACACTTCCAAGATACATGGAAAAGCATTCATTGGTTTTGCCTACAACCTTAAGACACTGCTCATAATGAGACCTCAGATTTTCAATGACATTCGCATTCACAGGAGAACTATTTGAAATGTATGATTCTAACTTTCTGTTAAATCCTCTGAAAACATTGCATAAAATGAAACAGCAAAGGAGAAAGTTTGAGGCCAGAACTATGCAATTAAAAAGAGTAAATGGTCCAATAATGGCAAACACTGTTGAACTGATCATATACATTTGCAGATTCATATCAGAATGAAATTCTGACATTAGTGTATCTCCATCATTTGAAACTATAAAGAATTGATAATACCAGACTACAAATGTGAGGCAGAGAATACTGAGAACAAGGCAAAAGCATAGCACAATCTTGATTACAGTGACCATACAATGTAGACCATTTAGGACTTCCTTTTCTATGCCAACACTACATCTTTCCAAAGCAGAAATGTAATCTTTAACTTTTTTGTTAAATCTGAAGGAAGAGATATAGATTATGATATAGAACATCATACATACTACATTTATTCCTCTTAGTATGACTTCACATGAATAGCTATACATTAGACTTATAGAATCCATAATGAAGGCAGAATTCAGGAGAACCATCACAAACCCACAATACACCTTGGCAACTACATCCCAAAATTGTGACCTGCCTTCACTTGGCACATAAACTCCAATAACAAGAAAAAGTGGTGAAAGCCATTTCATAGAATTCCAGATGAAATCAATGCCACCATTTCCAACTGCTCTTGCTGGAGATTCTCTGATACTCTGTCCAATCATTTTGTCTCTGGAATGATTAAATCAACTCTCTGAGGATTCTGCACTTTGAGTTTCTGGAACTAACAACACTGTTTGTTTGAGAAATAACATATAGGTCCTTTATTATACATTGAATCAAATCAGCAAATCTTAGACATTTCATCATGATTTGTCAAGTATTGACTTTCCTTGTTGACCCGGCATGGACATTTTTTTCAAGAAGACATGCTGCTGTTGAGATACAGTGGAACACAAAAATAGTGGAACTTATTGTGCACCACAGCAGATTTTGCCAGGTTGGCCCATGGATCATTTAATTCTTGTTAGTGAAATATTCACCATATTGTTCTGAATACCATCATTACATTGTCCAGGGATGCCCGTTGGGGTTACGGAAAATAGTTGAAATATTTTCATGTGAATTTTTCTGCCTCAGAGAGATCTTGAACATTTGGATAATAAGGCTGCCTAAATAGTGGAATTTCCATTATTTTCTATGGAATGTTGCTGTATGGAGACTCCAAGGGACCCAAGTCCTTCAGTCCAGCCTACAGATCAGAAGTGGCTCATTGAATGAGGATATGATCAATTTGTCGATTTCTGTGGTCCTTTTAACTATTTTTGTATGTTTTGGACCCCACTAATCTTGTTGGGGGGGGGGGGGGGGGTGGTCCCTCCCCTCTCCTGATAGCCATCCTCCCCTTATATCCATTCTGTTCACCACATCAGCATGAACTGAATTAGCGTAGAGTTTTGTTTTGTAGGCCTTCAGAAGAAACACTCTGTTCATTGTTCCCCTCATAGCACCACAACTATTCTCCTTGTCCATTATATCTGGTTTCCACTGTAGACACACAGAAAGTGGTCATGACAGATACTCTTCAGAAATATGTTCAATAATGCTAATCAACACGTAAGATGAGTGCATCGGGATAGATCAAACATCACAGAAACATCTGAGAAATGATATTTAGGTACTTTATTATACATTGAGTCAATTCAGCAAATCCTAACCATTTAATCATGCTTTGTCAAGTTTTTTTAATTTTTTTTAATTTTTTTAGCAATGTTTATTTCACCACAATTCAGAAATACACAAAGTAACAAGGAATAGGTTAACAATTTTCCAACCCTGAGGAACATTCTCAACTAACTATGTTCGATGAATTTACCTGCTCACTCTTGTTGCAGATTTTAGCCCAATTTATTTATTAATTATTTATTTCCCCCCTTTAGCTGGAAGGAAAACAAGTGAAGTTCACAAATGCTTAAATTTAAACAGAGTAATACAAGAATATTGAATATACAGTATGAGGTCATCCAGTAACTTTTCCGAGAATTATAGAAAAACCTACGTTGATTCCTTAGGGGTGCACACAAAAGAGCATGATGAAGTAGTTTGGGAGTTAATATATGTATGTGATGTACTGGTAACATTTTAAAAACGAAGGAAAATGTGTACAGGACAATGACAGGGACAAGGAAAAAAACCCAAAAAAAACCCCAAAACAGAGGATGTGCAAAGATAATACAATCAGAGGTTGTGTGAGCAACTTCTCTCCAGTTCCAGTTCACGGGATCACAATGTAGCATGCAGAGTCTAATATACGCTTATTTGCCAGATACCTATTACAAGTGATTGTACAGTTCAATATCCTATATTGAAGAGACTGCAGCCTCGTTTCACGAGATGTCCGGTAAGGGAGCTTACATATCTGATCCCAATCCCCGTCATAACAGTGTAGATCAGGAATTAAGCGAGACCATCTCTCCCTGACTTTGGGGATTTTTGCTTTACTATCCATAAGAAGAGTATAGATCGATTTGCTCCTTAGGTTCAATACATTCACCGGGTCCTTACCTGGTATCTTCAACAGTAAGGCATTGTTTTCATAAATCTGAGTATTTGGTTCCACATTTTTTATCCATGGCGTGGCCAGTCTGAGGGATAACATATCCAAAAAGGTGAGATTAATACCATATTTACTATTTAGCTCAGTATGTGACATTAACCCAGATGATTTAAAAAGACGTTTCAACTGATGAATACCTCTTCTTTCCAACAGTACCCTTGAGGACTTCATTGCATCTATATCAATAAAGATGTTTTCCCACAAGTATTCGTTCATGCTCTCTATATCATCCCTGGGAGGACTATTGTATACACAAAACCACGTAGTGAGTAGGTCATTATAGAAACAATTTTTTGCCACAGTACTTTTCTTTTTTCTTTTGGCTAGGAAATAGTGGAAAAGCGTAGTTCCTATACCTAGTTCTTTCTTGGCCAAGAAGGACCAATTGTGTCCCTCACCATTAACTAATCTTTTGACCCATTGCACTCTGGAAGCATGTACCATCATTTCTAGATCAAGTAATTTGAGACCACCGTCTTTGATATCAAGGGTAAGAGTATCATAAGCCACCTTCGGGGTGCTCCCACACCACAGGAAATTTCTGACAATATCTTTAAACATCTTAAAAACCACTTTTGGTACAAAGGTAACCGAACAAGGATAGAGCAACAGGGGAATCATGAGCAAATTGATGACACATACTTTTCCTTTAACAGAAAGACTTCTGTGAGCCCAATTCTTGGCCAATGCAGAACATTGGTCCAATTTTGGAGAGTAGTTCCACTTAAGATGTTCTTCAATTGACATGTTCCTAGCAAAGTGTACCCCTAGTATTTTCAAAACCGGCACTTCTTTGAATTTACATTTAATTTTACCTTTATTTCTTGGATTGAAGACTAGTAGTTTTGATTTTGCGTTGTTTAAAGTGAGACCAGAGAAGGTTCCAAACATATCTAGAGTCAATAAAACTCTGTCGAGTGACCTTTGATTTTTTATGAACAGAGTCACATCATCGGCAAACATTGTAGTTTTGATATCTCCCCATTTTGTTGAGAAGCCCTCAATGGCAGCATCACACCTGATCATAATTGCCAATACCTCTACTGTTAAAATGAATAAATAAGGTGATGCACAGCAACCTTGTCTAGCTTTGTCAAGTATTGATTTCCCTTGTTGACCCTGCATGGAAAATCTTAAAAAAAACAAAACAGAAATAGTGGACCTTATTGTGAACCATAGCAGATTGTGCAAGGTTGGCCTGTTGATCATTTAATTCTTGCGTGTGAAATATTTACCATATATTGTTCTCAATACTATCATTGTATTGTCCAGGGATGCCAGGCCTTCAGAGGAAACACTCTGTTTGTTGTTCCCATCATAGCACCCCAACTATTCTCCTTGTCCATTATATCTGGTTTTCAATGTAGACACACAGAAAGTGATCATGACAGATATTCTTCAGAAATATGTTCAATAATGCTAATCAACACGTAAGGTGAGTGCTTGGAGATAGATTGAACATCACATATGTACATGGATAGTGTTCTGGAGAAATTAACATCCAAACAGGTGCTGATTTTATAAATGCATGTATATTTGATAGGAATGCACCTGCAAACTAGTGTCTTCTTCCTCAGCCCTACATGCACATAGTAAATGTGCTGATTTCATCATGAGCAAACATTATGGTCGGTAAGTCATATATTTTCCTCAATGTCTCATGTCATTATAGTCAAACACCAGTGAAACATGGAACAAACTTTTTTACTCTTCAATTATTCAATAGTGGATTCCCTTTTCTGTTCATTAATGTAAATTTCTAAGTTAACATTAAATTGATTTGAGAATTCATTTAGATATGATTAGAATATTGTGAATATCAGGTATGATGTGATCCCTGCAGCCAAACAATGATGGATGACCAGTAGTCACCATGAAAAGAATGATTGGTCTTTATAGAAGATGGTAATCAATAGATCCACAGAACCAGATATTGTCATTTTTGGTTTAAAAAAATGTATCATGATCACGGCTACCACGATTCGACAATGGACAAAGGGCCGCTCAAGGGTCGTGGTGAAGCCCCTGAAAATTGTTGAATTTCGACATTTGAAGATCTATTTAAGGGATTTATGGAAATATGTACTTAACCTGTGCAGATCTTAATTTCCTTACAGAATAAAACCAAGTTATTAGAATTCATTACAGTACTTAGTACATATATGAGTATTGCTAGTCGCCAACATAAGACCGGGCCTTATGGACATATTAATGTCCTAAGAACGAAATATAAACACTAGATAGAGACAATGGCTTTCCAAGAATGACCTAAACAAGATTCTCCTTCAAATGGATGGATCTAAGATACAAGTAAAAGGAACGCTGGGATGAAAGAAGAAACAACCCTGATCTCAAATCTGATGATACGCTATAAACATCGAGTTCTCTCTATCACCTCAAACAAAAATATTTCCCTTTGAAAAACAATTTTAAAAATATCCAGCAAATGATGCCTTGAGGCATCATCCTCCCCCAGCCGGTTTTATTGCAGCACACTGCTTAGCTCAATCCCTGGGTTTTGCATAGACTAAGCTGTGAAGTCTGTCGAGGCGCTTTTGAGGCCACCCTATCAAATGTACGGAAAACTAGCGAAACATCCACGAAACGGCAGTAGCATCATCCCCGCACGTTTATCGTCCCGCCAGCTCCAGCTGACTGCCTGGCTTGGTGGAAGCGGTTGCTTGGTGCCCACTGGGTGTGTGTGTTGACTTGAGGTTGTCAGCCAGCTTGAATTAGATGGGTCGGTGGAAGATCATGGACGATTCAGACACTTTTTGTACATTCTCAGCCTGGTGTCAGGTTGGTTGGATGGCCTCGCTACCTGTCAAAGGCCTATTTGGCAGAACAGCCGCTTTACAGGAGTTCCAAAGCAACTCTGGCCTGCACATCTCCTGTGATGTTGGGTGTGGGAGACTCACCTGCCTCTCGTTTCTGTGACTGCCTGGTGTTACTGGGGGGTTGCTCCTTCTCTTCCCTATCTTGATGTAAGGAAGTGTTGGTAAAATAAGAGAGTAGAGGGGAACTCAGGGAGTGCCACGAGGAACATTTTTCTGGTCCATTGAGAAGTGAAGGGAGAGTGGAGACCACATAACCCCTCCGAAATGTGGGGGAGAGGGAGCGTGGTTGGAGAATGTAACCATCTCCGGCGCCTATATTACCGCCAACACATTGGCTACAACATTTTTACTTACAACACAAACGAAGGAACACTAACTAAACTACAAACCCTACAAAATATAGAGCCCTCAAAATCAGCTGTAAACCGGTACCGCGTACCCCAACTACGATATCACACAAATCCGCAAATATGAATTTTATCAGTGAACGGAGGGAATCATCCATTAGAAAGGCAGCCGTTCATCAATGTAAACAGCAGCATTTTGTAGTACAACCAGCGAAAGTTGAGAAAAAAGATCAGAAAACTACAATACTAAATTTTGATTTCGGCATGTCTTGAAATGAATCATAAGAGAAGAAGTTTGTCTGAGTACAGTCCTACAAAAAAGAAGAACAGGTTCGAGTTTTCACTACACGAGAATCTCACTCTCGTGGTGCTTCAGTCTCCATGCCTAAGTCTGTTTCACTTTGTCCCTATGTGCGGTGTGATGCGAAAATCGGTTACCTTGCGAAATTCCGCTTTTATCGCCCACTCTACTCGCGCAGGCGTGTGGAGAACTTCCTGCGCTCACATTTCACGGACTATTCTGCAAAGAGAGAAAACCGAGCAGCGCAGTGTCCGTTTTTGCAGTCGGACGTACCCGTTACTACGTTGCGTGACGTTGGCGCCGCTCCCGTGAAATATCGTTCAATCGACGAAACGTGCAAAGTTGCTTGTATTACTATTAGCAAGCTTTAGTGCCGTGAAAGATCTGGGAGGAGAGTGTTACCAACTAGGATGAGAGAGCCCGATGATTTCCGCACTCTCCAATCGTGAAATTCATGACTGCGCATGCTCGTGGGCGATAAAAGCGGAATTTCGCAAGGTAACCATATTTCGCATCACAGCGGGACCAACTCCAAGCGGATCCTGTCAGAATCATAGTTTTTTTAGATATAGTAGGTAACCAAACAGAAGAACTAGATCATTTGATGCTGTCATCATGGTGCTTACAGTGAAGGACACTTTATTTGCACCGATGCTTTAGGAAATCCAGCATGTCTTCCTATTATATATTACAATCTAAAGGAAGATGTCAGCATCGCCATGACGGGGAATAAACACATTCCTTTTTATTGTAGGGTTATCTCTGAGATGCATACGGCCGCCTGTATCTGAAAACAGCCTATATTGTATTTATTATCTAGTACTATCAACGGAAATTATACTTATTGGCTATGACTCAAGTAGCTGACTAACTGAAGTACAAGATCTATAGAAGTCATTCCTTGAATCATAAATCAAATTTGTTTGGTTGTACATTTCAATGATCGCTTCTTGAATAATTTATAGAACATCGAGATAAGATTATTTTTAAAAATACAAACATTTACTCTTCGTTATATCACATACAGATAGTTGGGTTTTAGTTGGGAACCTAATGACCTTATGGGGATGCAAATCCAGTTTTATAGTAGACGTCATATAATTCGTTTTGTTATATTGACGGGGTATTCTTTTTTCAAAATAGACTTCTCTTTTTCTTTAAAGGCGGGATAAGTTTGAATGGACCTAAAATGTATGCCTCACTGCTTCTTACAACGCATTGTATCTTTAGCATCTGAACCTCCATTGAGGTGATGGGAGACGCGGAAGTGGCGACGCCTGGGGACAGATTGTGCAATAGAGTCTCAGCAGGAACCTCTGCAGGAAGAGCCATAATGGACTCTTGACAAAGCAGTAGCAGTTCCTACCTGCAGGCGTGGTAAGCACTTAACAATGAGGTCCCCTGGGTATTGCAAACGTATGATTTTCATAGTAATAGGTAATGTTTAGGGTTGATCAATGATTTTGAAATAGGAGAACGCTGCATTAAAATGGAGGACACAGAGGAGTATATATTCATACACAATATTGACTGGTTTCAGATACAAGAGGCCATGTGCTCCGAAGAGTTTACGCGTAGTAATATCCGAAGGCATACGTGAATAATGTGTAGGGTCAACTCCGAGAAGCATACGGTTGCTTGTATCTGAAACCAGTCTATATTGTATTTATTATCTGCCTAATACAAAGTGTCCATAGAAAACATATAGGGTGTTTACAAATATGTAAATGCACATGCTCGGGGGGGGGGGGGGGGGGAGGGTTGCACACTGAAAAATAGTGTGAACGGAAACATAATGCATAACTAAAAAGAACCTGATGTTGGCATGCCACTTGTCCAGAAAAAGTGGATGATAATTACATGTACAATATAGGCTGGTTTTAGATAAAAGCAGTCGTATCCTTCTCAGAGTTGACTCTATGCAATATCCTCGCATACGCTGGGATATTACTGCACATCAACTCCTCGGAGCATACGGCCGCTTGTATCTGAAACCACTCAATATTGTGTATTTATCATCCACCTTTATCTAACAGATAGCGTGCTAATTTCAGTCCCCTTTATCTATGCACAATTTTTTTCATATGCACTGTTTTTTCCGTATGCGCCGTCTTTTTGCGGCCGGAGCATTTCCCATATATTCCTATGTGCCTGGTATGTTCTTACAGAGTTCCCATATGTTATGGATGCTTTGTATCAGTTGGATAATAAAGATAGATATGAAAACGGTTTTGCATCATTCAATCCACTACTGATATTGAAGATAATTTGACTCTAATGCGTTATTTCGAGCCGAGTGAAATCTGTGACACATATAAATGTAAGTAAAAGATAATCCTAAATTGTGAATTTTCACAGCTTTCATATATTTTAGGTATTACGCACAATACATTTACACTCGTAAGATAATTTGACCTATCATCCACCTGCTCCTCAGATTTGACCCTACGCAATATCCTCGTATGGGCTCAGATATTACTATGTGTCAACTTCTCGGAGCATATAACCGCTTGTATTTGAAACCAGCCAATCTTCTGTAAAAGACGGACCGAACTAGTTACTCGCATATTCGCGAGGTGGTGCCACTAAAGACGGACCTGCATGGAAAACACCAAAGCTGCATGTTCTCATGGGATTTTCCTGATCCTGAATGTATAGATTTCGTCAGGATTAACAAGGATCATCCCCCAGCAGGTAACGGCGGGAAGTTCGCTAGATTTGATTAAATTAAGCTTTATATGCTCATAACCTGTCGTCATAGATTGGCATTAATAACTTCAACAAAGTCAGTTGTTCATGTAGTTTTAACCGTGCATGTAGACACACGTCCACAAGACCATATATACTGAACTACCCCTCTTTGAGAAATCGCCCCTATGTGCGTCAGTTAACCCCATTTATTCTCTGAACAATTACACACAATACTTTACCTACCTACACTGTTCTTCTCTGATATTTCCCTCTCTGGTCAAGCAGTCATTAGAACATTTACCATAAAAAATCTACTTTTCAGGAGTCAAAAAAATACAGGTAGATATTTCTCAAGAGTACTTGTAAATGTTCTCAATTAATCCAAATTAAGGAAAAGGGGGAGGCGGAAAGGGGAGAGGGGGCGAGCTCTAAGGTCATAACGTATAGAGGTCGGATTGATTGTATGAGATTCACTAGAAGCCTGTTGAATATAATCTTGTTTTGGGTACGTGTGATATAAGTAGAAGAGAAGAATCTTTTAACCTTGGGTTGTTACTTGTAGCTGAGAGAACATTCTATTGTTCATAGATTAGACCATTTTCTAATATTTTAATTGGTATGAATGTGGAACATTGCAAAGAAAACAGCAATAAATATCTAACCGATTTTGAGGAAAATAAAGAAAGAGCACCGCTCGGATTAAAAAAAAGGAACGACTAAATAAATAGAGAAGGAAAACGTCAAAAGGGAAAGGAGGATATATAGTCACGGAGCTTATCGATGGCAAAGAACGAGCTGAAGCCTTTTTTGAGCGTAGGAAGGCTCCAAGCAAAGATGTCTCATAGATTTTCAGAATGCTGTATAGTCTAACATGTCCCTATCTGCAGGCTAGCCCTGTGTGATTGGTAAATGTACATTGACCAATGTCGTAGTGTCTTAGTGCATATCTGACCATGAGCAATTACTAAAGGCCGAAGCACCTCATTAACCCACCGGTACTTGACATGTCTGGAACCTAAATGCTACAAAAACAGATGTAGAACTGGCTGGTTGGATGGGTGCCAGATCATGGTAAACGACCCACTGAATGGACGACACCCAAACCCTTTGTATTATTCACTTTTGGACGAAAATCGGCGTTTTCAACGTAGTAAAAGAAAACGTGGTTACTGAGCCCGAAGGTGGGACGTATTTATGGCATAATAAAGCCGAGAATGGTATCCCTACGGACTCAGTCACTATGTTTTCTTATTATTACATACCTAAATTTAAAAAAAAACACCATTTTAAATACTTATCATATCTACCAATTGACCCGATTGTCACAGTGCGCCCTAATATTCACTACGGGCGCAGTGCGCCCGAACATAATCTATACTGCAACCCTAGCAGTGGGTAGTATTTCATAGACGTTCGGCCATAGGTATGTAATAATATGACCTTAGACTTGTTCAGTTATTGGATTCCACGCTCATTCACCAAAAGGCAACAAATCATCGTTCCTAATACTATAGGGGCCAAGTTGATCTCATAAATACTAGATCCAAAACAGGGGATTTGGAGAAAATTACAACTAACATACAGTTAATGCAATTTAGGATAGAGACCTAAATTGTTGTGTGAAGTGGTTTGGTTGAATGTAGAGTGCTGTAGTGCAGTGAGTTTAGATTTTCGTCGGCCAAGTGTAGGCCAAATAAGCCTTCGAAGCAGAAAATGAAAATCTTAGAAAAACAGCACTTAATAAAAAGAAATAACCCGAAAAAAAGGCTCGTGTTATCAATTCAAGTGAAATATGAATCGACTCACAAATACCCAAGACAATGGGGGTTCGTCCTTATATGTGTGTTCACTGTGTCTCTTTGATGTTGTACAGGGTACAATAGCCCCATCGTACTCCCAGCTGAGGACCACTCTCATCACCACACATATCATCCACATATCACTCAACTCTCTCTACTTACAGCTCACTTACTCAATAAGATGTAACTAATCATATGGTAGATAAATCATGTAATGCAAATAGATGTAATTTATTATATTCTTCTGATATCTCGATGTATAAAGGCCCTCTCGACTGTGTTGTTATAGCTTATATAAAAATGTATGGTGGTAGACCGCTTTGTAATAGTACAGGCGATCCATATTGAATAAAAAAGACCTTTCTGTTTCGGGTCCTTTTATTTACTTTTATTCTCACGTTCGACTATAAACGAGTATTAACACGGGTGGTCAGTATCGTATTTATCTTTTCAACACATTTACCTAACTGAGTGTATATTGACTGCTCAGCATTTATTGATTGCTCAATGGCATTAATGTCACTGTTCTCTGATTCTAAACTGATTGTGCACTGCCTGTTCACTAGCTTTTTCCTATTTTCCTTTCATGTCATTTCTGTTTCTTTCCTCGGTCAATATAATTGCAATCAGAGCCAGAAATATACATACACTATATCATGCACAGAAAGACAAGCCTTACCAAAACTTTAAAGGGTATAGGAATAGCTATTTCCACATTGAAAAATCTTGCCTTACAAATTTAGGTATATTCTTGCATATGCTCTAAGACATTGGTCAGTAGGTCCGGTGACTTAGTCAAGTACGTGCGTGATCGTAGAAAATGTTGATTCTTAGTATTACATAATTTGGCTTGGATAAGCCGGCGTGCATGTGAAACCGTCTGAATGACCTTGGCCTGTCCACCTACTTAGCCAAGTTCCGTGTCTGCCTGAGCTGGCACACTGTTGGCAGGATCTAGTCAAGTTCCAGGTAATGTGGGTCCACCTGGTATTGTTAATGAACTGCCGTTTGAATGCAGTTGGCACCACTCACATTTTAGGAATACATATCTTAAATACAAGTACTTGCCAATCGCCTTTCATGCACTCTAGAACGTAGCCAGGCATAGGTGTGTAGAATTTGTGGCCAGTACGGGTAACACGTCAAAGGCAACGGAAGTTGGGTCACCTTCGTGATATATTACATAAGTTCTTTTATAAGTGGCATTAGTAAAGCTAGCTCTAACATTGTCAGATTACCATAATGGGTGAATAGTATTTGAAAAGCATCTAATTGTAGAACTTACTATTCATGGTGAAGGTAATTGAAAGCTTTGCTCAAATCCAGCTGCATCTGACATAAACGGTGGTATTTATGTATGCCACGAGTACATATACGTGTACGTGTAGTTCAATTTCGACATAAATTCGGTCGGTTGCAGCCGGTATTAATGAATAACAAAAGTGAATTGTCATTTGCAAAATTTGATGTCTACAATGATATTCTACGAGAGTAAACAACATGGAACACTCGGATTCACGTGGAAAGGCACATCTGCTACATAGACTGGTACATCGAAAAGATACATAGAAAAGGTTTTAAGCACACCCGTCTCAGGTATATTAGTCTCTATGTGTGAATCCCACTTTAAGTGGAATTCACATAGTGGGATTCAGAGGTTCTTTGTCTGAGACAAATCCTGCTGAGATTGTCTACTGGAACAGAATCTCTGTTGTATGATGGGATTTAGGGTGTCCATACATAGAAATATAACAATCTCCTCGTCTGAACGGTAGGATTCCATTTCCCTGAGACAATTATTTTCCCCTGCAATAGCCGACGACGATTATCCCTAAAGAAGTGAAGAATCCTATGAGATTATGAAGTAAATACGTTTCCATTTAACATTAGTTCCGATTCAGTTCACCACAAGCTTGCTCTATATCTCTTCTTCTTTTAAAAAAATAAATATAATACCCTTCTTAGTGCGTCCTAGTTCATGAAATTCAATATAGCGTACAGAAGGATTGTAAGTTTTTCTCACTCTAGAAACATGAGAAAAATATAGACCCAAGAGAGGGGCAGTGCATGAGTATCGGTAAAGGACCGCATTTTCCCACATATCTGTGAAACTCAATCTACCAGAATCTGTCTGACGTCATTTCCGGGTACCAGGCCTCCTCCTGACAGGCCTTGTCGCACCCTCAAAACTCCTCCATGTTTCACCTACACCCATATGAACTAGGAGCATATGTTATTTCCATTCATAATGGAAGAGCGCGGTATACCAAAATCTCATTAGATAAATGTACTAGAATATCATAGGAAATTATTGATCAGTAAGCCATTTATATTTGAAAGTATCAAGAATGCTTCAATAAACCCAGAGAATGGATTCCATAGTTGTTATCAAGTATCATCAACAGGAATATGTATTATGGCATAGACATCTGACATTTTCGATTTTGACTTGTGCCTAGTCTAGCATACCACGGATCCCATTCAACTTGCAGTTGTGACTGAATTTTTGATTGAGGGTCTTGGTCAACTGCCCTATTTCTTTAGGTCAGCTATGGCACTCAGTTTGCTCTCTAATAGCCCTTAGCGCTCAGCTATAAAAGTTCTATTAAAAGGAACCAAGTCAGTAGTGGGGCAGGGATACTGGATACTGGGATACTGGGCCCTGTTTTTCAGTTGAGACGATCTCAAGTTGAGACCGTTTGGAAGCCAAACTGTTTTTCAGTTGAGACGATCTCTGGGGATCTCAGCCTGAGACTGAGATGCGACCGTTTCAGGTGATTTTAGTGTTTTTCAGTTGTGATGATTTCAAGGGATCTCAAGTGAAATGATCTCCCAAATGGTCTCAACCTGAGACCAATTGATATTTGTCATAACTTATTTTTTCAGATGCTAAAACCTATTCAAATTTGAAGATATTTGGATTGGAGGGTACTAATAATCTAACATACCTATATCCCAAATTTCATTGTATTTCTGTGGTTATCAAGACCGTGAAAACATTTGTCTGGAAATCTGAAAAATGCAGGCACTGCATCACTCAGGCTTGTGTATACCTACTGAAATGCTCAATTTTATTTGAGCAGGCTGAGGTCAAGGTCATCCCATATTTTTGAATAACAATAACACCCATTCAAAAAGTAAAACATGTCTCACTTATTGAATACTCAACGGAAAATTATGAAATCTTAGGATTGGATCAAATGGACATGGACAATTATTCGCTGTAAATATGGTCTAATTTGAATAAGTATAAGTATTTCAAATCAATATCTTCTGATTGCAGAGTCTTGAACCCTGTAGGAAATAATCTCTAGGGATCTCAGGTTGAGATCGTTTTAGCTGAGATCCGCTGTGGCTAGCTGAGACCACCTCTGAAAAACACCTGCAGCCATTGATCTCCCAAACGGTCTCCGGATCGCTCATGGATCTTAGCGGATCTCAGCTTGAGATCGTCTTGACTGAAAAACAGGGCCCTGGACCTCTGCTCATTTAACCAGGCTTTTATAGTTGGAACATTGATAGTGAAGCATTAGATTCTTTACAGCAAGCTGAAACCCTGTGTGAGCATTCTAACCTCTATCTAGATGACGTATATGAGCGCCTTTTCCCGCGCTCAAAAAGTCCATTCTGAAGCAACTAAAGGCCCATTTCAATTTTTGATTGAGGGTCTTGGTCAACTGCCCTATTTCTTTAGGTCAGCTATGGCACTCAGTTTGCTCACTAATAGCCCTTAGCGCTCAGCTATAAAAGTTCTATTAAAAAGAACCAAGTCAGTAGTGGGGCAGGGATACTGGATACTGGGATACTGGACCTCTGCTCATTTAACCAGGCTTTTATAGTTGGAACATTGATAGTGAAGCATTAGATTCTTTACAGCAAGCTGAAACCCTGTGTGAGCATTCTAACCTCTATCTAGATGACGTATATGAGCGCCTTTTCCCGCGCTCAAAAAGTCCATTCTGAAGCAACTAAAGGCCCATTTCAATTGGCCGACAAATAGATTTTCTGCGTTCTCCTAATAGACTATTTATATTGGGCATCACCGATATACAGTCAGGAACCACCGACGGACCTTAGCTCTGCTGTCCCAAGATGGAAATAGGCTATTAGGAGAACACAGAAAATCTACACCATGTTTGTCGGTCAATGGAAAAAGGCCTTTGGAAGAAACCTAACCTTGGACATTCTGGCCAGAGGCCAGGGGAACCTCCGGGCGCCTGCAGAGGGTATCTCTAACCTTGGATAACCTCTAAGAACACCAGGAATTGCTTCAGAGGACGCCACCTTTCACCACAGAGAAAACCTTCTTGGAAACTGATAATCTATTTCGACCCTCCAGAACCCACCCCCACTCCATCACGTACTTTTAAAAGCTCATCTATTTGAATATGACATAGTTTATTAACCGCAGCTCTGGCCAGTTGCCAGACAAAAGGGCAGTGCAGGAGTTTTCCCAAAGGTGGTCTCAGCCCTGATGTAAGGAGGTTTTCATAGAAGGCATCCCAGTGTCTCTATGACGTCGCTTCCGGGGACCAGGCGCAACATAAAAGAATAACTCCGAGAGTTTTTGGGTCCCCTCAAACACTCCTCTATAACTCTTTTTATTATCCACCTAATACAATGTGCCCATAGAAAACATAGGGGGTGTGTATGGACATAGCCGGCGCATACAGATATGTCCGAGGGGCGCATATGGAAAAATAGTGCATACGGAAAAATAGTGCATAACTAAAATGAACTGATAAAGACATGCAACTTGTTCAGAAAAAGTGGAAAATAATACCCCATCACATGTTTTTAATTGCATATGTCACCCGTGGCATATACATATTATGTGGCATAACCGTGGCACACAGTCACACCATGTTAAGTCTATGGGGATTTATATGAGGGGTAGGATAAAATTTAGACTGGTTTCAGTTAAAAGCGGTCGTATGCTCCTCGGAGTTTACTCTACGCAATATCCCCGCATGCGCTCGTATATTACTGCGTGTCAACTCCTCGGAGCATACGGGCGCTGGTGTCTAACACCAGTCAATATAGTGTGCTCACCTCTATAGGCTGCATATAGCTTATATTATTATATACCTGTGCCAGTATGTTACACAAATACCAACCTCTGCTAGGGTATTGGTATTAACTCTTTCTGTCCGAGCCTGAGTGGGAATCGTGTGCACTATAGAACGAGGTGTAATACCGCTATAAACCCCAGGAGGACGAGACTATTGCCACAATGGCGTCTGTTATGTGTATGGGGGTCACTTAGTAACCCTTAGATAGTATTTTCTATTTATTGTGAAAAAATGGTGTAAATCTATTAATTATTTTTCATAAAACATCACATATGTGATGATGACACATAAACAATGCCTGGAGGCATTCCTCGTCCCCTGGGTGGGAATGCCTCCAGGCATTGCTAGGACTGAAAGAGTTAAATATATACCGGCACAGTATGGTGGTGTAAAATGATGTACCACCCTACTTTGAATACAAATTCTGATTGGCTGAAAAAAATTGCACTGACCTACTTAGGAAGTGCTGGCAGTGACTTACACAAGGATCACAGGAGTTGAAGGGAAAAAAAGAGTATAAAATGTGCTTGGAGCATATTCTGTGCTTGACTTTCATGAAGATGTCAAGAGATATACCAGCACACTTTGAATCTAGCTCGGACGTTGTCATATTTCCTTACTTACATTCAACAAATACTTATATTTGAAGGTAAATGATAAAATAATAATGTATTACCTTACTGGTACATACTCAAATACCTTGTTTCTTTTGATAAAAATATTCCACTCGCTCTGCGAGCTCAAGGAATATTTTTATCAAAAGAAATGTGGTATGCGAGTATGTATGTACCAGTAAGGTATATACATTTTATCTTAGTATAAGATCTGAATACTCTCATGAGGAAGACAGCACTCCTGGTACTCTAAACCGGAAATGCTTTGTAGAGCCACTATGGAATGAAACAAGGAAACCATTCAGAATATTTGAAATGTTACAGAAAATAGAACATGAAAAAGGCCACTATTCTGCCTGCGGCGTCGGGCCGTATATTTTCATCAAATGACCTCGAACGGCCACCCGTACGGGCTCAGTAACCACGTTTTCTCATATTCTGCCGAAACATAAAATCCGTTCTAAAACGAGAGGCATATAACTATTCCGTCATAGAGGTGACTGTCAAAGTCTTTGATTATGAACATTCTATAAGCGATTAACTAAATCGAGATGAAATACTTGTACTTACATAGAACTGGACCAAGAGTAAGCTGAATGATAATAATAACATATCCAAACTAGTGGTGTATTGTTTAGTTTACGATTTTATTGTGGTATATCAGAATAGTTAAAATTGCTTAAGCAAATCCAGTTGGGAACAGATAAAGTTGCATGTCGTTGTCTTGCCTTCTTTCTCAAATCCTGGCCGCTGATTAGTCAGTTGATTATGACGTCATCTCGCATCACTCTGCCACAACCATGGCATAGTGTTGTCACTTTACGTGGGTGTTCGCTGCATATAATTTCTTAATTTTAAACTTATACCAAGAGATAGATTACAATATGTAACATTCCTCTGACAGGCCCCTAGTGGCAGTGCCCCTGGTGACACCTCCCTAATAGTTGCACTTGCCCTGCTGGCTGTCCCCGAGGTGCCATTTTCTTGAGTGGCAGTCTATTGGGTGGCAGTTTCCTTGGTAGCAGTCGCCTGGCTGGTAGTTGCCTGGGTAGCAGTCCCTCCTGATGCCAGTCTCCAATGTGGCAGTCTCCAATGTGGCACTCCTGTGAGCGCCAGTCCCCCATGTGGGACTTCACCAGGTGGCAGTTACCCTGGTGGCAGTGCCCCATGTGGCAGTGCCCTGGGTGGCACCTCCTCATTCAGCTCTTCCTGGGGTGGCAGTTCCCTGGGTGGCAGCCTATTAAGTGGCACTTCCCCGGATGGCAATTCCCTAGGTGCCACTTCCAAAGGTGACAGTCACATGGGTGGCACTATCCCTGGTGGTAGCCCCCCTACTACGAGCCCTGTCTTAATGTGCCATGCTACAGTGAGAAATGCTGTTATGAGGCATGTTGTTATAAGCCATGCTGCTTTGAGCCATGCTGCTGTGAACCATGCTGTTATTAGCCATGCTGCTATGAGCCGTGCTGCTATAAGCCTTACTGCTATGAGCCAAGCTGCTGTGAGCAAAGATGCTATGAGGTATACTGCTGTGAGTCAAGTTGCTATACGATATATTATAATGATATAGTTCTATCCCACTCCTAATAATAAACGCCATAGGCGAAACATTTGCGGACTGTATTCAGACGAGCGTGCAGTAAAGTGTTATTTATTGCACGGGGTAATAAATGAATTATCGCAGACCGGGTAGGATAACTGTTGTAATAATAGAAATGCTGCTATCAGCCATACTACTACAGGTTTGGCTATTATGAGCCCTTTTTAATGAGCAATGCTGCTGTGAGCCATGCTGTTATGAGCCATGTTGCACTGTTATGAGCCATGCTGCTACAAGGTGAGCTGCTATGAGCCATGCTGCTACGAGCTATTCAGAAATAACCCTTTCCTCACTACAATACATACCAGTAAACTTGAATTCTACCATTCTATCAGATCTGCTGGCAAACGCTTGTCAACCCCTTTGAAACCAATTCCTTCACCATCTCGGTGTATCAATTACCCACTGCATATAGCGTCGCAAAAACACAGACATTATTATATACCCATGCTGTATACACTGTAAATATGCACCGTTTCGGCATATGACGTAAAAATACTGTACGGACCGCTGGTCCATACACTAAAATACGGACCACCTTGCCATACACGTTAATTAAAATTTTGGTTGTTAAGAAAAATGAAATTGTTTTTTTTTTTAATTTCGGGTATAAAGTAAGTATATATAACGTCCAACCATGCTTGTACAAGCCACAAAACTCGATGATAATTTACCGTTTGTACGGAACTCGGTGTAAACGCCTCGGTCCGTACAAACAGTAAATTAGCATCTCGTTCTGTGACTTGTACAGCATGGTCAGGATGCTCTATATATATATATAATTACTCAATCTAGAGTCACCTAATACTCAGTAGTTCATCTCTCTGGATGTCTGGTGACATCAGCAGAACCACTTTAGTAGGGAGGACACATCATTCTCAGGCCCTATTCCAGATAGTCTGGGTAGAGATTGGTTTCCCATTCCCTTTATCAAAAAAGTGACTTGAAATTTATGTAAAGCTTGTAAGGTCACTGATAGAAACGCCTATAATCTTTTTAGACGATTCAGTCCCTCCACACCTCTGACTAGACTTCTAAGTGCATATAGACTTCTTAATGTATACCCATGAGTTGGGGTTACCCGATAACAGTGGACATGGCTACCTTACCGATCTTTAATCAATATTTCAAGCTCTTTACGAACAGAGATACAATTAAAGGGTGAAAGGATCCCGAAGTTACTCAGTAATTATCTAAAATATCCGTGCGTACCCCATTAATCTTGAAGTTTTGTTTGGTGACATTCTTTTACTCTTTTGTCCACGATGTAATTCACACAGTTTCGCTTTATCAATTACACCGCTTTCAAACTTGGTGTAGTACAGACTGTTTCATCTCATGAGCTTCCTGGTAATGCTCGTAATTGGGGAGAATAGGTAGGTATTAGATGTGAACCGGATGTCGATAGCGAATGGAGGTATTTTGAGAATCGGTTGAAAAAGTAATTATTTGTGAATTGTCGGAAATTGTTTGGAAGTCATTGAAGTGGTTTGCTATTGGTATAGCATCATGGGAATATATGAACAATAGTAAGTACGTGTGAACTGTAGTATATGGTGGGAATTGATTTGAATAGGTGGGGGCAGGGTGGTGATGCTGTGGTGGATCTCAAGAGGTCCGGGATCGAATTTATATCTATAGGTCCTAATATCTGACTCATTTTACTGTGTGTGATTGTCTCTGTTTTAGATGTTTTATTTCAGTACAAAAAAACATCTAACCCATGTAAGCCATCACTTCAGAGGGACACCTTTTCAAATATGAGTATTTAGGAAAGATATCCGATGGGATATTATGTCACAAATGTTAGCCCATTAGTTAATGTGAAGGGTGAGATAAATTCAGAAAGCTATTCAAGTTTAGGGTCAGAGCTCAATCCCATCTCATTTGAATCACTATACAATCCATGCGGCTTCACCTTGTGAATTACTATGCAATTCAAACTTGGTGGGATACAAGCTCTGGCCCTAAACTTTCATAGGTTTCCTCCATGTAGTCTAACCATCGACAGACTGAAAACTGCAAGTAAGCAGACTTTGGCCCAGAATGGAGGATGTTTTAGAAGAAAACCCACGAGATGAAAATAGCTTGGTCTGTACTCCACCAAGTTTGACTGCAGAGTAATTCACGAAGTGAAGCTGAGTGAATTACTCTGTGGTCAAACAAGGTGGAGTGCAGACCAAGTTACTTTCATCGAGTGAGTTTCTGATTTTATCCTACCCCTAATAAAAACGGTCCATAGGCATAACATAGGTAAATTTTATGCAGCATGCCATTTCATAAAGTGAGATTTATGCCTTTAGGGGCATAAAAAAATCGACCAATCAGCGACCAGATTGGGAGCTGCTCCGAAAAAAGTTCCGGTTGGACTTCAGTTGGTTGTTCAATCGATATTTATATTTTGGTAATCCAAAAGCGCAGAGACGGGGTAGGATAAATACGAAACCGATCAGGTCTGTTCCTCACGCTTTGCGCAGTAATACATGACCTTCCCGTCGTGGCATAAACACTGACAAGTCCAACTCTCGTTCAGTTTCTACTAATTATCCTACCCCCAATATAAAATCCCATAGGCTTAACATTGAGTTTCCGTATGCCACGCTGACTGGCATACGGAGGTTTATATGCCACTAGTGGCATACAGAATTGTTATCACGTAATATTCCAAAATCGAGGAGACGGGGTAGGATAAAATCAAAACCTGATTCGTTTTAATCTTGGCCACCGCATGCCACTCCTGGAGTTTTGGCTCCGGACTTCACTCGGCTTTGCCTCATGAAGTCACTATGCCAAACTCCAGTCATGGCATACGGTGGCCAAGATTAAAACTCATCCAGTTTTACGATATTATCTCACCCTTTATCCTACCCCTAATATAAAATCCCATAGGCTTAACATTGGGTTTCCGTATGCCACGCTCACTGGCATACGGAGTTTTATATGCCACTAGTGGCATACAGCATTGTTATCACGTAATATTCCAAAATCGAGTAGATAGGGTAGGATAAAATCAAAACCTGATTCGTTTTAATCTTGTCCATCGCATTCCACTCCTGAAGTTTTGGCTCCGGACTTCACTCGGCTTCGCCTCATGAAGTCACTTTGCCAAACTCCAGTCGTGGAATACGGTGGACAAGATTAAACCTCATCCAGTTTTACGATAGTATAACATTGTTTATTGATGAAATTAATCACCAAATTAGCCATTGAGTATTGGGTACACGAATCTCACGGCCGTGGAGTACGAGTTCCTAATGTTGAGCCTATGGAGAAAAATACCGGGGTGAGATAATAGACATAACTAGAATGTCATCAGCAGCGCATTTAGGGATGATCAGGATAACGCACTGTTTGGGCCCAGAACACAAATTTTTAGTAAACCTAGCATTTCCCATAGAGTGTCCCCATTTGGTTGCCTCTAATTGTAGTTTTTCCGTTCTAAATGGGATTCCAAGCCTTTACACCTCGAATGTGGGCGTGGTAGGTGTCGTTATGGGTAAGATAGGATGCCTTGGACAAAGTGCAGTATTGTATCAACGACTGTTAGTTGCCTTAACTTAATAGTTGATAACTGTCTCGATTTTTTCAGAGGCAAAGATCAGCCTGTGTCGGTCAGGCTTCTACCATTACATGTCTATCACTGGTGTGCACTGTTTTTGTGTTTTCCTAACCATATCTAAAGTATTATTCTGGCAATATACATGTTTAACCCACCGCATTGTAGCTGGAATACCATAGAATATGATGCAATCACTAAAAGTATCTAGAAATAATCTAAACAGATATTATAAACAAACTACTCTCATGCACTCATTGATCTAATGCTATAGAATACGTTGTTAGGTGAATGTTTGGCTTCAGTCGTAGCGTAACTAAGTAGATAAGGTGCGACACCGGCTGGAAAAAGGCCAATTGGGGCACATCCTTTTTGGTCCCCACCTATTGCCGCGCCACTACCACCTCCATTTTTAAAATTCTGTCGTTCTTGAAAGTGTTCCTGGTTTCCCTTGGACCAACGCAGTAGCTAGAGAAAATGAATGTGAGGATCAAAACCCCTCAGATGAATCCAGCATGAAATACGAAAGCAAGTATAATTGGTAGAAAATGGCTCTTTATTCAAGGATCTGAAATTGCTCTACAGTGATTACAAAAATGATGTAAATATAATGTAAATATATAAACTTAAAATGTATTACTGGATATCTCCCAAAAGAAATTTGAAATAGTTCTATCACATTTTGTTTAGTCTCAGTCATATTCAAAGCTTGTTCCTGTATAAGTTTGTATTATCTGAATGTAAACTCAATGGCTCATATTGCAAACGTGGCATTTACGCTAGTGGCCGAGTTGGTATGTAGCTGTCTAGAAACTTTAGGGTACAAGATCTTTACTCCCAACAAAATAGAATGTGTTCATTTGGAATTCTGATATTGCAGGTATTGCATAGTAATACTCAATGTGGTTACAATACAAGGAAATATGACGGAAATCCCTTTGGCACTCATCTAAGAACCCAGATCTACTCAGGCACCCTTCACACTACAACACATATCTGTTTTTGTAACTGTACAATTTGGGTATTGTAGGGCAGATAGCTACCTAAAATACTGCAGCAGGTATCCTTTACCAACAGTCAGTTCTGTTTTGGTCATGATTTACCATTAAGCAGAGGCCGTGCATGCTGAAAGTTCACAGGCATCATACTCCACTGCGAGAAGTCTTAGATTTGGTGTAGTTATCAATGTAAAATGTCAGCTGTAATTGATGAAATAACAAGTCAATATATCCTTTGTAGTAAAAGTAAAAAGTGGTTAAAGTTTGAAAAGGATCTGCAGGATATATATACATATATTTAAATATATATAGTTATGAATATACAAAATATCACATGGGGATTTGGTCACACTTAGTTCATTGCATGATGTCTAATAATCATGTTATTATAAATTAGTTGGCAGGCGTATCATCTTGGTTCTTAGCTGCTTCGGGGATAAGATCATCTATTGCTTCTCCAGCCATCAGCTTCTTCTCCATCTGGACAAGGAGCCTGACTCCATCGACCACACCTTGTACAAGTTCCACTTCTGAGAAGCCAAGACGATCAAGATTGGAGATGTCAAAGGTACCATCAGTGGAAGCTGTGTCTACACCTCCGGTTCCACGCTTCTGCAGGCGAAGAGCCTTCAACACACTGGTGAATTCGGGATGCTCACTCATCTTCGGGAGCTTCACATGTACGCCTGCACGGACGCCAGTGCCAAGGTTGCTTGGGCAGGTGAGGATGTATCCAAGATGATCATTGTGCATGAAGTCATAGCCTTGCTTCTTGATAGAATCTTCCACTTTCTTCAAGCCATCGCAGAATCGGTCAAATACAGCCTTCATGTTGCCACCCTTCTCCATAGAAATGACACGGGCATGGTCTTCCTCGTTCACCCAGATAAGGAAGTTCTTGTTGTTGTTGTGCCAGATACCGCGAGCATCAGGCCAGTCGCGAGCCATACCTGCAGAGGTCAGAAGAGGTGATACAGGCTTGTCAAAGAGGAAGTGGTCTTCAATCAGCTTTTCTTGTTGGGCATCAGTCATCTCAGCCAGTGGATAATAGTTGCCCTTGAGATCACCCTTCAGACTGGCAACAGCAGTGGTCAGAATGGTCTCAACCTGTCTTCGCTCGTCTCGGTTGCAGTGAGGTGGAAGTGGAATAGGACGGATGCTACGGCCAGTACGCACACGAGATGACAGCACAAACTCAGGATCCAGGTCATCTGCATTGGTCAGTTTGGTGTTATCCAGGTCTGTGACATGCTTTTTGTCCTTGGTGTAGCCATTATGGCGACCCTCAATTACAGGATCAAGCAAATCTCCAAACAGCTCATAACATTCCTCATCACCAGCGACACAGCCAACTGTGTAAATGAATGGATGCCCTGGGTTATCAACGCCAGTTTGGATACAGTCATCAAGGGTGAAACCAGACTTGGTCACCTTGTCCTTCAACTTGTCGTAGACCTCCTTGGTGAGGACCTTAGCCATCCAGTTGTTGTGCTTGGTTAAATCTGGGTAGCCATCAGCCTTGACCTCAGCACGGAATCCTGCCAATGTGTCAGTATTTTCATCCTCAGCTTCATTTGTGAAGTTCTCAGGCAGAAGCTTATCGATAGACTGCTTCTTCTCCAATGCCTTTTCCATTTCTATAAGCAGTTTCAGACCATCTACAACAGCCTGTACAAGCTCTACTTCTGAGAACCCAAGGCGGTCCATGTTGGAGATGTCAAATGTGCCACCAACTGCAGCAGTGTCGACGCCGCCAGTGCCACGCTTTTGTAGACGAAGTGCCTTGAGGATGCCATTGAAGCGAGAATCCTCGGACAGCAGGGGGAGTTTGATGTGCACTCCAGCACGGATTCCAGTTCCCAGGTTGCTGGGGCAGGTCAAAATGTAGCCCAGGTGATCATTATGCATGAATTCGTAATTATTTTCCTTGATCTTGGTTTCAAAGTTGTTAAGTCCTTCACAGAACCGTTGGAACACCCCTCTCATATTGCCTCCCAGCTCCATGGAGATGACTCGGAGATGGTCTTCCTCATTCACCCAGACAAGGAAGTTCTTTGCGTTGTTGTGCCAGATACCGCGAGCATCGGGCCAGTCGCGAGCCATACCTGCAGAAGTGAGGAGTGGTGACACTGGCTTATCAAACAGGAAGTGGTCGTTAATGAGCTGGTCCTGCTCTTCATCTGTCATGTCTGACAATGGGTAGTACTTGCCAGCAAAGTCTCCATCGAATGAGTCCAGAGCCTCATTAGCGAGCTTCTGGATCTTCCTACGCTCACCTCGGCTGCAGTGAGGTGGCAGGGAGATTCCACGAATGCTGCGGCCAGTGCGGACACGTGCAGACAGGACGTACTTCGAATCAAGATCATCTCCACCCTTGAGGTTGTCAATGTTAAGGTCGGTCTTGTGCTTGGCATCCTTGGCATAACCGTTGTGACGCTTTTCAATGATTGGATCAAGCAGGTCAGCAAATACGTCATACGTCTCTTCATCACCAGCCACGCAACCTGATGAAAAATCACGAGACTTATGTTAGAATTTTAAATTGATATGAACATGATGTAATGCTGGGAGAAAATAGCCTTTTATTTAGTGAAAAATAGGGATTTGTATTCTAAATATTACTTATACTCTCAGCTATGTCAATGGCATACAATCATACATTATCTAACACAAAGATAAATCCAATCACAACATGTTTTGTCAGCCTGGGGCGGTAAGTTCAACCTCATTGGAATGATCATCTACTAAAGTTATTATACCGCAATGTAAAATAATTTGGTACAATCAAATATTAATTTACTCGATTTAGGATTCAACTGACATTGAAAACTGGTGCTTCAGATAATGTCTTGATTGCTCTTACCAACTGTCATGATGAAAGGATGGCCAGGGTTGTCGACACCAGTTTGGATACACCCTGACAAAGTGAACCCAGTAGGCGTTTTCTGGTCCTTCAATTTGTCGTAGATCTCAGGGGTCATGCACTTGGCCATCCAGTTGTTGTGGTTGGTCAAATCAGGGTAATCGCCATGCGGCCGTATTACTCCAGATGGCATCATGTTATCGATCGACTCTCCAGCCTCCAGTTTCTTCTCCATAGCAACGAGCGCCTCCACTCCATCAATGACACTCTGGACGAGCTCGACCTCGGAGAAACCAAGTCGGTCCAGGTTCGAGATGTCGAAAGTACCATCGGTGGAGGCGGTGTCGACACCACCTGTACCACGCTTCTGCAGGCGCAGTAGAGACAGCACCTCCTCAAATTTAGCGTGTGTGCTGAGTTTGGGGAGTTTCACATGCACACCAGCACGCAAACCGGTACCAAGGTTGCTTGGGCAGGTGAGAACGAAGCCAAGGTGCTGGTTCCACATGAAGTCGTAGCCTTCCTTCTTAATGAGGGACTCTACTTGTTTCAGGCCATCACAGAATCGTGTGAACACACCCTTCATGTTACCAGTGTTCTCCATGGAAATGACCCTGCAAAGGAAATTTGCGGATTATTATCAGGAATGCCATTCCATGATAAATCATTTAGAGCACATATTCAAATGCATTGTTCAGCTTTCAGAGTCACCCCCACCCACACCTCCCCGAGTTCCCATGTTTATGTTACTTTAAAGGCATATCCTACAATTCATGGTGGCGCCACCTGGTGATTTTTAGATATCGTCAATTACCAGTCAAATCTCTGGGGTGGGTTTTGTAATTGATTGTAATTCTAAACGGGCATATCTAACTTTTTGCTCAGTTTATCCAATCCCAATAGGTAAAATAGGCCTATTAGCATTTGTTTGATTTACATAGAAAATGTAATGAAAAACTCAGTTTTCTTCAATTTTTTAACATTTCATATTTTTTTAATATGTCTTTATTGATTTCGATTTTTCAATCTTTCTTCCCATATAATATTCAACTATAAACGTGTGCAATGAGGTATATCTTTATGATATTTATAATGGTCTTTCAACATAGGTGATGGATAGTGTACATAATAAAGCTTACCGTTACATGCACAAGGTACTGATTTCTAGATATTACATTTGCCGAATATGGGTCTAATATCTAGTCTTTGTCCTTTTACATTGCTTTCGACCATCCATATATATGTACATATGATTGCATAACGGAAGTATTACAGCATGCCGGAGCCCACCCATCACATTATATACCACGTTACCTTTATTGTTCGATTAAAGGTAATGGGTGATGGGTGTGCTCATCAATTTCCTAACTTATTTGGAATTATCCCAGCCGAGAAACAGTTGTGAAACCCAGTTTACCAGTATGTTTCTCTATCTAACAGTACCCCCCCCCCCCCCCCCCAACACCCTCCCTCCAAGTCTATTACAGTATGTTTGACATGCACGTAAAAACATCACAAACTGGAGCGGGTGGAAGATAGGTGATTTCTACCTAACCCTTAAATTCTGTCCCGGTACATGAGTAAAGGAAAAGTAATGTTCATTATATGCCATATATTATAATATAAATTGTACACCAAACTAGTAGTCTTTGGAAATGAAGTATTCAGGAACGACTTTAATATGATTGGCAATTTAACTCACCTGGAGTGATCTTCCTCATTCACCCAGACAAGGAAGTTCTTGGCGTCGTTGTGCCAGATGCCACGTCCGTCGGGCCAGTGGCGAGCCATGTTAGAGGAGAGGAGGAGCGGGGAGACGGGCTTGTCGAACAGGAAGTGGTCGGCGATCAGCTGATCCTGCTCTTCTTCGGTCATGTTGTTCAGCGGATAGTATTTGCCTGAAGATGAAGAGATATCATGGAATTATTATGTGTGAGGTTGATTTATTTTTTAAGGATTAAGAAGTAGTCAGTAATGATTGGCAATGTTCTGGTCTTTGTAGTACATCATATATCTACGGATGCTCTTCACTTGAACAAGGGGTATATCTAGGTATTTAGCGCCCCCCCCCCCCCCCTGCAATTTTTGTATAGCTTATGATATGCAACAACCCTTAATTTTCAGGAGGGATAAAAACATCTACAACCTCAAAGCCTATTGGGTTGGGGCACAGACTAAGCCCCCCCCCCCCCCTCCCCCCCCCCCCACACACACACACACACAAAAACAACAACAACAACACCCATTATTTCACAAATTCCTGTATACGCCATTAAAAGTTGTAAATTTCCTGTTGTCTACCCATGTTTATTATACTATGGACCAAAGTGACCGAGGTAAAATTAAAGAAGACAAAAAAAAGAAGTCATCCGTGTTGCTTTCACACCCAGTTGAATAATATAGATACTCACCCTTCAGGTCGCCTCCAAGGTTATCAAGGGCTTTGTTGAGGATGTTCTCCACATCACGCCGTTCTGCGCATGTGCTGTGTGGTGGTAGGGAGTAACCACGAATGCTGCGTCCTGTGCGCACGCGGCATGACAGGACGTAGTTTGTGTCCAGGTTGTCGCCACCAACGATTTTGTTGCTGTCAAGATCTGTGCGGTGAATAGCGTGCTTCGGGTAGCCATTGTGGCGTGAGTCGATGATGGGATCGAAGAGCTCAGCAAATGTTTCGTAACTTTCTTCGTCTCCAGCCACACAGCCTATAGAAAATGATTCAACATCCGTTTTATATACAGATTTTCGTTATGAATATGAACAGTCTACAGTCCCGAGACAGAGGTGTTAAAACAATCTTTTACATATCCAGAGATGCCAGTGAAATCTAGGAAATTAGCGAATCCTGAATATCTATACACTTATTTTTAATCTTTTTGGTTAGGACGCACGTGGCAATGTATGTATGTCTGCGTGGCAGCTACCGCTTAGAAAAAATATCTAAAAAAACTTCTTTAAAAAAAAATCTTTTTGTCTATATAAATTTTCATGCTAAACATAATTTCATATAAACTCTCCTTTTGTTGTGTAATGGTAGCAAACTATGTAAGTCAGTAGTATTATAAAAAGACATTAAATATCAATTGCTTGCCTGCTTATTAAGTTTCTTATCTTAGCAAAGAGAAACATAATCCCATTATCTCCAGCAGTTTCTTATCTTAGCAAAGAGAAAACACAATCCCATTCTGTTCAATGGTTAAATGCTCACATTTCTATACCAGTTTCTATAACTGCTGTCTTTATTTGGGTCCAAAAGAGCTGTACTTTTTCTAATATATATATTTGTTTTAAGTTATCATAGACTAGAATTAACTTACCAACAGTGTAGATGTAAGGGTGTCCCGGGTTGTCCACTCCGGTCTGAATGACTTTGTCCAAGGTGAAACCAGACTTGGTTTTCTTGTCTTTCAGGGCCATGAAAATCTCCGGTGTGAGATGTTTTGCCATCCAGTTGTTATGCTTCCTCAGGTCGGGGAAGTTTGGACAGCTCGTGTGGGCATCAGCGCGATCGATTGGCCCCTTTTTGCTTTAAAGGTAATACAAAAAGAAAACACTCAATGCACAATATATTTCTGTTACACGTCTGTTCATTTTTTTTTAGTAGACAAACAGGCTTATCTAATGGCTTATATCTAATATCCAGGTCAGCATTGTCTTCAGTTCCTTATATACTTAATTCATTAAGATAGAGCGGAGCTGAAAATATGTGTAGTTTAAATGAAGCGTCGTTAGACTTAAATTTTATACGCACGTTCTGTTTAATAATAGGGCAGAGAATAAGTATCATATCTTGAGTATAAAACCAGAAGGCCCCTTACAAATAGATATATTTGCAGTCGTGTAACAGGCACTCCACAAGCTAGTATCCCTTCCTTCAACTCTGCCTCCCCCCCCCCCCTTCCCAATATCACTTCAAGGTTTACTCATTGTACCAATATAACCATTAATGGATCTGCTTTATTGACTAGCCTATTGGCCAAGCGGTGCTGAACTGGTGGTAACTATTCAATAACGACGCCATTGGAAACAGCAAACAGTGGCCGGTGCCATGTGGTGCCGAGCAAGAACTCTGATGTAAGAGCGCCGAGCCGTCACGGACGCCGTGTGCGTCTACACGGACGCCGCGTGCCAAATCACGCCACCTCGCGGCGGTTTGATCCCTCACCTGCAAGTTGTCGGTAGGCATCAGCCGCCCACACCGCCCCCGGCAACGCCGCGCCGCAAGGCTACACGCAACGCGGGGCCCAGTTGATCCACACCGATCATATTGATCCAAGGTGACATGCCGCAACTGCGGTAATGCTACAGGCGCTGCAAAAAGCGACACCCAGCCTATGAAATACGTTGGTCAATATTGACCTACCGGCTGAGCAACGCTGGCATGTTTGAATCACCTGAACAAGTGTGAGGACTTTTAATCTTTATCTTTTTGTTGGTTTTCTTGGTTCTCGTCACCTTTCTCTGGGGTTATCAGTTCTGTTATCTGTTAACAACCGAGACTAACATGAAGGGCCCCAAAAGCCGATGAAGCACAGATAAACATGTATGTCATAACCGTTGCTCATTTATATGATTATTTATACGACGTGGCAAGAACACCTCTATCGCAAGCCGTTGCTCATTTATAGACAACATTCAATATTTGTCGTGATATGCATGAATAATATTCGGTTCTATTTCTGAAGCCCAAGACTGACAGGCAATAAGGCTGCTGGACTGATGGATTTTCGCGAACCGACTGAGTCGCTTAATCGCAACAGAATATTCATCAGCTCTAAAAAAAAATACCTTTTTTTTTCTTGATTGTATGTGCTTTTCAGCATTAACCATGGAGATAAATGCGTTTATGGTTGGGGACAGTTACTGCCAACGTAACCCCATTGGACTTTTCAGTTCATGTAAATGACCTTCGCTGGGACCGTGTTGGATATATTACCACAAGGCGTCAAATATCGCTCTGATCAATCATTCAAATGCCTCAGGATCTTGCGGCAAGTGTGCGCCAGTTCCTCGTGGCTGCTTTACTAAGCCGTGAGTGCGCCCGGGCCGCCTATTTCTACACGCAGAATAGCCACTCAATGGGCTGGCGCAGGTCTGGCTCTTAGCCGGGGCTCAGAGGGTGGGGAGGGGCAGGTAGAGCTTCGCCAGTCTCTAAGAAGGTGAAGTGGGACTTCAAAAGGAAGGTTTCTGTTGAGTATCCGACACCATACAATCATGGTTCGGTCTCATATGGTGCATACAATACTACCCAACGCATCTATGATTGTACTTCCCCTACCTGCCTTCGACTAGAATAGCTTCCCCTGGAAATGATCTGCCACGGTCCCTTTCTAACTTTTTGTCCCATTTACACATGTGTACATGCCTAGATATTAAACTGAAACGTCACATGCTGACCCTATATGTAGGGTATTTTGAAAAGGTAGCATTCATATGGTTTAACATGGATAGAAATTATGCGTTTGAAGTTCACATAATATTCTGGCTTTTAACAAAACATATTGTTGACCTTGAATCCCCACTCCTTTCCGCTTTCCATCGATTCTGCAATCAATATCACCCGAGCCCTGTTCTCCAATATGTTTACAAAGATTTGTTTATTATGAAATAAAGAAAAAAGACTGCCAGCAAATGTGATTCCTGTGGAAGTTGAAAGAGAATGTGAACATGCAATATTTTACCTGGGTGAGATTGCAGTGCTCTCATGTTCATTAGTAGAAGTAGTAGTAGTATGGTTAATATTAGGCTTAACAGGCTCCTCAATTTTCGCTGGAGAAGGAGTGTTCTGCTGAACACTTTGTGAAGCAAAGTCAGGGTGAGAAGAAGCAAGCATCAGTTGTAATTCGTATAAACAATGTCTACACAGGGATTCCAAACAAAACGTGAAAATCATTCTAGAAAACTTATTCTATACATTGTCAAAGCAACTACATAAGCTTGATACATTCTGCCATGATGGTTTGTTAAGGTTAATTCACCAGGTCATATATATATATATTTACAATTTACATACTCTCAAGATATATATCAAAGCTATTTACAAATCGAATGAAGTCAAATGATAAAGATATAGCATATCCAAGGTCAAAGTATCACAATAGTGCATACATAATAATTTTTGAGAATTGGGTCGGTAAGAAATGGGTAGGAAGAGGATTATGACAGCTATTGGAGGAAATTCTATAAGGAAACGCAAGCAATCGCTAGGCTATTCTGCTATATCAAGAAGGATCATGGTAACCTGCCTAGTTGTGTCTTCCCAGACAGCCGTTTGTCTACAATATTTGGTTTAATTTTTCATACTCCTCGTCTATATATTGTTTCATAACATAACAGACGGGTAAAATTATAATACTGTTGGGAATCATTATTGGTGTAATTAGTGTCTGATGATCATTATATAATTGTTTTTTTAATCATAATTTCCATGCAGTCAGCTAACTGTAGCAGGTGTAAGTTGCATATAGGCTAATGCATGTTGATAGATAGGGAGGTGGGCAGGATCAAGGTCTGGGAAGAGGTCCTATGGCCAAGGTCACGGTAGTATATGAAAATGTCATTTTATCCAGGGACATGGCTTCGAATAGTGACGTTCTGAGATCAAAGGGCAATAGTTGGAGGCATCAAAGACTATGTTTGCCCCACGGCGCAGTCTCTCTAGGCTGCGGACACAGGTGTGCTGCGGCTGAAGGACCATTGCACCTGATTCTATCCAGGTAAAGCCAGCACCAGCTAAGCAGGACAAAGATCTCAACCGTCCACCTCGCCTCGGGTTATCATTATTATTATATCGTGGACTTTGGGCTTTTCAATGTGATCACTGACCTCTAAATACTTGTATAACATCACTAGCGAACCAGGACAATTATTCTAGGGTGTCCCTACAAGAACTGATGGGATGTAAACCGAAACAAATCAATGGTAAACCGAAACCGAATCAAAAGAGAACAGGAATACTGAAACAAGAATAATAAGGTGGTAGTTTAAGGACAGGGGAGAAACTATAAAAAGAGATGATAAGAATGAGGATAAAAAGAGAACGTGTGCGGGCTGCAGAAGGATATGTCATGAAAGGGAAGGATGGAGGACATATGACGGGTGCCTTGTTATAATGTTTTTAGTTATACCTGACCGCTGCCGAGTCCTGTTGCTGATTACCCTTGGAGGCTGTGCTCTCGGGAGCAGCCTTACCATCCTTGGCAACCACGCTAGAGAAGGTGATTAAAGCAAGTGGGAACACACATCACACAATTAGTGGACATCACCATAAATGATTATCAAATTATATTATGTACAACTTAAATAGAAAAATATATACATGCTAGAAATACTGAGGCTCATAAAATCACCAAGCGTCATAGTGGTAAATCAAGATTGAAGCGAGTATTCAAGGATTAGTTACCTTTCAATGCATTTCCTTACTTAAATATCTACATTATTATATACATACATCTTATGCTCCAGTGTTATTGGGGAAATATGTACATTTTAATCTGCACTGTTATTGATGAAAAAAGCAGTATATGGCTATGCTTTGGAGATATTATCCATGGTTGATTATCTTTTTTCACGGAAGCGAACTGGATTTAGAATATACAAATATTCAATCCAAATCGGAAAGCTTGTGTTCTCTAGAGCCACACTGGGGTTCCATATATATATCCGTGTATGTACAAACCAGAGCGGACCCCCAACCCCCGCTCATTGTAGAAGAGTTGTGGCAACGGCACCACTGGCCCGCCGCTGATTAGTAAATTCTGAGACCAACACGAGCCTCTCCATTGATCACCGATCGATTTTTCTCTTGTGGTGGATCACAAAGGGCAGCGTGAGCCATCAACAACATTGCTGGATTACTAAGTCTACTTCTTCCTGGAACCACCACTTAAAGTCTACTGAGTTTCGTGACTCTACCGCCTGACATGCTTTTAATGGGTGTGAGCAGGCAATATTTCGCTGTTTCCACTTATCCGCGGAATAGATTACAGCGAGAAGGATAACATGATTATGTACGGTTAAAGATAATTACAAGGAGATTCTTCGGGGCTATATTTAGCTTTGTAAAGTTCATGTTAAGTTAAGACTCGCAGTCTAGATTTCCGAATTTTCACAGATTTTTTCCCCCCATTTTTATTTGTTCAAACTTCAGTTCAACTTTGCTGAATTTGATCAGAATAGTTCCATGCAGGCACTCAATGATAACCGTTATATCGAGATAAAAAAAAAATTAAAAAAAGGGTGGGGGGGGGGGGGGGGGGGGGGGAGAGAGAGAGACCTTCCATAAGATATCTTAGTTTAATCTAAAGTAAGTTTGATATATGACCCCGTTCAAATGTGTAGGATTATTATCCCAATGTGACACCTATACATGCAATATAAGACTATCGTTCAGAATGCAAACTATCTAAGCATGACTGAAGAGATTAAATTACTGTGTGCAAATGCTGGGGTAGAGATATGAAGTTCATTCATGTCTTATTCATAAATCATGTGCGAATTTAGCTTGTGAAATTATGCTTAAAGGATATGAACATATCTAATATAAGAAAATAAAGAAGATGAAAAAAGCTAAATGATTGTAAGTGCCTTCTATTTTATGTTTTTCCAGTGACTACCACCTCAGTACTTATTCTTCAGTATATATGTTCTCCTATTACCTGTCATATCCAAGACTTTCAGAAACTGAAATTAATTCATTTCTGATATCGACCTTTACTTAAATATTCCCCTTCTATAAAGAGGAGCCTTAAAATACTCAAATGGTGTTTCTCACTCTCCAAACGTGTGAGTTTTCTGTCAATAAAAGTGTGAACAATATTGTTAGTGCAATAAACAAACTGCTTTGTTGTTTGATCTCTTTTATAACTTCTGCTTTCATCTAACACATCAGAGGTAGTCAAACCACAGGACCTGTTTATACTGCTACATATTTGACCACCAATGAGGATAAGAAGAAAGCATTGGACACTAAACAATAGTAAAATCATCAATACGAACAAAGAAAATATACAGATGTCAGATGAAATATATCCTTTGGAGACAAAAACTATCGACCAAAACTATGCACACAAATAGGGTAAAATAAAGTAACCCAGTTACGACGCTCTCTTACAGTAATATCACACTGCAAACAAGGAGGGCCATTTCTGGCCAGAGTAAACATATGGAGGAGTGTACACCTATTCTAGATGACTTTTACTGAGGTGAATCATATCGGATCGAAGGTACATAATAGGCAGGAAAATTGGCTGAAGATTGTGGACTATGTGCCGAATACAGTTTCTAAACTACGACTCTGTTTCTAACAAGAAGAGATAGATGAGTGAAGAGACAGGATCCTTATAAATATCACAAGGCACAAAGGGATTCATGTTCCAAACATGTATACTCATGTATATATATTTTATATAATCTTCCCGTTGTGACTTCGATTTGAAACTAATTCAAATTCAAAAAGTGATATCATTTTAATTGTCCCAGCATTAAGGTGCATGTGCAATGGTCGATGTCGTTTGTATTTGGACATACATAAATAGCAGTAAGCTGAGCCACTCTGGAGTTAAGTAGGGCTATGCTGAATGGTCGGATAAGGATTTATGGAGATCCATAAATCCTTTATCCTCATATAGATAGGAATCTTAAAAAGAGTTTTTATATTTCAAAACATAGCTTGACATCTGTGACTGCCAAAAAAAGAGAACAAATCTTTGAAAATTTTGAAGCCAAACAGAAGCTCAATCAAACCATACATAACCAAATATTTTAGGGTTCAATAAACATCAAAATAATGCAAACAAAAGTTTTAAAAGAAACAAAAGTTCTAAATGAAATATGTGGGTTTTCTATCAAGCGTAACTCAAGACATAAAGACGATATATCATACATTCACCTCAATATAGAAAGCTCTAAAAGATTGGTACAAAGCTGAAATATTTCACTTCGATTGTGGGAGGAAGATAATAGAAAGGCAGTAAAAATCGAAAGAAATATCTACATCTGGGATGTCAATCAACTGAGGTATACCTTGAATTATTTCCTTGTTTTCCTGGAGATTTATTTCCACCACTGTAATCGTTTAAAATTTGAAACACCTGATGTTAATTGACGGAAACAGAAGCATACAATAAATTCGACACTGCAATGAGCTTAAGGTGTAGGCTCATAAAAATATTTGATTCCTTTTGCACATTCACTATGTAGATATTAGTATAATATGTATAATATTTGGTTATCTATTTGGAATTCTGGTTGACTTCTTTTTAAAATCTTAAATTATGTCAGCATAAAATTCAGAAGTATGCCTCTTACCTTCCCTTCGCGCCACCTATGATGGAAGAAAAATAATTCATCAAATGTCCTTCTGCACTAGTTTTAAATTAACATCATTTGGTTTGTAGAAACACATCATCAGGTAGATCTAGATCATATTATTAAAAATGGTAGACACCTGTCTATTAGAAATATCACTTTAATTTGAACAGTAACTAATACTAATAGGGCGAGTATGACTATAACTGTATAAGTATAACTAACATGAACCACTCCAGCTGAATCACTGCTGATTACATCAATGATAATAATGATCTGAGTAGGTCATAACCATATCATATGGGGTAGTTAGGAAAAGTGGGGAGCCATAGTAGATTAGAACTCGTTATAGAATACCGATTGAGGCTCTACAACAGTGCCGGTATCAACCTAGTTACTATGACAATATCTAGAAATGCATGCCCTAACCGTACCCCCACCCTCCCCCATAAAGATAAAACACACACAAAAAATCAAATTCTTGTATTTCTGGTCTATGCAGCTAGATCTAGCATGCTATAGCTTTACCATGTACAAATATTATATAACCTCATGCGAATTGAATACCGAATGCACCTTTTTTTCGATCAGAATTACAAGATTGAATGAGAATGACTGAAGTTCGAAACTTATTATAGACCTTCTTTAGTCAATCACAGTGTTGTAATGGTTTAAAAAGAAAGAACAAATGTGGTAATGCTGAAGACGTATTCGGTCAGAATGTCTCTATGTTTTGAGGAGTTGCTGACATTATACTTGAAAACCAATTAAATCTAGATCTACAGCCTGTTCCCCTGTACAGTAGAATCACTATAAACTTGCACGTTTAATACTGAGTTGGGGTAGATCTATATCGATCTGGCACGGCGCTGGTTCTTACACTGGTACTATGGTAATGCCTTGTTGAATATTTCGCCTATGTTTTTGGGGAGCATGATAAACTTCTATTTATTCTAACCTAGGGAAACCATAGAGGTTACAGTTATAGAAGCAACGAGAGTACTGCTGGACAGCAAAGTAATCGCTGTTTTATACAATTAGATCTGTCCAAACAAGGTAGACCCACTGATCGAATTACTGCCGCGGGCAGTGACCCGAGTAACTGGCCGTATATAACTGCTAGCAAAAGAACTAACCTGGGGCTACATCCTTGGATGGTCCGCAGCCCATTTTGATGTTTCAGACAACTTATCCCGCAGTTGCTCTAAACTTGGTAATGTTGGTAATGTTGAAAGTTGTCTTGGGCTGTGAGGAGAGCGCGGCCACGAGGGACTTATTATCGTGTCACCTCCACAAGACCCCCGCCCCTTTCAAACTCAAGTTGTCGTTTGTTGTTGCTACAGCAACCACCTACTCCGCATGCGCCGACAGCGGTAGAGCATAATCACGTGACCTGTTGCTAGGCCACACAAACAGCATTACGCTCTCCAGACCACATGTTTCGCTGGTTAGGTTGCATTCGTTTCACGTTGTGTGGCAGAGTATGTGCTTGAAGTGTGACAGGCGGGTTTCCTTTTTAGCCACTCGGGGTCAGCACCATCTAAAGACTAGCAATCACAGCTTTCGCGCGTATATATGGGGATGAATGGACGAATGAATGAAAGCGTTCACAACCAAGACCTCCCCGAGAAATAGCCAAATGTGAATTTACGGCACTATCATGGACTTTCAATGTATATAATTCCGTGGTTTTATCTAATTAGTGACTTTACAACAAAGGTTCTCTATAGATTAGCAACAACATATACTCGATATAGCCTAAACGTTAACTGAGGCATATCAACTTATAAGTTATCAAGCCAGTGTATCCGGCCATGTCTCCTAAAAATTGTGAAATGGCTAAACGACTCTTACTTTATAATTTTTCTTCTTTATGTTATGTTTTACTGTGGTTATGATATTGCATTGAAGTTGAAATTGTTGTATTGCCTGTACTTGTCTTTTATCCACAATAAAGAATCTTACCCCCCCCCCCCCCCCCCACAAAAAAAATAATATATCGCCTATCATCGGACAATTTGGTTTGAATTTGAAGAGGAATACCCATTTGAATTTCCTGAAAATTGAATATAATGATTTTTAAGTGTTATGAAAAAGGGCCTACATATTTGACTTTTCAATCGGGGGTCACCATGCTAGTTTTTGATTTAAAGATCAATATCATGATACTATCATAATAGAATATGTAGAAATTTTTAAAAGTAGTTTTTTACATATTAAAACCCATGTCATTTTAGAAATATCGATCTAGTTGATATATAGTACCGGTACTACATATTTGATTCTTAAATTCATAGGTTAACCTTCTCAGTTTTGAAGGAATTGAAGAAAACAATATTTTTCAGTAGGCCTACATTTCTTATATAAATCAAGCAAATGTAAATTGGCCTATTTTTACCTATTATGATTGGATAAAATGAACAAAACTATAAACTTAGGTACTCTTTTAGAATTAGAATGAAATACGAAGAACCACTTTCGACTCATTATTGACAATATCTAAAATCACTCGGTGGTACGAATGTGAATTGTAGGATATGCCTATAAAGCTATTGATAGATATTAAAGATTGATAAAACAAAAAACACCCACAAACCCAGCTATCTTGTGACTGGAGGTATAAACTACCAGTACTTAACATGCTCCGATCATCGAGAAAAACCTTCCCAAGCTCCATGTACATTCCAGGAACACTCCGATCAGGTTGAATTTTTAAAAAGAATTCGAAATCAGTGTGCTGATTTGTTTGATCTACGAGTCACTGTAATAGATAATGTGAGCATACAGTGACAAAAGGTTTCCTTTTATTTCAAATAGACATACATATGATCATAATTACGAGTATTACATAAAAGTACGTTTCAGCTGAAGCCTCATTTCATAATGGCATGTACATATAGTCTACTGGAATATAGGTTATACCGCTGAGACATTTTAAGTTTGTTTTTTTTTTCAAATCGGGGTGCTAATATTTCTGATGTAGGCTAAAGCTGATGACTCTTGGTCATTGTCTCAGGTAGGCCCCTAATATGAAACCCCATTTGCGATATTCCTATTACCCGTTCATCTAATTAAGACCATGCGATTCACATTTTAGCAATGGCCTACTGATTAGTTGTGCACAATATAATCATTTAAAAAATCAAGATTTTTTTTACTAGTCTCATCCACAGACCGCTTGGAGGCGCACGAGGCAGTGAACAGCTGTCTGGTGAAAGTTAACCGCACTACAAGCTATCCGAGCGTTTGCTCTGGACAATAAAGAGTTCATTTTTATGTGCATGTTGTATATGTGTCTTTTTTCTGTGAAGCTCTTAGTGCTGCGCATATAACCAGAACAAAAGATAATATGTCTACCTATAGGAGTCTAGGGGGAGCCTGTTACACTATGAATTTTGGTGATTGGCAGCATTTGTTCTCACATCTTTTCAATTTCCCCCTCCTGTGAGGCACGTGCCGCACGTGCTCCCACCCCTCGCACCATCCTCGGCAACAACCCCTTTTTACATAGTGTTACTGCAGGAAGTGGTACAGGAATTGGGATGGTCCCTCAGAAAGGAAGGTTGGAGATGATCGGCCCCTTCCCTGACAGCGACAGCAACCCAGGCGAACAGGGGTGGAGTAGGTGTAGGCATAAAACGGATACAGGGACCGACGAGTCTTACCGGGTATAGAGAAAGAGAGGGGTATCTCTGGAGGTCCTGTTGGTGGCGGATGCTACCAGATTATTTTCAGTTGGGGGGGGGGGGGGGGATGGAATATATTTCTGCATTGAGTTGTGACTTTAGGAAGTATTGTAGTGAAATGTGACTTTAGGAAGTATCCTCCATGGTGATAACATAGGGGGTACCGCCTTATAGGAGTGTTTTTATTACCATGCAGCCCTGGCACAGTTCTCTTAGTACTGATGGGGTTTGTGGGGATATTAATTGCTGATAAGGCAGAGAGAAACTCTCTGAAGTTCATCTACCCTGAACTACCCCTCTCTTTCTCTGTACTCATTGCAGGGACTGAAGCCACTCTAGCCCAACCTCTCACCCAGAACGAAGAGGGGTTGTCCAAAAGTGGGTGTCCCTGCAGAGGCCGATACGGGCGCAGGTGGTGTTAAGTAATAAGGGGCGGTAGTCTTTAGCACCTATATATATATAACCCCTACCCGCTTCGTCAGGTTTAATATATGCGATTAAACATGCATAAACTGAAATTTTCGTGCTATGAATATATGATTTGTTTTAGGGGGGGGGGGGGATTTTATTTTTGGTATTTTGAGGGGGGGGGGGGCAAATCTTTTCACTAATTCTGTCATGGGGTCGACGTTTTTAGCTAAACATAGAGGCAAACTCCCATATTTATGTTCAATGTCAAGAATTGATTTTATGAAATGCATTCATTTCATATCACAAGAAATCAGCTTAGTTGTACAACTATAATAATGATTAATGCACAAGGTAACTATAGTTTTCTCACTCCCTGGAGTTCAGTGCCTATGGTCACAGCCCTGTTCGCCAATTCGAGATGGGTGTCCACCCTCCCTCAGTCTGACAGACTTATGTGGAGGGGGACAACAGTTGACGAACACTAATGTTTGCCCCAGAATCAATGCAGTCTCACAAGATCATTAATTTTTCTTCAACATTAACCCTTTAACCGCCACACTCCAAAATGAGGCAGGAAATGTACTACCGCACCCCCTACGCTATTCCTATATACTACCGCTGCAGGCTTCTATCAGATGCACCCCTGAAACGCCAGCCCAACTTGTCCATAGGCCAGACTTGATCTGTGTATTATTTTTGTTTTCTCCGAGTTCTATTCGCAAATCAACATCTAAATGGCACTATATAGACTCAAAACACACAGATACATTGTTTTAAAACTCTTTTATTCAAGTATGGAAAATTTCTAACCCTTTCGTGCTTAAATTGACCGAGAAAATGAATTTGAAAAAATCCAAGTTTATGATGCCTCAAGGCATCATGCGGCGGTTCACACGGGAATGCCTGGAGGCATCATGCGGCGGTAACCATGGGAATGCCTCCAGGCATCATGCGGCGATTCGCCCGGGAATGCCTCCAGGCATCATGTGGCAGTGAAAGGGTTAATGAATTAGGAGCATTTACTACAACATCAAGGGCTACAAAATGCCCCTGTTGCTGTTTATTTCAATAAGATTCCCATATGTATGGAAGAGCACTATGAGCAAAGAGAACTCTTTAATGAGAATTCTACACTGAGTACTCAAAGGGGTTCTGCATGCAAGAAAATGGGACTTTGTCTTCCTTCTATAGTGCCACACCATGGATTGATCCACTCATTCCAAAGCTCCCTCACACCATGCCAGACTATAGCAAATTGCCAGAAAATCTGTATTTGCATGTCTATGATACTGCTACAAGAAACAGTGAAGGTCCTTTGAGATTCTGCAAGGAAGCCTGATGACTACCAACTGATGGCACAAATCAAGAAAACAGTGCTGCTGGATATTTAAATGTGAACAACCAAGTCTCAATAAGTGACTTCATTGAGAATTAGGTTCTAGGTAGTGAAGCTTTATGACTGATTATATGGGTACAAGAGAGATCGGGGCTTCCAGCAAGACTGCTAGCTGCCAACTACAGCCTCAATTTGGCAGGGGTTGCATCACTGATTTTGAGATAGAACATTAGCAGAATCTTACAATTATAGAGACTAGGAGAATCAACTCAAGCTATCATCATAGCATCATATAGTAGTGCAGCCAACTTTAACCAGTTGGCATTGTGCTTGATGCTATCACACTTCAAGCATCTAAATGTGCCTGTATGTAGAATCTCATATCAATGCTAAGTATAGGGTTGAAGAGTTAAACATGACATCACACACCAGCTTTGCTTTGAACTTGGAAGTGGGGAATTCAAAAAGTGGCAGTAAGAAAGGCTTCGTGCTGGACTTTGAAACAGAGAGCTGTTTCAAAACGTGGGTTAAGTCTATGGTTTTGAAACAGCTCCCAGATGTCCAGCAAATGATGCCTTAAGGCATCATCTGCCCCCCGCCGGTTGATGCCTTAAGGCATCATCTGCCCCCTGCCGGGTGATGCCTTAAGGCATCATCCACCCTTAAAGGGTTAATGTTTTTGAGGTATATAGTAATGGGAAAACTGTAAACCTGAGTTTATAAGGATTCCTCACCTGTATTCCCTGATGATTAAAACCTGGTCTAAACACCTCATTTTAAATATCTGTGCAAAACGGTTTCACAGATATTAGATCATTACTCCACATGAGAAGTTTTGTCATTATCTGCCTACTTTAGCTGGAGCTCCCCAAGGAAATGAGCCAAAGGTCTCATATGGTAGCAGCATCATGTAAAAATGCTATTTAAAGGATATGATGACTAAGACTGGGAAAAGCAACATGGTGAAGGCAAGCTTGACCAACTGTCGGTAGCAGTACTGTCTATATATACTTGGACCACCATAAGTTACCTATAACTCATACAAGAGATATCTTCAGAAGAAGGCTATTCCTCATCAGATGAAGAGAGTGTGTTTATACCACAAATAACATTTCAAATGACAAGATCTGGGCAGTGTTCCGAAAGAGCAAATTTCAGTTATTACACATATCAGTATGTACCATCAGAAGTGTGACCGCTACCATGTAATTTTTACAGCAACAATTTAAAAATTGAAATGGGTCTTTTGTATACCCATGGAGGGGGGAGGGGCAACTCTTTTTGACACCCCTACAGAAGGAAGAAGTCGGACACCATGATGCTGTAGAGTGCAGTGTGTGTATTCCCCTAGTTTTGGTCTCACAACATAGCTTTAGGTCTCACAACACAAGTTGACCAATAATACAACAACTCCCCCCCCCCCTTTTGAGATATAGAAAATACTGTCAAGTCTTTGGCAAGTTGGGAACAATATTGGATGTTTGACATTTTTGATCTATAATATGTTTATATTCATTATAAACCATCTAGTTTATAATGAAAAGACTATAGGCACTGTAGTCTGTCCAAGACTGATGCATCCTCTCTATCCTCATGTTCTTTAGCATTCTTCCCATATACCAAGATGTTGTCCATGTAGATGAAGATACCAGGAAGACCATCCAGTTTTTCAAGCATCTTCCTCATAAAGATCTCGGGTGCTGAGGAAATACCAAATGGCAGGCAACAGAAGCAGTATATGCTGAAAGGTGTGATAAAAGTTGTCAGTTCTTTGACTGTCTTGTGGTTTTGTTTGATTGGGCAGTTTAAAGTCCAATTTGTTCAATTAGACTTACTCTGGGTTTGACCGAATCTGGGTGGGATTTTCAAAACCTGCTAAATTACCAAAAACAGGGTTATTTAAGGCTGATGTTGTATAAACATATGTCATCGATGTAAAAGTGGCATCTTTTAGTGTATCTTTTGATGGTCTTTAATTCCAATATAGGGTTTTGTATAGCTCTGAGGAATATTTCCTTCCAGAAATCAACAAAAACAGTGTTTTTCATGATTTTCAATTTGTTTTCAAAGTCTATGAGGCAGAATGTTGAGCCAATTGTTTTTATTAACGCATTTAAAGCATATGTCATGCAAAGTGTAGACAATTTAGTTTTGAAAATTGGTAAAAGTTTGAAAAAATATCAAAATGGTCAAAACTATCCAGGACTTTTAAATTTTCCAACAGAGAGACCTATAGAACATGTTGTCTGACACCCCAATTTTGGGAGCATAATACTAATTAGATATCCAATGAGAAATTGATTTTCCTTTATTGTGAGACATTGACCAAAATCCCTGTGATACATGAAAGTTTGAATACAATGGGATTATCCATTCTGATATTAAAACATTGTGATTCCATGATGATATTTTTCCAAAAAATGGGCTGTTGGATAACACACCTGTTAAAAGATGTATATAAGAAATAATAATCATAATAAAATAACAAATACCCCTGTATATGTTAAGTATTCCTACCACTTGTCCCCGAAGGTATTGTTCTCATGGGTCAAATCTTTAATCTACCTGACATGAACAATCTACCGACCGACCTATATCCACCTGACTGGCGCCCAAACCAAAACACAGATCAGCTGGCTACTGTGAAACACATGAACACGCAACCCATAACCATTGACAAACATCCAATTCCACAGGAACTAAGACTGCCAAAGCCCATAACAGCCAACACTACACCGCATGACCGACTACTTGAAGTCATAGAACGAGCGGCCCTTCGAGGTCCTCAACCTACACAAATAGACCGACAGAGGGAAGTCAAGAGCACGCAGGTCACTCAAGACCCACCCAATACGTTGCAGAGGATTGCACCCGCCCCGGTACCAGTAGGCATGGAGTCACGCGCTCAGTCAACAAACAAGCCTGCCCCACCAGGTGTTAGTCCGAAACACAACAGGGGAGGAGAAAGGAAAACTGAAGCAGGGGCTATAGTCTTTGCTGGCAACAGCTCCTACCTAAGCAATATGTATGCAAGCCCGGTAGAGTTGAATACGCCCTGGTACACCCGAGACCAAGACGGGAAAATCATATATGAAATGATGAAACACAACAAATTCCCCACTGCTGAACATGTATACGTCTATACGAAAGCCGGTTATGTGGGAGCAACGGCTATTGGAGAAAAGGTCCTTTCAACCCCTAACCCCTACGAAGTGAAAACCCTGGGCAAGACGCTAAATCCAATTGACTGGGATGATAAAAAGAGTACCATACTGGAAAAGATTGTCCTTGCAAAATTCACCCAGAACGTGGAACTTGGAGAAAGATTGATTGAAACCCATCCCACCAAATCATCGAGGGTACCCCCAATGGTTTCTGGGGCGGGGGCGTATACTTCGGAAGCGCTGACTACGACACCGACACCTACCTGGGATTGAATCACACTGGTAGAATTCTCGAACGAGTACGGGCTATACTATTGGAGAACCTAGCTGCTGACGCTGAAGCATCGACAGAAGACGCAATTCCAGTAGAAAACAAAACCAGTCTTGAAGTCCCGGTTGAAATTGGGAAAATTACCGCTACTACGGAACACAAAGAAACACAAGATGAGCAGGCTTCTGCTGGGCGACTCGAGGGTCCGTTATCTGGCCCGCGACCTGAGAACTAGGCAGAACTTCGTAACCAGGAGTATAAGTGGGGCAACTATGGAACAACTGAGAACTCATCTACAAAACCCAGCAAATCTAGAAGGAGTGGAAGTCATATACATTTCTAATGGGATATGCGATATAACCGAAAAGGACGATAACCATCTTGTACGAATCCGACGTGAAAGTACTGAGGAACTAATCGGCCGCATTATGAATACGTGTGATGCTTTAGAGAGGGAAGTTAATCGACTACAACCAAACATCATCATAGTGTACACAACCGTGTATGCCATAGATCTACTAGTGTGGAACAAAGGAAACGTGGCTTACAGTGACGAACAAGATGAGGTCAACCAAAGGTCAGTGGCATTGTCAGCAGAGCTCTCACGATTAAACGACTCCAAAGGACTTTTCACAGCCAGACTCCATCATGTTATTCACAGGTATCGTCAAAACACCCATAGGTATTATCACGAAACTAAGAGACTTAACGATGGCTGTCATCCCGACACCAGTTCTGTGGAAAAACGCATGGTCACTCTCTTGATCCGCAGTCTTCTTAACAACATAAATGCTGGACATCACCAGTAAGAATGTCTTAGTCTCATACGGAAATCAGGCTTTACTATGTCATAGGAAAGCAGATAAGTACTATGAATTGTGTTCCTGTAAGCAGTAAGTAGTATAATACAAGAGTGACTTGAAATAGGGCATCGTATATCATCCTGTGCGGCTATGAAATACGTAATGTAATTATATTATACATAATCTTATCTATAAATACCACTTGTGTTAAACATAACCTCGAATTGTGAAGGGTACTATGCCTATCAGGTCCTGCTGAACCATAAGCCTATAACCCAAATTTATATAAATATGTGCAGAACACGTAACCATTGTATTAATCATTATCATATAGGAAGCTATGATAACTGACATTTTACTTATAGTAGCTGTTGATATGTACTGCAGTTATAACTGGCATATATTAACATAATGATGTAGTACATGTCTGAGTTTCAAGTAGAGTCCGACCCCTATCTGGCTTTTCTAAGTCATAGGAAAGAAGATAAGTACTTGAACTGTCCTGTAAGTAGTATAATATAAGAGTGATTTGAAAATGGTGTTTTATCTAACCTAGACCCTTTAGTAGCTGTTGATATGTACTGCGGTTACAACTGGCATATATTAACATAATGATGTAGTAAATGTCTGAGTTTCAAGTAGAGTCCGACTCCTATCTGGCTTTTCTAAGTCATAGGAAAGAAGATAAATACTTGAACTGTCCTCCTGTAAGTAGTAAGTAGTATAATATAAGAGTGATTTGAAAATGGTGTCTTATCTAACCTAGAGCGGCAAACGATCCTATGTAATATGACTATATTGAGTATCTTGATCCCTAAATATCACTTGTGATTAATGCAACTTTGAATTGTGAAGGGTACTATGCATATCAGGTCCATGAACCCCTTTATATAAAAGTGTATAGAACATGTCTTAACTATAACCATTATTATTTAGGAAGCAATGATAAATAACATTATATTTATAAATAGCTGTTGACATGTATCTCAGTTCCAACTGGCATATATTAGAACTATGATGTAGTATATATAACTTTGTAATACGGAGCAGTGTGAGTGCGCGACCCTTATGTAATCTCATCCTCTACTCTTTATCCAAGCTTCCTAGCTGTACGAGTTTGAGAGTAGAACATATGAATCACCCCCAACCAGCAAGATTTGCTCGTTGGGCCAATCATGTATCGTTCATCTTTATTCATACCCCGATCATTGTCTTTCAATTTCACTCGGTAGGTACCAGTTATTATTCTACAATGGAACATCATGGACCGAACAAATAGACCATTACTACTGATAGGGTACTTGAATATACGTAGTCTTCTTAAGCATATCAGTCAAATTCGTATTCTCTACCACACCATGGACTACATGTGCTTTAGTGAAACCTGGCTATCTGAGCTGCATACAAACGGAATGGTTAAAATGGACGGTTTTAAAACTGTTAGGAGGGACAGGAAATCGAAAATCGGTGGTGGTTTATGTTGCTATATCAGAGAAAAACATGTTAAGTACTGTTCAGTTGAAGAAAACTGGTCAACTTCAAATGCTGATTATGAAATTCTGGTCCTAAACATTGAAAAGCCCAACAACAAAAAGATGCTGTTAGTTTTTTACTATCGATCACCCACTAGTAATGTTTCAGAATTTTTGAATATGCTAGAAGAAATTGAACAGTTTCCTAAATATAAGAACTATGAAAGAAACTATATCGGTGATGACAATATTAATATAATTAAGAGAAATGATGTGGATAGCAGAAGGCTCTTTGCATTCATTAGGGAAAATAACATGAAGAACTATATTACCTCAATAACTAGACCAGAAAGTGGAACCTGTATAGACCACTTCATAAGTAATAGCGATAAAATCCTCGAGACAAGGCTTGACAATAATCTTATTAGTGATCATAAGGCAATAATCATCAGAAGACAATTTATCCCAATGATCAATAAGCCATGCGAGTTTTATGGTCGTTCGTACCGACGATATAAGCAGCAAGATCTCCAATCGTACTTATACCAGCAGGACTACGACAAATTTTACAAATCCAAAGACCCAAATTTCCAATGGGCATTTCTAGAGAATAAAATCACGAACTACCTAAACATTCATTGTCCAAATAAACTTTTCAAATTTAAGCAGAGAAGGGCTGAATGGCTCACTGATGACATTATAAACCTTATGATAGAGAGAGAAGAAATGGTTGCAGAGCTCCCCTTTCTGCGTAATCAGATACAAATTAATAAACTTAGGGAAATAAAAAACAAAATTACTTCGACAATTAGGACAGCAAAGAGGGACTACTGGGCTAGCAAATTAGATAATACTAGGAGTAACCCAAAGCAATTTTGGAAACATATTAAAGACAAGTATGATCCTCAGGATGAAATCCTAATGAATGGTCTATTTGACGAGTCGCGAGATAAATTCATAGAAGGGCAGGAGATGGTAGACATGCTGAATGAGTACTTCGCCACCATCGGGTTGGATGAATCTACTGAGTATCCGAACCGGTTGTACCATATCCCGGATGATCAAGCTGACCCAGGTAAACTTGGTAGACTAGTAGTCACTTTAGACCAGGTTTACGAAATAATTCGGGATATAGATGTTCATAAGTCGAGTGGGATACCAGGGTTAAACGCCCGAGTACTTCAAGATGCATTTTTTGTCCTATCCGATCAAATCAGACATTTATTCCAAAACATCGTGGACTACTCGGTTTTCCCTGATGCATGGTCACACGCTACTATCATCCCTATCCCTAAGGTCAATGATTCAACCAATCCAGGTGACTGGCGTCCAATCTCTCTTTTACCGCTCCCAGGTAAGATGTTTGAAAAGGTAGTCCATAAATATCTTGTTAAACACATTGAAATAAATCATTTATTCGATGACAAACAATTTGGCTTTCGATCAGGTAGAGGAACAACAGATGCCGTAATGAACCTAGTTAATGACCTCTTCACCCATAGAGACAACAAAAGACTCACCCCTTGTTTATTTATTGATTTTAGTAAAGCTTTTGACCGAGTCGATCGAAATTTAAGTATTAATAAACTTTTCAATAATTTTTCCATTGGTAAAATCATGACTGGATGTATAGAAGGTTATCTCCGACTCCGCACTCAATCAACTCGAGTAGGCGGTACTCTGTCCTCGAGGTTGGCAAACAGAGCTGGTGTACCACAAGGTAGCATATTAGGCCCGTTATTGTTTAATTGTTTTATTAATGATATTAAGGATTTACCTCTTCTATGTCAGCAATTTTCTACGCGGATGACCTTGTTATTTATAGCAATGACAGCAAAATTAGTGATAGTATGTTTAGGCTGAAGCATGACATTGAACTATTAGAAAACTGGTGTGCTCGCAATAAGATGAAGATAAACGAAAAGAAAACCAAACTATGTATTTTTGGATCAGACAATTTATTGAGTAAATCAAAGGAAGACATAACAAACTCGTTTTTGTATATTAATGGAAAGATCATACCACATTGTGAATCATTTAGGTATTTAGGAGTATCGCTGGACTGTAATCTTACATGGAAGAATGCCATATCGGATGTAATAAAGAAAGTAAATCAGCGTGTTTACCAACTAGCACAAATACGCAAGGACATTGACGAACAAACTAGCTGTGACATTTATCGAACACTAATTGTCCCATTATTTGACCACTGTGGTTACTTCATCAGCGGGGCATCACAAACTTTATTAGGAAAACTACAAAAGCTACAAAATCGGGCTTTGCGTATTTGTACTAGAAGCAAGGTCAGAGAAATGTCAGTCAATGATCTACACACTAGATGTGGTATACAAATGCTTGGTGTAAGGCGACTGTATCTGAAAATGATATTTATGCATAGGTTTACAAAAGACATTGTGAGTGACTCAAATCCTAAAACTAGGGCCCAGACAAAACGATTGGTGAAGCTCAAACGTCCTCGTACCAACTTCTATAAGAAAAACCCCCTCTACGAAGGTATGCAACTCTGGAACGAGCTGCCTTTAGAAGTACAAAACTCATCCTCGATGTATCAGTATAAAAAATTTGTCAAGGCGAAGAGCAAAATGTTATATGAGACCGGAATATGATAGTTGTTTATGGTTCCAGAAACTCATCTCATCTCATCTCAGTTAAGCTATTCAGATTTATCTACCTGTAACATACTGCATGGCCAGGTTAGTTCCAGTCATCGATATTTATGTACTTGTTATCAAGAGGACACACAAAACCTGCTAGCTAGCAGACTGTCCTATAATGTGCAACTTCTCCGAAATAAAAAAAAACAAAAAAACAAAACTTATATATACCCAGTTTACTTTTTTCCTAAATAAAAAAATGTACTTCTTGTGGTTAAAAAACTAAAGACGTGTTGTCCGACACCCTGGGGTGTCGGACAACATGCTCAGATATAAGTCATGAATTTGGGGTTGTTTCTTATCAATAATTGAGTGGTTTGCTTTAGAAAACGAAGATTTCTATCATTTGATTAAGAATATAAAGGATTATAGCCACAAATATATTTTGTCCATTGTTCTGAGTGATTTTAAAAACGTGTTGTCCGACACCCCTTGTGTTGTCCGACACCCCTGTGTGGCCCAACACCTAAATATGCTCATAGCTTTTGTTTCATATCTAATATGTGATAGAGGTGTTTTGGGTCAAATATAACACATGTCACCATATAATATCAGATTTTCTGAAATAGTAACCTCTTATAATGTTTCTTGAAATTTTAAATATTTTAGGGGGGTGGACAACATGCAGTATTATACACAATTTCAAAAGGCTCTCAAATCTGAACCATTTGTCTGATTTTGTTGGAATAATATTTTTCTGGAAGGTACTTGGTAGGAGACTAATATGAAATATAAAAAGAAGTATCATTCTAAAATTATTTTTTGAGTGTCTGATCCCAGGAAGAAAGCGTAATATAGCAGGTTTAAAAAATCTGCCCCATCTATGAGATGAATGCAGGTAGAAATCGCCCCCCCTACACATTTACCAAGGTGAGAATTTTTTCACACTACATAGACATGGTATGAGAAGGATTGACTTTTGATATAGCAGTAAAACTACCACTGCTCGGGGTGAAGGAGAAAAGTGGCTGCAGTGGGACTCAAATCAAGAAAGTCTGACAACCTTGGGATTACAAGTCCAGTGCTCTTTACCACTGAGCTAACTCCCCACCCTGTTTGCTTTTGTTATGCTTGCATGCAAGCATATCCAGTCTGTGCCACGAGGAGGCAAGGCGACCAAGAAGGTAAACAGATAATGCAGGTAATTGCTGTCTACCCCAGTAGACCATATCAAGGGGAATCTGCTAGAAACCACTGGCAGCATTCAGGGTTGAGAACATTGTTGCTTCCGCAAGTCTTGACGTCTGGTCATCTAGTATCAGTAAGACAAATCTCTTGCATCTGACATTTGCTCTCAGCTTTCAACTTTTTAAGGTCCACACACAACTTGACTTTTCCTGTCTTCTCCTCCTTTACATTGCCCATCAGAGGAAACAGTATCCTATGAGGGACAGTAAGTACAACAGATTCGGCACCTTCATGATGCAGAATCTTGACTGGATCTGTCTTCAATTGACCGATGCCTTCAACCAATGTGTGTGACCAGTCCCATCCACATAGCGAATCCATTACTGAGGAGACACTCGACATCTTTTCAATGACTGGGATAAAAATTGTATTATGTACCCTTGACCTTGGTTGTGGTGATGAACTGCCCCTTACAGACCACCTGGACTGGACAGATTTGTAGTGACATCCTTCAGCTTGGGCCTCAACTTCAGGCGCAGATAATCAGCTTAAGAGATAACCGACACATCTTGAAGGTAACCCAATAATCACTAAATCTGTCCAGGCTGACTTTCATGCTGGGGCAGAAGTGATAGAACTGAAAAACAGATCATGACCATATATACTTCTTCAGGCATGTACATATGTAGTCACTTTTTGTACTTTGCTTCTATAGCCCGAGCCAAAGAGTCGAACTTTCTTGCAATTTTGACCAGTTTTACCGATGGCAGGGCATGCATTTTTGTTTGATGATCTATGGATGTAGCCACACTGACCACATTTAGGCTTCAAGCCTGACTGTTTTGATGCTTGACCTTGGCTTCAGGGATGCTAGTTGGGGTCAGAAAAAATTCCTACATGGGGACTAAGGCCAGTCTATGTATCACCTAAAACGCACATGGTGTATGGGGAATCCCCATCACTCTCCTAGCAGATTTTTGGGCATATATTTTAAGCCAATCAGAAGTCAGTATTCAAGTTTGCCCTTATCCGTAGGAGCATTTCCTACAGGAATCCTACCATCCTACATTCTAGGTTGGAGCACTGGGATCAATAGGGCCTCTAACTGAGTGTACTTGGGGTAGCTAAATTCGGAATTTTGAAAGATTACAGAACAAGTTTATCTAAGATTTAGATTTCAGGGAACCTGGAGTCTGTTTTGTTCTCAAAACATACAATTTCTTAAACTTTTCATCACTTTGAGACTAAAATGAAAATCCTACAAACTGGCATCCCTGTGGCTTAACTTCTAATGGCGTTTAGACCTGATTTGTGGTAGTGTTTACTTTTACTAGCATCCTTCTTGACGAAGGTGACATCTGCAGCTGGCATGTTTTGAGTTTTCACCAACAATGAGTGGCATGCTCTAGTGACTGGTGAGTGAGAGGTCGTCATGTTTCAGTTGAAGCTTTCCTGACATTTCTTGGTCCAGCATACCACTGATGAGTTTGTCAAAGATGATTTTTTTTTGTTTAAAAAAACCAACTTTATTCACTTCTGTAAGTAACAGTTCTTCCAGTGAGGAGGTACGTCAAAATTAATCCTCGATCATTACATGATTAAAGAAATGGGATGGTAGGTTGTTAGTATGAGATTGTCTCTTTGTTCAATCAAGTTGGCTTTGTGCTTTTCGGTACAGTGCTTTTCATCCCGTTTCTCACCAAAGTCACAGTATCAACATCTCACATAGATTTTGCACAAACACTTCTGTCGACTTACCAGCCTGCTGCATATGCTGGTAGAATTTTTGTGTGTTCATGAATCATGTTTCTCTTAGGTACAAAATATGCATCTTAATAACAGTGTCATAGTCCTCCTTTGGGTCTACAGGGTTTGGCACATCTTGCGTAGCGGATGGTCTAGCATGAAACTGGAATGACTTAAAAATGTTCTCAGCCTCAGAACCCTCTGATCCAAACTAGCCTACTAGGTTCTAGATCTAGACTAACATTATTATCAATAAACGTCAATCCCATCTCATCTTGGATGATGTACGACCAGTGTCACCATGGTAATGTTCTGAACATATCCTACCGCTGGTATTTTTCCAGACTTATAACAGGAAACTTGTATCTTGTAAATAAATACCCAGCTGGTATTAGTTATGATGAAAGTTACATATTTAATACAAGAGCTAAGTGTGCATTATCAAATAGAAATATTGGTCTTTAAAGACCATATCAGCAGGTGGACGCCTTTAAAACTAAATACAGTGCAAAGGTCTGCCAGTAATTAATAACTATGATATAAAGGAAGCCCCCCTGGAGGGAGGGAGGGAGGGAGGGAGGGAAGGAGAAAGGGAAGAAGGGCATCTATGAATAGGGAAGGGGCTGCATTGATTGGATATTTAAAGCCCTACTACTCTATGAACTAAGCAGTTCATGGATCAATGCACACATATATTTAGCTACCTGTAGGGGATTCAATTGCCAATCAAGAATGACCTGAGACATAGGAAACGTTATTCAGTTTCACCTTCATGGATGAGTGCACACAGACCTTCCCTCTGACCATGTGGCTCAAACTGGGGGGAAAAAACTCTATTCCTATGTACACCAATAAAGTAGGTCAAGCCAATATCTGGTGGTAAATGATATTGCAAATAATTTTACAAACACATATCATTTGACTGGGTCTTGACTGATTCCTACAACAAAGTTATGAACCATTTTGACTTCTATTTCTGTGTAAATATCCTGAAGAAACCATCCATTCATACACCTGCTACCTCCCCCCCTCACATTATGAGATTTAAAAAAAATACATGAAAAGCATATCAAATATGTATTTTACCTAAATGATGACACTTCCTATGGTGTAAGCAACTGTCAGTGCCACTTATGGAGAAGGTAAATGTTACACTAATGCTCACCATAAATCAATATTGAGTAAACATCTGTTTGAGTATGCCAATTTCACCCCCCCCCCCCCACTTTTAACAAATACTTAAATATCTCAGCAAATATACAATCTACCTAGAAAATTCCACTTCCTAGCACCTACAGTTTTTTATTTTCTTTCAGATGAGGCATATTATATTATGATTCAACCAGTTTTACAGGTAGAAATATGTCCATAAAGGAGTTCTTAAAAATGGACCTGTGACTACAAAAGACCCACCTAACTGAGATATCTTTTTTTCTGAAAATCCATGTCAAAATACTAAATACGAAAGCTGTAAGATATTGTATGGCCATAAAACCTTCTGTCTAAAACAGAAATCATATTCCTATCTCTACTTAGTGAGCTATAAAAATGTGGTCAGGTTGCCTAGTGGGTTTACAAGCATGTGTACTACAGTAGGCTATAGCCATAACCTATAGACCAACCATCCACCTGCCAATAAGGATGTTTATAATCAAAAGTGGAGTGAGATAACATCTGTAAACAGCTTGGGTGGTAGGTTTGGCTCATACACCATCTGTTTGATCGCTGTTGAATTTCACCTTCAGAAATTACTAGCAATCGAATTCAAGGGGTAACAGTCTTGTGGGTTACTTCTTTAATATGTAGTCTGACAACTCACTCTGGCATCTTTAATGGTAAATCTTGATATTTAGAGACATCTGAAGGTAAACAAGAGCTAAGAGTGCATTCTAAAATAGAAATATTGGCCTTTCAAGGCCAAATTAGCAGGTGGACGCATTTAAAACTCAATACAAGGTCCACCAATAATTAATTACTATGAGATCAAGGAGGCCCCTCAGGAGTTGGAAGGAATTGGAGGTATAGGGGAGGGGGAAAGAGAGGTGTTGGGTTACCATAGGAGAAACTTATACAAGTTTTGTGCATAACTTACAAGTCTTTGATTACTGGGCCTGTCAGGTGTTCGGGGAAGTTCATAAAGTAGTTTGTCTTTTTTAAATCAATGTCAAAATACTAAATAATAAAACTAGGAAATTGCATTACCATAAAACTTCTCCATAAAAAAAGAAACCATATACCTATCTGTACTTAGTCATGGCCCCATCTAGTGTTAGTTTGGCATACTACAGGCTCCATGTTGAAAGTGAGGCTGAGCTTCAACCAGATATTAAGTGTTTTTATAAGGATATAGGTATAGGGCATGTGCCAATATGCTTGGAGAGTGACAGGAACTAGGGTCCTCTTGGGGAACATGACTGCACTAAAATTCAAAGATGGCTGATTCCCCCCCCCCCCCATGCTCTGAAATTAGGCAAAAATACATGAATATCATGCCAAATACAAGTTTAACCTAAATAATGACACTTCCTGGAGGGTAAGTAACTGTCAGTGCCACTTATGGAGATGCGAAATGTTACACCAATGCTCACTGTAAATCATTATTGAGTAAACATCTGCTCGAGTATGCCCATTTCACTGAAAATCCCCCCACTTTCAACAAATACTTGAATATCTCAGTAAATATAGAATCTACCTAAAAAATTCTACTTCCTAGCACCTACTTTTTCTTACTCTCTTTCAAATGAGGCATATCATATTATGATTGAACCAGTTTTAGGGGTAGAAATATGTGCATAAAGGAGTGCTTAAAAATGGACCTGTGACTACAAATGTCCCCCCCAAACTGAAATCACTATTATTTTAAAATCCATACCAAAATACTAAATATCAAAACTGTATGGCATTGAACCACCATGAAACCTTCTGTCCAAAACAGAAATCATATTCCTATCTGTACTTAGTTAGCTATAAAAGGCAAAAATGGGGTCAGGTCACTTAGTGACTTTACAAGCTGTTGTACTACAGTAGGCTATAGCCATAACCTAAAGACCAACCGTCCATCTGCTAATAATGAAAGAACATTTTTTCCAACCGGGAATCCAAGCGCTTCCAGGAACGAAATAACAATTTTTTACCAAAATATCCACAAATGGAGTCTACCCTAAGCTACCGAGTGACATGGGGAACCGCGGTATTTCTCCCGGAGAGAAGTGTCAAAATCCACTAAACAAATACATCTCGAAAGGATCCCTACTGATCCCCACCTCGCCTGATGAGACCTCGGAAAAAGGGTCGAAACTGCAAGTGATACGGTCCACGTTGACCGATAAAAGACAGTCAGAAACCTAAAAACGCATTGCCACCTCTAAACAGGTCCAGAAGTAAGTTACAACTACTGGCCACCAGATGGCAACTCCTCCTGGCACCCTCAACCATGTCGATTCCCGAACTCGACACTAGAGGGCCCCACTGTATATAGTCTCAGACAGGCACACGCCTGTCCCAGCCACATACAGTCACTCTCCCCCCTTAACCTCCTACTAAGGAGTGGAAGAAACGCACGGTGGAGATTGTCAACATGAAAACAATGCGTCACATGTACTGTCAAACCCAATGAAATCAAGAGATGTAGGCGGGAAAAGCCGTAATCGGACCTGCCAGTGGTTTCCCCAGTCACTTGCGGTAGTGAGCGCTATCACACACACGCCTCGTTCACCAGTATTGTTATTAGATAAGGTACGACACCAGCCTGTGAAGAAAAAGGTCTATTGCAACCCCCTCCAACACTACAGACAAAACCTTCTCATGCCCACCTGGTTTCTAATTGTAGTGTATCGGGAGGTTTATCGTGGTGCATCGGCTTTGGTGGGTGCAGGGCATAACATGGGTTAGCTGTAGATAGATTATAGATAATGAAAATTGGTAAGGTATTTGAAAGTGAACCTTCTTTTACAACAGGAAAGTCCCAAATATTTTGTTTCTTCTCAATGCGTTTTCCTCGAAATACTAGCGGTTTCATTAATTGTGATAATTTGACATCAATATGAATGGATATATCTCTACATTTTTTCCCATATGAATGGAGAAGTAAAACAAATCCCTGCTCACTGACAAAGTATATTAAAACTTACATGTATGGCTTGATATAATTTTGTTGAGAATATTCTCGTCTTACCATACCTACCTCCTCACCACCCCTTCTCACATGTGGTCAGCCACTGAGCGTGACAAACCGAAAATAAACCGGTGACATCGACCCCCAAGAGGGCCTCCAGAGCTGTTCCTCTCTTTAATTTGATCTATTGTCTCTTGAGCGTCACCTTTTCCACATTTCCATTGAGACTTCAGAGAGAAAACCAGCTATCTAGATCGATAAAGAAAAAAACAGCAACACAGCTACAAGATGCTCTGCTATCTCCAAAAAATAAATAAAAAAAGGACATCAGGAACAGATTCTCAGATCCAAACTCACCTTTGTGTTTCCCTTATTTTTCACCGTCTAGCGTTAATTGCTCAGCGGGATCCTTATACTCGTCCTATTTGGACAACGTACAGTAATAAAACACCACAGAGAAGGGACAGAACTCCAGATAGCACAACTTAACTCTTATTGAGAACACATGGTCAGGGGACTTTATTGTGTAAGACACTCCCCACCAAAATGTGAGCATATAGTACAATGCTTACCAGAAACACTGATCTGTGTGTAAAAATAGGAATCATCAACTACGACCCTGACTGTTATGTAATATCCTCTATCAGAACACGTTTAGGGGCATTGCTTTGGGTGATGATGTCGTCTTGTCCGGTGACATCATTTGAAATGCTGGGACATCTATCACTGCCGATGCTCTTTGAAACTGAGCTACCACCGATTTTGTCTCTGTCTGTTTCAGTACAACAGCTTTCCGAGTCAGTCTCCGACTCCTCCGACTCCTCGCAGTCATCCGAATCTTCAGATTCTGAAGAGCTGGCAGGACTTGTTGAATTAGACCCGCTTCCCGCTTGGTTTTCACATTTTTTCTGGTCGCATAATTTTGCTGAGTTGCTATTTGAGTCCCGACTCTCATTGGAGGTGGGACGCAGAGACATACTATCCATCGCCGTCGTCAGGTCTGATGAAACATTCTGTTCGGAGTGCTTACTTTCGTCTACAGCTAGAGAAGCTGCTTCCTCCAATACCACGAGCTCAAACCCAACATCCTCCTTGATTATTTTTACCTAAAAGTAAATAGCATAATTGTTAGGTAATGAATAGCATAACCATCAAGTAAATCTGATTATGGAGTGACATTTGTTAGGATCCGACGTTTCGTCCATTAGATGGTCGTTATCAAGGTAAATAGCATAATCTTATTGTAAATACATACATGAAACCAATGTGGACAAGGGTTGATTGATTTAATTTGATATTTTTAGGATCAAAAACGAGGTAAGCAGATATCCTCATCAAACTCTTTACATCAAAAGAGTTATAGTCCATGTAAATTGAATGAAATAAGAAAGAAACATGGAACATAAGTCATAGTAGTAGCAATACATTGAATGACATGAAATAAAGTTTAAGTAGGCTATTATAACAGTATAGTAGAATCGGATTTATTCTACTGGTAATCATTTTATAAACTGACATATCCAGTAGCAGTTAAGCAGTATTCAAGAAGGTTACTAGGACATTTTCTAACCAAGCAAATTTCTTCTCTAAAATATATTTGTCAGACGAAGAAGACGACTATTCTACTTCTAGGATACTGTACTGGTTTGCATTGAAGACAAGACAAGGAAATTAAATTCATAACATTATTTTGTACCGAGAGCAAAATATGTCAATGGCACATATATTTCTTACCTCTGTTAAGGTCTTTGCGAGAGACTTTATGTGTTTGGAACTGGAAAAAAATTAGTGCAATCATGGTGACACATATATACAATGATCATAAATATGAATTACAAGTCACAAGCCACAGCGAAACTATTTCAAAATCCTCGTTATTTGCACCATGTGCTAGAAATGGAAATGAAAAAATAATCTGAACGACTCGTATACTCATTGATGACACAGCAAGTAAATAAACCTCATACGATGGATTTGTTTGTGCAACGATATATACATATTTTTGTAATAATCTTTATTTATTTCTGTCGATGGACAGATCTTACAATGAATACATAGAAAGTCATACAGTTTGTTAAAGGTTTTTTGTTTATGGATGAAGATGAGAGAATGAATTTGCAACTATGCTTGATGATAACAAGAATTAACGACGATACACATGAAGCGATAAACATTGTCCTAGTTTCAGGCCTTCCAATACAGGTACAACCCTTTCTTAGTATTTTTTCGATGTACTCTTTTGAAATATACTCGGTAATTCGTTCCATAGTTCGATGCCCCTGTACATTGGGGACTTTTTACATGTTGTAAGTTTGAAACACCGCTCTTTGAACTTAACATTATCATCACGTCGATATAGATTCCCCTCCCGCCACCCACCAGATTACAATGAATAAGCTTACTGGGAATTCAAAAATGATGAAAACAGTGTCATTTGGTGAGTAGTACTGGTACTACAGTCTGTGCTCTCCAAGCAGAGGCTTACCTTCCATGTACAATTGAAGGTAAACTAAATATGTGCATGGAAAATTGTAATATAAAGCTGGTTCCTGGTGTTTGCCATGCGATAAAATTGGTTTGTATGGTAACAGTTCAAGTGTTTCAGGGATTTTCACCCAGGCATGATCTCTCGGAAGCTTGTCAGGGAAAACCCTTAAAATCATGGAAATAACAAGGCAAACATTTATAGGGTAATCAGGTATATGGGGTTCCTGAAACAATATGGGGTTGACATCACAGGTTCTATCGAGGCTTTTGAATAGTGAGAACAATACTTCTGTGCTTTATGAAACCCCTGATTTCAGGGGTTTTCCTGACATTCCTGGATTGTATTTTTTGTACAGAATACCTACCTCACTGATTGTATCCATACACAGTAGTCAGTTATGTAGAGATCGTTCAGGATGTAACGAGAGTCTGTGTCGAGTAGGAGGGAGTGAATCTCAAGTAAACATTTGAGGATGCAGCGACGCCCTACCGAGGAAACAATCAAACAAATATAGTGCCAATGTTAGTTCCTAGACATTATAGAGAACCAGGAATAACTTCGATATTTCAATAAAAGGCCATGACTTATCGGTATGTCAGAAAGTAAAAAAAAAACCAACAAAAACCCAAAAGCAACAAGGACACGATAATTTATATAAAATAATGCAGGTACTAGATGGAAAATTGAATCTCAGACTTTTATTAAGCATAATGACAAGATCGACTGATTATGCTTTTGCTTAGATTAAATAGTTTTAAATAATAGCAGAGGAATCAGCCTTATTACTAAAGCAGTAAGGAAATAAACTAGCACACGACTCTTCAATTTAATACAAGTCTATGGACATTAATGTATATCATTTTAGTTTAAACACAATATAGATCATATCTATTTATAAAACAAGGGACAAGACCACTAGAATTACTAAACAAACATATAAATGGACCAACAACTATTGTGTGAACAGCAACTGACATCACTTCCTGTTGGTTGATATCGTGAGGGAATCCATCCCATAATAATAAATCCCATGGTTCCAAGGTATCAATATAAGCTACTTAAATGGGGAAATGAAACATATTGACTCTGGCTGGCCTTGATGAAGGTGCCGAGGTGCCGAAACGTCGTCAATGCCATACCTAACACAAATTTTGGTGTTTATGAGGCCTAATTTAAGGGAGACTGCGATCTCTGTAAAAAAAGAAAGCCCAGAGTCTTAAGTTGAGCCTACCTGTGATGAAAATTCGCTGAACGTCTTTGAGCAGGCGTTTAGCCAGTTTCCAGTTCCGGTAGATGGGGTAACACAGACTCCGACGCATGCTGGCAATGGCCGCACTTTTTACACTAGCTGGCGTCTGCAGAACATTCAAAATCAGTCTGTAATTGGGCGTTACGGACAAAAAGGTTCTTCAGTTCAGATCCCTGATGTGTACTGCTTGACAATTAAGATGGTGATAGGCACATCGTTCTTGGAGGTGAATTTTGATCAAAATAAATGTTTAAATTTCATTTGGTGGTCTAGGTAGTTATTGAATAATAAATACTAGTTAAACAATTCAAACTGACAAATGAATCAATTACATGTTCCAGTATGTTTCAGTGATAAACGAAAAAAAGGGAAGCTGTCCCTCAAGAAATATTTTTGAAATATATTTCAATGATAGGGTGATTTGAATTATCAATAACTGACGTACTTCTAACCAGCAAAGCATTGTGCTCAGTTGCGTGATTACCCAGCTCGACTCCACCTAAAATAGATGAGGTTTAGTTACAATACTTAAACATATTTACGTAAAAATTAACATATTAGTGTCATACAAAAGCTAAGTGTGCATTTTGAAACAGTATTATTGACATTCTAACATTAATTAGCGGGTGGACTTATTTAAAACTCAAGACACGTTGAAAAGTATTTACACAAAATAATAAAAAGAGGGAGTAGGGGAGGGGGAGAGATAGGATAGGTTGGCAGGAAGCATTGGGACTAAGGCAGTCTCATGGTCAGACACCCATGAAAAATACCTTTTTCAACAATAGTAATGGCTCTGTACAAAATGTTATTTCACCATCAAGGACCATTTTAATAGCAGCAATGTAATGCTCATTGTGGTTTCCTCTTTTCAACGTAGGTATGGGCTTGTCTACTGAGTAGGCATGGAGTAAGGTTAATTTTTCCTTCAGTGTATACATATGATTTAAATACACAAACGTAATTCATCTCGAAAAATTTCATTTTTCAACAAGGCAAAAGAAAAGACACAAACTAAATGCATAGAAAAATGGCGACATACATTAAAACCGACATGCGGCATGTGGTTGTTACCAACACAAATTAATAAAATTCAGAGCCTATGCCTCCAGTTGCTGCCTGGGAGATGTCAGGAGTTATAGGGCTGATATTCTGGCCTGTGGTTAACTGGCAGTGTGTTTCTGACTTGGGTGAGCTAGTAACTAAGCAATTTTCTTTATGCATAAGTAAATATTCCAGGCTCTTCAAGGTTTTTCCAGCTTTCTGTGAGACAAAGCATAATTCCAAGCTTTTCCAGGCTCTGTGCGAACCCTGGCTATAAAAAACAAGAATGTGGTCAGGTCACCTTTGTGACTCTACAAGCAGGTTTGCTACTGTAATCTGCTTGTAGAGTCACAAGGTGTAGTCTACAGAAGGCTATAGCCATAACCTTTCTTTTTAGTTCTCTTGTGCACTTTCCCGGGTTTCCAGGTCGTTCAAGCTTCGACCTGGTGTCTCTGCGAGCTGTACTGTTTTGTTTTTGTATTTCTTAGCAGGTTTTTTGTTGTTGCTGCTGTTGCTTGTTTTCAACATCTTGTTGTTGGTTGTTGTTGACAGTTATTTGTCAGTCGTGTTTGTGGTTAGGGGTTTATTGAGCTCGTTTGTTAGGTTTATGGTTGCTTTTGATTGGTTTTGTTCTGTTTGATCGTGCTTTCTTGATTTTTAGTTAAGTGTGTTAGGTAGTTTGGTCTTTGTCCACCCACTTATAAAACTGTAAGTGTTATGCATGGGGCATTATGAAGATAATTGGAGTATTTACATAAAAGGAGAGACTTTTTTAGATCTAATGTTCGTAACATATGGCATACTTTCTAATAAAGCAATATTTCCCTTACATTGTTTTCGCCCTCAGTAGTTCGTTGATTGTAGGCATAGGCAAAGATGAGGTCGACAAGTCCAATCAGAGCTTCCTTCTGGGCGGATTTGTCTAATAAATTTGATGAAGGTTAAGGATTGTTTACATCTAAAACCTTACTGCAACGATACCCTGGTCGGATCAGCACAAAAATCATCTTTTTATGGTCTCGTAAAAACACAAATCAATTCAGCAGAAAGTAAACAAATACGTCGTTTTGAATCCACATAAGTGGCAACTCATATGATAGCGAAATTGTACAAATATAGAATTATACAAATATATTTAAAAAAGAAACGTGATTAATTGCAAATTAACGAATTCCATGCCCGTATGATAAGCTACCATGACTCACCTACTGCACACTGAGGTACTATTCATCTTAAAAATGATTTTGCAATATGAGAAAAGAAATAGCTGCAGAGCAGTCAGACAAGTCCATATTGCATACTGAACATAGCTATTGTGTTATGGAAGCGGCCATCTTGCCCCCTACGCCAAACAAAACACGAGGTGGCGGGTCCAGTTATCAATGGATTTGATTAAGTATGTTTTTGGCTTGCCGTAGAGGGGTTTAGCCTCATCTCACGATTATCTATAGGTTATAGCAACAGATAATAGTGTTGAACCCCTGACAACAGCGACATTACCATGCAATTTCCTGGCCGATGAGACAGAACTAGCAATCACTCTGTGCCATATAGGGCACCGTAGACCATGACACTCACAGGAGGCGGAATCAATATAGACTTTATGACCTCTTAAATCACTTCATTGACCCTTTGTACATGATACCTATTTGGCCACTACATAGTTGTGGTGTACAGATCCAGTACACCAAATATTGTTATACCCAACAACCCAACTATCACAGTTGACTCATAAAAAATGGAAGTACTGTTCAGGTGACAACACATCGAAATATGTCAGTGCTCGAGCTGGGACCTATTTTTAGAAACTCCTTGGTCATACAGAATACAATTTGATAGATTTATAGCCGACGTTTCAGTCTATCTGTGATTCAAGTGACATTTAGCTATCACTTTGTTGTGCTAACGAAAAAGGATATATTCCTTTCGTGGGAGCTTCAGCAATTTTTCTCTCAATTCATCTCGAATTTCAACTGAAATTAAAAGAATTGTACATGTAAAGTATGCTTCAGTGAAGATTTATTCATGATCTTATAATGCACCTCCCTAAAAAACGATATTTGTTTTTTCTTTACTATAAGAATTTACTTGGTTTCCTAACTTCAGTAAAATACTAGGAGGCACAGACTTTTACTTGCATATGTCACATAAAGGGTCTATTGATATCTTCATTTATCCTACCCCTCATATAAATCTCCATAGATTTAAAATGGAGTGACTGTATGCCACGGTTATGCAATAGAATATTTGGTGACTCAATTCCATGATTCTTTACATGGTATTCGCTGTCTTCTGCTACAGATATCACTTAGCTCTGCTCCCGGATATCATTCCGTGAAGATAATAATGCCGTATAAAGAATCATATGAAATTTCGTGACATTTCCTGATCGTATACATAGTTTGAACAAATTTTTTCAGGGGGGTTGGCGCCATGTAATGTAAAAAATGTTTAAATCACGCCTAGTCAGATAGAAGGCAGTTAGAAAAGAAATATACAAATGGCTGGATCGAATCATTCTTACCAACATCTTCTGGGGATGCACCTTCGTGGACCCTGTTGTACTCATCAACCCAGTGCGGGCAGAAGGCAAGTACCTCCTTGATGGCCTCATCCTCATATAGATCAGCACTGTGAGGAAAAACAACTCAAAATCATCAGGGCCAGTGTAGATCTAGACAGTAGTCGACGGTTTTGTGGACAGGCGACCGTAAACCACGAGAGGTTGAGGTGTGGTAATACACGGGCGCTAGCGAGTGTATTACAGCGTCAACCTCTTGTGGTTTCCAGAGCCGTCTGTTCATATAGCCATCATTTGTTGCCTTTATTATCCATATTAAAGGGTATAGGGAATACTTCTTTGCTGTACAGCACAAAGAGACTATTTCCCCGTATACCATGGCTTTGAGGCTGCATACCATAGATTTGAATCCGTATCCCACAGTTATGGAATCTGACAGGTTTTATATCATGGGTCGTGGTTTACTGAGTCACCATACATTATCAATGGGGTCTTTGTATACGATGGATAATAAATGGCACACAAATAAAGTATCCGAGCATCTGGTCACTAGACTATTACTAACCCCGAGTTTCTATTAGAGCAGCTCCCACCATACTACTACATTTGTAAAAGGTGATATTACAGATGCCAATCTTCTTTTATTCGGAATTCGCAATGAGGCACTTTAGAATGGACTTCACTTAATTATACGTCCTGTGCCCTAATTCAATCAAAATGATTATAATAGCCCCCATCGATCATATCCAATACTGTCAGTGTTGATATTTGATAACAGCGTGAATTTTAGTTCAATCATGTCGACCCTGTGTGATACAGCGTTCACTCTGACAGATTTGAATGAAAGCCTAGGATTTGACATTGATTTGATCCAGGGTGTCAGGGAAAAAGTTGGAAACATTTTTCATGTAGAATTTACTGCATCAGAGTCTGAGAAAATATGGCAAACACATAAGTGTTGCAATGGAATGGGTCTGAGGGTATGTGGCAGATTCAAGCAAGTTTTATTAGTGTGAATGAGGCTCAAATTAGACTTTCTTTGTTTTGTTTTATACAAGAAAAACTATTTCATAAACTGGAGATGAAAACAAGGATTCACGTGTAAAAGTGGAAAACTGTCATCTCTGAAAATTGATCAAAGTAAAATCCGAGTCCTCACAGATAGTGTTCGTCCTGGAAATGTGCGTCTTCGTGCTCTATTCTCAGCTGGCGTCTTGCAGCAGCTGGAACGTTGTCAGCGTCTCTCAGGGAGATGACGTCATGCAGCTCCGACTACAAATTCAAAATGGTAAGTCGTATAAATGGGGTATGTTATACGGACTCAACTCTATACATCCATATCTATGTTTAATATACAGTGGTCACTCTATATATATGTATTACCCAATAAAAAACCCTCTACAGCACGCCAACAAATCTCATCCAAGGTAAACACGTATTTCAAGAAGAGGATTTAGGTATTTGATTTTTTAAACGAGAATAATATCGTAGTCATTACTGTTTTGCCATAATTAATAAACAATTCAAAACACTCACCGATATCCCAACCATAACTGAGTTTGTAACCATGCTAAAACGACGTATTAGATATTTTCAAACTCTTCAACAAAAGTTCACATTTGAATCCTACAGATATCATGTAGCTCTGATATCAAGCTATTCCATGGATGGGTGATATGTTTTAAATCACTGGATATGGGCGCGTAGTATGTGATATGTATATCTGATTACGTGCTAAGTGATATACAAAGAAGAAAATCATCTCATTGAGACCAGTTATGATCACAGATCAACATCTGGCTGACTATAGGACAGAAACCTACATTCATCAAACCAGTAGTTATCATTTGAAGGCAAGACTTGTTTATTGATAGAAATCGGCAGCTTACTTGAAGACGTTTGAAGACACCTGATCGCTGACTGGCGAAGCCGTATGTTGGATCGTTAATGGTGAGAGGGCTTTCTTGGTATGGCTCCTGCTCAATCTGCCAGTCTATGTCCTCCTCCTCCTCCTCGTCAACATGCGCTCCACCCGACACAGCTTCTGTGGAGTCTGTGTAACACACGGGAAAGGTGAGCACTTTATCTCACCCCAGTATTTTTCTCCATAGGCTTAACGTTAGGAAGCCATACTCCATCTTGTTTGAATCACTATGTAATTCATGCGGCTTTGACTTGTGAATTACTATGCGATCCAAACTTGATGGAATATGAGCTATGACACTAAACTTTCATAGGTTTCCTCTATTATTAATAATAATATTATAATATTATCCCACCATTTAATATTATAATGGTGGGATATAATCAGAAACCCACTGGATGAAAACAACTTGGTCCACTCCCCACCTTGTTTGACCGCTACATAATTTACACAGCTTAGCTTTGTGGATTACTCCGCTGTCAAACGTAGTGGAGTACAGACAAAGTTATTTTCATCTTGTGAGTTTCCTTCTAAATACCTCCCAATTATGGAACAGAATGATTTTCTGCATTTAAGTACTTAACCGGGCCGCTAGCACAGTCTACTAAGGATGGTAGATGATAGAGAGCAATAGAAGTTGTTTTAATTTGAATAAAATTATCATACCGAGTACTTCTATTATGGCACCCTTAGCCGATCCTTTGCCCGTTGGCGCCAGCAGACGGGTTAGCATGTCAAGCCCATCAAAGTGTTCACCGGGAGTTGCCTTGGGAACCGTAACAATGAAGTGTCCTGATAAAAGAATTGCAGATTTCGTTTTTTATCATAAATCAGATACGAATAAACTGGATAAAACATATTTATGCAATGCAACATTAGCTGAACGACAAATTCATTATCTGATAAAAAGTGCCCTCTCCCAATTTATGCCTTTGAATACCGTATTAACTTGAATTAACTTGAGTGTCATAAAATTACATAAGGTAGGTGATACAGGCCCATGTTTAAATAAGCGTTCTTCTCCACCAAAGAGGACATTCGCTTCTGTTTGGAGGAAAAATATAGGAGATAGTATATAAAGAAATTACGGCACCTTTATCACTATCGTACTTGGCAGACTCGCATCCATTTTCCACTATCTCTCCTGGTAAATTCAGCCTGCAAATGAGTGTAGGTAAAGGTAATTTTTCAAATTCATTATATTGAAATATAGAAGAAATTCCACCGTTTAATCTTACGATGCTTAACCAGATATTATTAAAAGTCTTTCAGATACATTTTAGATTGCACATCATTAATGTAAAATCACGCAATATATCAAGTATATTCGAAATTGCGCGGTACGACTTTACCTCAGATAATAGGGCTTGGAGTAGAATTTGAATTCGAAACCCTCAATGTAGATTTCCGCATCAGAAATCTGAAAGATAAAAATGCATTTAGTTCTCCGTGGAATTATGTATACAGAAACAATGAAAAACCGCATTATAATGAAAGTACATTTACAAATAAGAAACTTTTAATTGGTTGATTACAGTTATCTAACATTTCCAAAAAGGGGAAAGTTGATGTTGACGCCACTGAGCGGGTATGTAGTTTGGATAAAACATATTAGAGGCTAAATTGGTTTACATCAAAGTGTCTTAACCCCTGGGTGATATGGGATAATGTTTGCCTTACCTTAGCAAAAGGGGCCTTGATAATGATGGTGATGGTAGCTCCATCTTGCGATATTTCAAAAGCTGGGGTTAACATATTGTATCTGCCACAATGCAGACCAAACTAGGTCTACAAGAAAGACGCCGATATAATGAGAGCCTTGATATCATCGGCTTGATTTCCTGCAAACAAGTAAGTTCAAATATACCTTTTGTGGGTCAGAGTATTATAATAGCAGTGACACTATTTCTAATTAGAATGTTCAGATATTATGCCTCTGTAATATATTCATCAGCACTTGTGTATAACTACATGTCAACCTTTTGTGGTTTATGGCCGCCTGTCCACAAAACCATTGGTTATTCATGTATTGTCTACTTCTTACCCTAAATCACTAATGGGTTGTTACAATTATTTTGAAAAGAATATGGTGTTAAGCATATAGATTTGAGTTTAGGCCCAGTTTTTGGCTTGTTCAAGTTATTAATCAAACCACTTTATGATCTTCCCCATACGACTAACGCTGACAGGCCAAGGAATCAAACTCCATACCCTAAGGAGGGGTGAGCTCGGTGGTGGGACTGAAGCCAGTCTCGCCTGGTTTAAACTGCCATGTGCCATCGTCAAGTGTTGACAAACAGCAATCACCCCGATCTGTCAAACTCACTAGAAGCGAGATTACACTGGCGATGTATGACTGGCCTAGATCTCGATCTAGAAGTCTCAAACGGTAAAATGCTCAACTTGAACTCAGCCTCAAGCCAAGGCATTCGAGTCGACTCACGTGTCTCTCATCATTCCCCACTGCCACAGCTTCAGTCTCACAGTGAGTCTCAGGTCTCTATTCCAGTTAAGCTTGGTATATGAACAATCAAACTACATGACAATGCTAGGGGGGAAAAGCCTGATTTTCTTTCGTCTAGTTATACTCAAACAAACTCACCTACATTTTATGGTTAGACTACACGTGTTGTCTTGGGCTGATGTTTCGGGATGTTTTGATGGTTTAGATGATGACTGGTATACTTTATGAAAGCAAGTTTGAAGGTACCGAAAACCAGCTAAATTGTCAGTAAAACATACCCAAGCACGAACCCGTGCTAACACATGGAAATCTACGCCCTGATTGGTCAGCATATGTGACACACGCGCCATTTTCAATGTTTTTGCCGGGAAAGGCGGTTCATGTGCTGCGAGTCACAGAAAACAGAAAAGGTTTGTTTTATGATAACTCGCACTACCACATGTTTATGTGATAATACTATACGCATTTTTCATAGAATGTATTCCACACTCACTTATTTATATCAGAAATCTGTAAATGCAGGGATTCCTAGAGAAGTTCGATCGAAGTTGAGATGGAGGGAAGGGAACCGCCTACGAATACACTGTGTAACTCGAAATGCTTTTATGTTTTAAACGGAAACTACAGTGAAAGATCATTTAGAGTGAACTATTATTCAGTAGCCAATGTTTTTCCAACTAATTTTTGTTGCACATGTTAATTGTCGGTTAGATCCATTGTGGTGTTGCGATCTTTTTCACAATGACACATTGACAGTGAGTGCTCTTGATTTTGACTTGGAAGAATCTTGACAGTCGTCCAATCTGTCAAAGTTCTCAAACGATCTAGAGTGTAGATCTAGCACACTGCACCGCTCCAGTTTATCGTAAAACCTGTCTCTGCAATGATGGACTCTTTACAATCTTAGGATTTTAAGATGTTCCCTCCGCGCCTTTTTACGGGCGATGTAGTACTACCCAAGAGAATGTAGTTCTTAGCTGTGTAGTGTGTCTAGTATGTTTTCCCCCCAGATTTGTAAATTATATTGATAACTTTATTTAAATAAGTCTAGTGGCAACCTCTTGATCACTTTGGAAATTATATGATTAGGTCATAATAGTTTTCGGATTTGAAGTAAACATTCAACTGTCATCTTCTGAACTGAGTGACAACATCTCTAATTTCTTGGTTCTACTGAATATAAAACTATACTACATCACTCAGAAAGATGTAATACAATGTAATCTTGCCTAGAATTGATAGTTCTAGCATTGTCACACTTTTAGATCTGCCACATCAGTTTGGGTTTGAATTGTCAACAAATCTCCGCCAAAAAATAGTTCTTTCCCAGAAGCCTATCATTGCAGCGACGAGTTTTCAGTATGTTGCTCTAGCGGTGCAGTGTGTAGATCTAGATCAAGATCGAGACCTAAAGTAATATCAATAGGCTATTAAGTAAGTATGTCTATCTCTAAATGTAATAAATAGGGTATACAATACTGGCGATGTGGCCTCAAATTGGAGTGGTTCAAAGCCTATTAATGATAATACATGAGGTCGCTATCATGTGATGTGAGCTTGACAGATTGGGGTGATTGACGTTTGTCAACACTTGACGATGGCACATGGCACATTGACTGAGTAGGCACTTACCTAATTTTTAGGACTTATTCTTCAACTTGTTCTATGCACTCTAGCTAGGGATCTATGGATAGATCTTGCAAAACTGATTGATTTTTCTTTTTGAATGAAGTCTTTATCGTTTATGCCAATTTAAAGCAAAGTTATGCCACTTATGGCCATTCAAAGACCTAGAATTCAGCCTATGGTTCTGCCACAATTAACCATAGTTAAGAGTTTAATTGTGATCCAAATTTTGTGATCCACCAAGCTGGTATCAAGTCAAGAGTCATTCAATTATTTAAAAAGCCTATTTTTCATGAACAATTGAAGCTAGAAATATGATTTAAAAAGTGGATTGAAGGTCATCACAAGGCAGATGTGACCATGCATGAGATGACCTTTTCCAAGGTCAAGGTTATTTTGAGGTCAAAGGTCAATGTTGGTATATGGTCTAGGTGAGGATGTTGGGGCTGCTTTTAAAACATAGTGGGCCCTGCCTAAATGGAAAGTTAAGGCATATTCTATACCATTTTTAACCGTAGAACATGTGCAAACTAGTTATTTTTATGTGCAACTTGATCTTCATATCATAAAATGCCTCTTAAGTTGGGCTTTAATTTCACTTGACCAAACCCTTATTTTTTTCTCAACTAATCAATAAATAGCTTCAGAATCGACTTTTGAAGATAGGTGAGGTAAAAAGTTTCCTTCCAAGGGTTAATCACAATATGAGCGGCCATGGCGGCCAGACCCGCGAACGGGAGTTATGTAAGTGCCTACATTGAGTGATTGACATATTAAACCAGACGAGACTTGGGTAAGATATTCCACCCTCATCTCCTATGGCTAGCTCGTTACACTGGCTAGCTCCTAGTGAGTTTGACAGATTGCTCTGACTGATTGTTATCAACACTTGAAGATGGCACATGCATAGCAGTTGAACCTGTCAGCGCGAAAACGTGGACGCCTTGAGCCTACCCTGGGGACGCCTTGAGCCTACCCTATTTTAGTTCTGATTAGCAGGTTAGGGTTAGAAAAGGCTTGGGTAAGGGTTAGGGTTGAGTATATATGATTATAAACCAGTATAAGTACACTTTTCAAAGTTTTTTACATCTAGAAGCTCAAGGAAACCAAAATAGGGTAGGCTCAAGGCGTCTACAGGGTAGGCTCAAGGCGTCCATGAACCTTCTTTCACCTACCTAAACCCTCCTTGCAGAGGTTTTATTCCTCGGCCTGTCAAGCGTTTGAGAAAGTTCATAAAGTATCTATGTTTGACAATGCACAGTTATTTTAATAAGCCAGCTATTGACTTAGGTTAAGAAATAGACAATGGCCAATGGTTCTGTGGGGGAATTGGACGCCTTGAGCCTTTTACCGTTTAAGCCTCCTGTCAGCACGAAAACGTGGACGCCTTGAGCCTACCCCATGGACGCCTTCAGCCTACCCCATTTTAGTTCCGATTGGCGGGTTAGGGTTAGAAAAGGTTAGGGTTGAGTTTATGTTAGGGCAATGATTATAAACCAGTATAAGTGCACTTTTCAAAGTTTTTACATCTAGAGGCTCAAGGCCACCAAAACGGGGTAGGCTCAAGGCGTCCACAGGTTAGGCTCAAGGCGTCCACAGAAAGGCTCAAGGCGTCCATGAACCGTTTTGTGGACAGGCGGCCGTAAACCACTAGAGGTTGAAGTGTAGTAATACACAAACGTTTTATTATACAGATATGGCATTTCCCAAAATTTCAGGGTTCTTTGATTCCCCAATGTAAAGTTCTGGCCATATAGCTGAGCTTAGACCAGAAAATCACTTAAAGTAGCCCAAAATGCAAGAGCTATTTGGGCCCTATAAGCAACTCCAAATCTCTTTATCAATTTCTCCAGAATTTTTTTTTTCAATTTTACAGTCCTAAACCTGCATGACAGGCATGAAATTTACCCAGGATTTACGGATCTTAAATCCCAAGGGAAAGGGTCATTCGTTAGATAATTGTAAATCCGAAAACGTTTTTTTTTTTGCGGGGGGTGGGGGTGGGTGAGAGTGGGGGTTCGAACTGAAAACCTGAAAGATAAGTCAGCGATATTTGGGCAATTGTGGATTTCGCTTACCACACATCACGATGCAGAAGCCTATAGCAGTACCCAAACCTTACATACAAATTTTTCTGTTTTTTTCCCTAGCAACTTCCAAGTCTCATGCCTGGTGTTACTATGTCAACCGGTCTGCTGGGGTGGACAGCAATGATCAGTCTGTACACGCCTCACCTCCGCATGGTGCAGGCCAGGTATGCTTGCGTGCAAGCATAACTAAAGCGACCAGAGTGGGGAGTTAGCTCAGTGGTAAAGAGCACTGAACTCATGATCGCAAGGTTGTCAGACTTTGTGGGCTCGGGTCCTACTGCAGCTACTTTTCTCCTTCAACCCCAGCAGTGGTAGATTTACTGCTATATCAAAGGTGAATCCTTTTCATAGCATGTCTATGTGGTGTGGGAAGTAAAAGAGCTCTCAGCTCGGTAAATTCATCTCATAGATCCGGTTAAACCCAAAGTAAGTCTAATATTGAATGGTAGACTACCCAAGCAAACAAACAAACTACATCAACCTAGAGTTGACTGGTTTGCAGAGGCATCTGCCCACAAAACCATCCTTTATTTTGTTTATTATCCATCTTCACAAATAGATTGAGATCAGCAATTATCATGTTATAGGGTCTATTAGTAGGGACTATTTTGTACTCCCAACACAAGGGACTACAAATCTGTTTTGAAGTGTATTTTCCCGTAATCAATGGATTTCAAGTCGGTAATTAGTGGTCATGGGTTTTGACATCTTAGAAACAATGGGTAGTGGTATATTGTGGCCCCATACATTTTCATCTGGAGATTTCGTAATAGAAGGATGATGAATGTAAAACAACCAGTGTCTCAGTCAGCTCAATACTTAATATTTTCTTTTATTTCCAGAATTGAGTTTATGTAGAGAGTGAGTTACTTAACAAGAAACAAAGATCATAACGTGAACGCAATGAAAACTAAAGTTCCAGACATGGAGGTAAGTAATAGTATTTAGCCTGCTTTTCACCAGCTGTCCTCAAATAGGCCTAATTACCATGAAGTACAAATTACAATATTTTCATTAAAAAACCTTTTTGTCAGAAATCGGGTCCCGATTTAATTGATTTTTCAAGATAACTATGCCTATTTTGCAAGTTTTAGTATCGCGTCTCCTTGATCAGCCTTCTTTTATTTTATTGATATTATACTTGCTAAATCAGCTGTAATTGCTGCACCCTAACTTCCCCAATGTTAATTTATCGGGCACTGCCGTGATTATGATAGCGTAGCATTAAAGGGTGGTTCTCGCAGCTGTATCGGGTTCATTTTCTTTGTTAGTACCGGTTGGCCTACACATCATGTGGTTTATAGAAATTCTTAAACTGGGAAACTGGAAGTAAATGGCATTGTTACTAATTGTTTTGTGATTTGGATATTTTAAAAGACTGGTGGGTCCAAGTCACCTGGCATTCTCCAGCCACCCAAGTCAGAAAAGAAGAGGGCTAGGATGATGGCAGACAAGACCCCAGAGGGACCGACGCCACGGAAACGTAAACCCACGACACGAGCACGATGCATCACAGATATGCTCTCAATGCCACCTAGTGCCGAAAAGGAAAACCAGAACTCCCCTAATTTCCTGACCGACACTACCACAAAGGTCGACATTAAAATCAGTAGTGGCGATTCAGCTGGAACTGCAGTCACCACAGCTTCAATGAAGTCTGTGAAAGCAGGTTAGTTCTACAATCTAGAGATTCCTTGTTGAATAATCGTGCATCAGTAGTACATAATTTACAAAGTAAAGAATCATTCAATAATTATTTCTATAAAGTATGTAGGGTGTTAGCCACACAAAAACAAACTCGTTCCTTGTTTCCATTTTGAATTTATAAAATAGTTCTTTTCTTATCTAAAAGCAAGAGAATATACTGGACCAGTTCACAATAATTAGCAGTAGTTCAAACCTCCCCACACACCACAGCTACATTCCATGGCCAATAACGATGTGTTTTTTTTTATGTTTTCTCAGTCTCTGAGACAGTAAATTCTACATGGAAATTATTCCCTCCTTTTTTTCATGACCTCAACTGACATCCCTGTCAATTGACTCAGTTTATTGATGATAAATGATGAGTACGAGCAAGCTGATGAGATGAGCATTGGTGATCTTCAGAAAAATCATTAAGGGGAACAATGTTCTGTAACTCACAACCACGTTCATTTTAAGAAGTACTTGAGTGAACCAGTGCGTTATCAGTGGCAACAGTGAAAAGAGAAGAAACTCTAAATCAGTGATACCAAGCAGAAATCATGCCATATTTTCTGAAAGAAATGATTATCCTAAATGTGTAAAAGTGTAACCCATCCCCTCACTAATTCGACCCTAACTGATTTTGTGTCTCATTCTGTTTGAACATTTCCGACTTTTGATAGTAGTGATAACTTTGCTTTGTTTAGATACGGGGCAAGAGCACTTGATCACAACCTTGTTGACCAAAAGGATAATGAATTACTTTACTTTTTTTTCCTGTGAACAGAGGGGAACCAGCCATCTGCTCGTTGGGGTCACACGCTCACAGCCATAAGTGAGGGAGAGGCTGTTCTGATTGGTGGACAGGGTGCGAAACAACAGTTCAGTCGTGATTCCTGTTGGCTGCTAGATATTGGTAAATTTTTATATGTGTTTCATAGAAAATAACATCTTTTTAGAAATCTGCAGTTATGAAGTACCTATCCTGTCTTACCATAGTTATTGCGGAATATGAACATTGATCGGAGGGCCAATTGGAAATTAAGACAGGGATGCAAGTTCTCCGTCAATTGACGGAATTCTGAACTTTCATACCTACTGGAAGCAGTTAGAGTTTAAGGGCGTTTTTGACGCCTTGACCACCGCACCACGGGCCGGCAACAATCACGGGACTACCCGGGAAGCAGTGCCGGACTCTGGGCCTCAGTCAGCCGCGCTATGGGACGGCAAAGTCGGCGGGTATGCACGGGAACGGGTGCCGGCCACAGGGCCTCAGTTGGCGGCTGTAAAACGCTCCTACTGCCGTGCTCACTGCCGACCTGGTTCCGTCCAACGTCGGCCTTTTGGGCCGGAATAGAGTTGTTTAAGTCTTATATATATTTTTTATTATTTATTTGGTGATTTATATGTATCTATTTGCAGATTTCATGTGTTACATGTAAAAAAATTCAACAATCTCACAATTTGAAATTTTAGTGTTATTTGGTTAATTTTTGACTTGTTATAATTCTCCATTGACCCGACAATATCTTCTATACTTAGGGACTGAGGCTAGTCTACTGTTTTGCTGCTGAGCAAAAAGGGGATTCCCCAGCTCACTGAAATAGAACCCTTACCACAAGGGTTTAAATTTCCGGCTTTTCCCACAAGCCCGACTTGCATCCCTGTTAAGATAAGAGAGAATATTGGTGAAAGAAAGAATAATTCAAAATACCATAGAATTCGCTTTGGCTATGTAACAGAATAATGTACTGCGCAGTGCGCCTGAACATTATTTATACTGCACCCTAGAGGCGGGTAGTATTTCATACACATTGCCCATCTCACACTTGCAGCACGCCAGCAATGGCGCGTGCCTGACACCACAGCGCAGGGCCAGAAGCCTGAGGCACGCATGGGACACACCGCGATACATGACCCTACCGTCCGCTGCATCTATGTCTTCGGCGGCTCAAAGCAGAAACGATGGTTTAACGACGTTCATGTTCTAGAGCTGGACACGTGGAAATGGCTAGCTGTTAAAGTACGTCAAGAAGAGCACAAGTTTTGTTTTTATCAATTATTATTAGGGTTTCTATTGAGTATAAACACCGAACTCAGCATTGAGCTCGTCTTCCGTACTAGCCCTCTTAGGCCACTTTCTAAACTGTAGTAGTCCTCAAGTAATATCTTTTGACAACATTAAATATATTTCACCATAATACTCAATTGCTCGTACAGGTAAAGATAATGAGCTTGTATGTTGTTATGAACATAGTCCGAAGCAACTTTCGATAATAATTCGATAATACATCATCGCATTAATCTAGGCCTTTTCTATGTAATATACTTACTGTTAACACATTTTGAACAAGTTGGATAAGTGGCCAGTCATGAAGGCAGAATCTTACGGGGAGAAGAGAATCAAGGACCAAGATCTTAATTCTTATAAGTTATGGATTATAGAAATTACATAAAGATATTGAGAAAATCCAACGTTGTGACCTGCTAAAAGGAGTTCTTTAACAGAGTGTAGCTGCCTTGATCATTCTGAATAACCCATTCTCAAACTCGCAATACTCCCTTCAACGTGACTGAAATTTTCTAATCAGTACTTCGCTAAAAACTGGACTTTCGTTAGCTTCCCCATTGATGTAATTACCTTTCCCGCTCAACCAACCCCTGCTGATATTAAATGCCACTAAAGCTGCAATCTCCAAATTTCATATATGATTTGATTACATACTCTGCATTTAGAGTAACCAGGGATGCCAGCTTTCAATGTTTTTATTGAAATTCATGGTTTCATTTTCAGAATAAAAAATAATCTCTCGTGTAATATTGATATACCGATTGTATAATTACCCAATTTAACCACAGCCCATGATCCGCCACTGAACCGCCCCACTGACTCATGTAAAAATTTGAGCTTTCCTTTGATTTCCCCACTGTAATATTTATATAATGATAAACTTTGTATTACAGTAACAATAAATCAATGTTTTTGTTTTTTTCTGTCCCCAAATGACAACCCTAGAGTAACCTCGATTAATTTTGACCTTACTTAGGCCAATGGGAAGGCTCCGACGAGATCCTACCACAGCGCTGTGCTGTACAGACATGAACTGTGGATATTCGGCGGCGTGTACCCGCAGCCGGACCCGCAGCCGGACGGCAGCAGCAACGATCTGCACGTCTTCACGCCCATGGAGGAGAGCTGGTACATGCCCATCGTGATGGGCACTCGCCCCGCTCCACGCTCCGGGTAAGCCCGCTCTCTTAACCCCTGTGTTCTTGTAATCATTGCAGAGATCCCAGTTTTTCATTTTTCCTGGGAAATCCACTTTTTCATATTTCATATATGTAATTTCTTGTCTTTGTGGTAAACGAAGATGATATTGATTTTGCCTCATTTACGCCAATAAAACCGTGGTTTGAACCTCAACCCGATGCCATGGCCGACAACGACGGATGGTCCAAGTTTCCTGGTCTCTCTGGGGCAGAAAAATCTACATGGAAAATGTTTCCACCTTTTCCCCGACTCCAACTGACATCCCTGTGACATTGTTTTCATCAGGGATGCAAGTTTTCTGACAACTGAAGGAATTCCGACATTTTGTATACAGTATTTGTTAAATTATATATAGATTCATAGCTATTCCGTTGTATGATAATGTTATAAATGATCCTTCTTATTAAGTATCTTTAATTTGCCGATATTTTACCTTAGTTCCGACTTTCATCACTGTTTGAAGTGTGAAAGTGTTCCATTTAAGAAAAGATTGACAGGATATACAAATGGAGACTAGGAAACATATTAGGCCAGATGAAGGCCATATCCAAGTCCAAAACTTGTAAGCACAAGCAGAACTACCAATGTAATCCATTGCTTTATGAATATTTGTTTTACTATTTGAAATGCCTCTACGTGTTGTGTGACAATTTCAATAAAAGAATCCCACTCACAATGCTAAAAATTTGACGAAATCCTCATGCCATATGTCGCTTGATACTTTCAAGTGTTATCGGTTTGTAATTTTTTTATGAGTAACCATGAAAGTAAGTAGATTTATTCCTTTTTCAGACATTCGGCGACGTTATTAGAGGACCAGATGGTGATGTTCGGAGGATGGGACTATCCAACTGTATTCAATGACCTACACATCCTTGACCTAAGTAAATGTTTACAATGTTTATATAAAAATATTTGAGTTTAGTTTAGAACAGAGATAATCCAGCTCATAATCTTGAAAGTAGATCAATGAAATGTTGATTCTAAAAAACATTTAAAAAAATCGAAATATTGAATGAATGACAAAGTATAAGATGGGAACAGTTTCTTTTCCAATTTGTACCACAAAATCGATAGTTGACAGCACTATCGTATTAAAATTTGATAGGGACATGATGACACCTGGAAGGATAGTGCTTTCAAAGTATAACACATAAGAACTTAACACTTATTTATAAAGACTAGAATATGTGTATCCGAATACTAACATGTTACCATCGCTTGCTAAATAGACCAGGTTATCCCGTCCTTTCCCTGGATAATTCGACTATAATGTTTGAATAAAGCACCCATTTCTTATAATAATGTCATTTTATTTCATAGCGTTCGTTGAGTGGAGTCAACCGAAGACGAATGGACCATCCCCATCTCCGCGAAGGTAGACATTGTATTTCAATCTTGAATGATGCCTGTTAAAGGTTTTGACATATCTGAAAATAGTTGAGCAGTGAAATGTTGGTTGCCAAAAAACTTGGAATTGGAGCATGCCTGACCCATATATGTTTATTGTATATACAGGAATGCCACTTTTCTGTAAATCTCCGGTTTTTATGTCCTTTTTCTACTCTAAAAAAATCCAGGAGCAGGAGCATCAGTGACGGGCAGCCTATAGCACTCGGTGATAGACCAGCAGCCCGCTGTGTGTACCAGTGTCTTACAGGGTCCGGGGTTATCCGGGAAAACCCACTGCTTACCTGCTCAACGTCCATAGGATACATAGACAATAATCAATGATTTTGTGGACAGACGGCCGTAAACCACGAGAGGTTGACGCGTACTAATACACGAGCACTAGCGAATGTATTACGACGTCAACCTTGAGTGGTTTACAGAGCCGGTACTTATATAGAACGTCCTGACCATGCTGTACAATTCACAGAACGAGATGGTAATTTACGGTTTGTACGGACCGAGGCATTTATGCTGAGTTCTGTACAAACGGTAAATTATCACTGAGTTCTGTGACTTGTATAAGCATGGTTGGACGTTATATATTTACTATATACCCGAAATTTAAAAAAATCAATTTTATTTGGCTTAACAACCAATATCTTGATAAATGTGTAGGGCAAGGTGGTCTGTATTTTAGTGTACGGACCACTGGTCCGTACAGTATTTTTACGTCATATGCCGAAACGGTGCGTATTTACAGTATATACGGCATGGGTATAGAGTAACATTTGGTACAACTGGAAGAACTCCCCTAGTGGTAGAAATTGAAAATATAGACGTCAAATTAACACAAAAAAACCCACAAAACATTACCACCTAAATGTGCTGTCCTTTCAGTTGGCATGCGGCGTGTGCGCTGTCCGGGAAACGGGTTCTCATCCACGGCGGTTACGACGGAAACCTGGCTCTGAATGACACCTTCATCTTCAACATCGGTATGTACCACATGTATTCTCATGTTTAGTTACTTCACTAGAAGCGTACAAGATATTCAGAAAATATTCCTTCTAACTCAATGATGGGCTAGACCCGTTTATGGTAAGTAATAAACCAATAGCAGGGTTTTAGATACAGGCATCTTTTTGACTGTTGAGGTCATGAGGGTGTCAGAAATGTATGATAGGTATGATACCAGCATGAACCCAACTCTCTTCTGTTCTAACTAAAAGAATCAGTTTCAAGTAGCTGTCATTAACCCAAGGCGGCACAACCAACATCTGGTATGTGGCCATATCCATGACCTCAGTTTTATCTTTACAAGTTAATAACGGATCAGTAATGGACTTAAATGCAATTTATACTCAGAGATGGCAGTTAAATACTTTTAGATAGAAATCCTTTTCATTTCCAGTTAATAGAATTATGAAATGAGCATCATTTAAGCCACTGAAGTAGTGGTGTAAACATCCCCACACACCCTAATTCCATGGCAATCCTGATGTGTTTTCCATATTTTTTTAGTCTCCCCTTGGCAGTAAGTTCCACATGAAAAATATTTCCACTATGTTTTTACTTAACCGAACTGACACTCCTGAATTGAATTAAATCCGATTTGTTCTTCCTATCAACACCCAGAAATAGAAAAATGAGTCAATCACAATCAAACAAAGGGGGAACGTTAGGAGTGGGATCTATAAATTGAAAAAAAAATAGTTTAAACTTACTTTGCCTTGGTATTTTTTTTCGTTCAGCTGATTTCCAGTTTTTCACTGGAAATTCCGTGTGGGAAAAAAGATTTCTTTGGTACCACTTTCCACTTAATTCAAGCTGTTTACAGGTCGAGCTCTAATATTTAATCATGTGTTTACAGAAAATATGACGTGGTTGGAGGTGCGCCTGGATCTGCCCATCTCTCTTCGGGCGGGACACACAGCGTTATGTCTGCCATACCACCACCGCAATAACGACAACGATGAAGTGCTCATCTTCGGTGGAGGTGACAATGAGGAGCAGTTCAACCGCGACCTCTTCGATCTGCTCATACCCATTCAGCGGGATGCAGCTTAAATCATTACAAGTCTCGAGAATTGTCTTTTTTTTGTAATTTATGTTATGTTTTGGACGTTCTCTCTGATTTATTGAGGGAAATTTTTTCTATTTCGGACAAGTGTAAATATTTGTTTTCTAATCATTTTTTTATGTTTATATTGGATGTTAGAATTGATTCGAGTACCTGACTTGCACATCTTTGAGTAAGTGTTTTTCAAACAGCTAAATGTTGTTTGTGAACTGTACATAAAATGATTGAATGACATGAGTGTGCTGTATATTTATAAGCTACACAGTAAAATGATAAATAACATGACTACATACAACTATATTTTTGTCAGTGTATATGATTGCTTAACAATGTGAACAGAATAAACATTTTATAATGAAACTGGTCAATTTGGTTCTTTTATACAGCTTAAATATTTGTCCGCATTTTAGAGAAGACTTATTTCCATTTTTCCAAGGAAATCCACTTCTTCGTTGTTTAGTATTAAGAACTCCTTTTCCTTATGTAAAACATGTATATTGATTTAGCCTCATTCACGCCTACAGAAGTGGATTGAACCTCGCTACAGACCCTGTCCCATGTCTTGACGGACAAAGACTTGTTTTTCATGGACTTTTTTGAGTGGGGTATCAAATTTCAGATTACACATATTTCTTTTAATCCAAACCAACATCAAAGGCAAAATAAAAAATTCATTTCGTTAACGATTTTTATTGGGCACGACAAAGTACTTTTAATTCTAATACATGAATAAAAATACATGAATAAGTAAACATGATGCAATGCACTAATAACACTGTCCCATGATAGTAAAGTTGCACTTCTGACAAAAGAAATAACCCTGTCTTGGTGTGATCTAGTTCAGTCATTTCAAACTGTCCTGTCCTCAATGGCAGTAAAACCCCACAATAAATGCATACCATATCCCCTCTGCTAAAGACAAAATGTAAAATCAAACTGAAGCCCATTACTTTCTGCCCTTTACTTTGCCTCCCTTTGCAAACAAGGAAGGTTTGATTTCGTCGTGAGAGAGGCCTTTGACTGAGCAAAGGCGTGCTGCTCGTTCTGTCAGCGAACCGCCGCATTTGAGTCCACGTGCCATGAGGGCCGCCTTTAGGGCCTCCATGCCCAGCGCCTCCAGCTCTTCAGCTCCACTATACAACGAAAGGTCTATCTCCACCGGGCCCTGAAACGAAAAGCACATTCTGTTAGTTCACCTGTGATAAGGTTACAATGAACCAGCTTCATACTACTCTCCGATGCATATATTTGGTATAACATCAATGGGTTTTGCTAGTGTACTAAGTCTTTGTCATTTTAGAGATAAATAGTGGATATAATCAGGATTCGGATATTGAGAAAGAAACTGACTAGTGCTTGGTCTGCGTCCCCATTCTATATCGAGTTTGGAGTGTGCAGTAATATCAATTAGGCAATATTCTGAAGTGCTCTAAATGAGATGGCGAACGGAGACTCAGAACAAATATGGATGTTTCTAGTTTTATCTTAGCTTGGAAATATCTGTAAATCGCCCATTGAGTATGAGTTACCATACCTGCAAGCGTGTTGAGTACGAGTTCCTAATGTTAAGCCTATGGCCGTTTAAACCAGACTAAGATAAATTTCTAGATTTAGAAAACGAGGCGAAAACACTTCTATACCTAACCGTTGCTACCTTGAAAGTGAAAAAAAAGTCTAAACCTCAGTGCCGTCTCTGTGAATACGTGAAGCGTCTTTTTTTACCTTAGGTTTCTCTACAGGGGTTTTGGAGCTCTCTGTGGCCGCATCCTCTGTATTCATCGTACACACTGCTGTAGCCTCAGGCTGCACCTCGGAAGGTGGGCATTCAGAACCCTTACAGTGATCACTGTTGGTGCTACTCTCTGGTACCTCGACCTCCCCACCTGTATCAGTATCGAGCCTCTCCTTAGACGTTACGGCGCTGTCAGAGGTCGCTGGGTTCGAGGATCCTGGGCTAGATTCGTCTTCGCACAGCTCTGAGGCAGACGGCCCGGGCGTGGGAGTGTCGGAGCTTGAGGATTCAGAAGCGGCAGCTGCTCCTTCACTGTCCGAGATGTCCGAGCCGAGGTCCGAGTCGCTCAGTCCATCTCCAAGCCTGCGAGAGTGAAACAGTTGTAAAATAACTTTACATTATTGCACTTAATTCATAATACAGAAATGGAAATGTATTTTTTTTTATTTCCAGGTAATAAAATTGCTTTTCTTATATAAAACAAAGAATGTATGAATTGAGCTTCATTTACGCGCAATAAAACGGTGGTTTTTAACCACATTGAACCCCACTCTATGACAACTCCATGAGAACACTATAGTGTTTTCCATGTTTTTCCAGTCTTTTTAATGCAGTCAATTTCACATAAAAGATAATTCCACTTTTTTCCCCTCTTACAAACTGATATCCCTGAAAATAGAGACTAGCCAAAATAATTTGCTATATTCAATTGTCAATTCTATTGAGCGGGGGTATGCAGGTGGATGAGTATTTATTGTACTGTGTCTGTGAAAGGTCGTATTAACTTAACTCGGCCTAAAAAAGACCTCGTGAAGTACGACCATTAGCCTACCCCCCCGTACAGCTACCATACTCGAGCGATCACATAGTAATTCTATATGACTACATTGGGCAGATACCACTCCGCTGGTACCATACTAACTACCAATGGAAGAACTGCTCTCCGTAGCAGAATCGGTAGGAATAAACCCCCCCCCCCCAAAAATATGTATATATATATACTGACTGGTTTATAGTCGTAATCTTCAATTTGTTGAACTACCAAAGTTTAAGATCATTATACCAAGACGTTATGATATACATACCAGTCACGGGCTTTCTTTGATGGGCTAGCTCCAGACTGTTCTGATTTTCTCTTGCGGCTTTCCTCTGACACACCAGCGCTTTTGAGGCCTGAAAACAAAATAGAGACTTCATGAAAGCCTGATCTGAAAAGGGTTTTCCTGAGAAAAAAAACAACACTTGTGGATACCAGTAGAAAAAACAAACTTGACAGGGATCCAGCATACCTATTTAGCATCTACCGAGGAAACCATCAAATCAGCATAATATTCGAGAAAAAAAAAGAAGACTTAAGAACAAACCAACAAGTTTTGGTCAAGGTTGTCGTTTGTGAACTCGTTCTCCATACGAGTTTGATGCGGTGCGATATGAACGAGGCGACAGCCGAGTGAATGTCACGTAGCATTCAAACGAGTTGGAGAGTGACTTCTTTGACCAAAATGAATTGTTTTTTTGTATTTATCTGACCCCTGTACACACTAAACGAATGGACAAAATACAGGATATAAACCATGGAGAACGGACTGCAATACTTGTAGGGGCATGGAGAACGAGTTCCCAATGTTAAGCCTATGGACATTTATTCCAGGGGTGAGATAATGACACGTACTTCGAAGGTCTAGAATAACCAAGTCAGTACATTCTAACCAACCAATACATGGTTACAACCAGCTCAAAAATGTGAAGCTCCAGCCTCATTTATCGGGGTTGCCAGTTGGGATCAGGAAAAAGACGCATTGCAATATTTCGCATTGCAATACAGGTTTTACCAGTATACTCATTACAGTAGGGAATCAAAGGATTAAGGAAAAGCTCAAGTTTTTACAGGGGTCAGTGGGGAGGTTCAGTGGGGGATAGTGGGCTGTGGCTGAATTGGGTAATTTGGCAGTTGATAATATTGTCAGTACTACACAAGGAAATATGATTTTTTTATCCTGAAAATGAAAACATGAATTTCAATGGATACCTTGAAATCTGTCATCCCTGAATTTATTGTATCTAATGACAAATGTATTATGTAGGGAAACTAAAAGACAATTATATAAAAGAAAAAAAAGGGCGTCAATGAGGTACTCATTTATTTAAGTTGGAGTGATTATAACGGGATTGACGGCATCAGAATCTTCATTCTAGACTTTTGTGTATTCTAATTACTAGAGCGAACAGGTATATAATCAGACTGTTGTACCTTGTAGCCATATATATACCTAGTGTATTAGAGTTAATGTTTGTCAAACCTGAAATCTGTACTGTATTCCATTACAGACCAGTATAACTAGGGCAGGAGAATAAGGGTTATAGGTGGAGAGTGTATTCACCCCCCCCCCCCCCCCTCCCGGCCTCTATACATACACTCGTACAGTTTCAATACTTAGTAAGACCAGACCCAGGGAGGCACCAAGCAACTCTGGTCATCGACGTACGGTCAGGGGCACCAATGACAGTAGTAATGGGGTATATTTAAGAGGAAATAAGTACTATATACCTCTACCGGAAAATACTGTATATAGTAACCTCTGCTATGGAAGTAGCAATGGACATGTAATCACCATACTGTGCCGCTATGGCGCCATACCCCAATAAAATCAACTGACCTATTTATGACGTGATGCTCTGCAAGCTCGTGCAATAGTTTTATCGAGAGAAACGCGGTATGAGAGATCGTCACAATAAGGTGAACACATTACACTAAAATACCACTCTTCTTATGATTCGCAAGTAGAAGAAGAAAACGCGGACTAAACATTGAATTAACACATTCAGAGCTCCTGACGTACATCTTAGTGTAGCGATGGGTAATAAATGTTGTTATACAAAGAAATGTGTGAGCACTATTTATACTGTGGTCACGGGTCCTGCCGTTATTAATACACTTATCCAAAAAGGAAACGTTATATGCAGAGAGCATGTCGTCGCGAGGGTATTCTTTTAGGGATTTATCGTCAATCATTGGGTTTTTTTCCTCCAGAAAAGGCAGCAAACATAAACATGGGTCTGACACCATGACACAACCCTAAAAGCAGACTAAGATGACTGATGAGCCAAGCACGGGGAAACCTTGACATATTTCCATGATGTCACAGCTGACAGTGCACCATGGTTATAGTGGTTAGCGGCAGTTCTAATAACTGTCATTCAAGGTAGCATCGCTCAGGGAGAAGGACGTCGCCCTGTCTCATTTTGATTTTTCAATTATTGTTTTATTTCTAAATAAGAGGACTTACCTTCTTGAAGTGCGTCATCTAGGTTGTCTATAACTGTACGTTTCTGCTCTTCATAAGTAGGATCATCAAACTTGTGTCTTGGCTCAGCCCGACGTCGTTCTACTCTCTGTTGTCGACGTTCTTCGCGTTCACGTTCACGATCTGCTTTCTTAGAAACCCACTCACGAAGTCTAAACACCAGGACAAGATATAAATACATATGTCAGGTAAATAGTTGACAGGCCGCAGGCTAAAATTTGTACAAAGGTCATGAACATGTTGAGATAAATTGAAAATGATTTTGTTAATCTTTCTACATATAGTATGAACAAAAAGATACATCCCACCGTCTAACTCAACTACATCAAAGTTCGTTCCATACTATCTAATTGTTTTTAATATATTTCAATAAAATTCACCAAGGTTGGCGGTCTTCCATTATGCTAGGTACAAAGTCTTGTCACAATATCATTGCATTTTTAGCGTAGGTTTCATCAACAAACAAATGGTACATACGAGTATTTACAGGCTGAGAAAATATTGAACAAACATTGGATTACAACAAGAGCTAAGAGTGCATTTTAAAATAGAAATATTGGCCTTTAAAGGCCAAATTAGCAGGTGGACGCATTTAGAACTCAATACAAGGTCCACCAATAATTAATTACTATGAGATCAAGGAAGCCCCCCAGGAGTTGGAAGGAATTGGAGGTATAGGGGAGGGGGAAAGAGAGGTGTTGGGTTACCATAGGAGAAACTTATACAAGTTTTGTGCATATCTTACAAGTCTTTGATTACTGGGCCTGTCAGGTGTTTGGGAAGTTCATAAAGTAGTTTGTCTTTTTTAAATCAATGTCAAAATACTAAATAATAAAACTAGGATATTGCATTACCATAAAACTTCTCCAGAAAAAAAGAAATCATATACCTATCTGCACTTAGTTATGGCTCCATCTAGTGTTGGTTTGACATACTACAGGCTTCATGTTCAAAGTGAGGCTGAGCTTCAACCAGATACTTAGTGTTCTTATAAGGATATAGGTATAGGGCATGTGCCAATATGCTTGGAGAGTGGCAGGAACTAGAGTCCTCTGGGGGAACATGACTGCACTAAAATTCAAAGATGGCTGATACCCCCCATGCTCTGAAATTAGACAAAACTACATGAATATCATGCCAAATACAAGCTTAACCTAAATAATGACACTTCCTAGAGGATAAGTAACTGTCAGTGCCACTTATGGAGATGGTAAATGTTACACCAATGCTCACTGTAAATCATTATTGAGTAAACATCTGTTCGAGTATGCCCATTTCACTGAACCCCCCCCCCCCCCCCACACACACACACACTTTCAACAAATACTTGAATATCTCAGTAAATATAGAATCTACCTTGAAAATTCCAGTTCCTAGCACCTACTGTTTTTTATTCTCTTTCAAATGAGGCATATCATATCAATTTAAGGGGTAGAAATATGTGCATAAAGGAGTTCTTAAAAATGGACCTGTGACTACAAATGTCCCCCCCAAACTGAATTCACTATTTTTTTTAAATCCATACCAAAATACTAAATATTAAAAGTCTAAGGCATTGTACCATCATAAAACCTTCTGTCCAAACTTCTCCAGAAACAGAAATTATATTCTTATCTGTACTTAGTTAGCTATAAAAGGCAAAAATGTGGTCAGGTCACTTAGTGACTTTACAAGCAGTTGTACTACAGTAGGCTATAGCCATAACCTAAAGACCAACCGTCCACCTGCTAATAATTGGTTATTACTTGTTTATATTCAGATAAGGTAGTAAGTCGAGTTCAGTCAATTATGTACATTGTACATTGGAATCTATAATTACTTTAAGATTGATGTAAACAGTAGTTGTTCTTATTTATTTATTTATTCTTTTTTTTTTTAAAGTTTGTTATTGACGAAATAAGATTCACATACGGATACATGATTTTCAATCTAAATCGTCATAAACATCAAGAAACCATTAAGAAGACAGAACATTGCCACATAATTATAAAACCTGCGGGTAAGCTCGCTAGCTCTGTCCGCAATCAAAACCTAAAGATAGGACACATTTGTGAGAAACATTATACCCCAGTCACACTGGCGTAAAAACGGCTTTATCCCATGTTCGCACGTCTCCGCTTTTCTACGTTTTTCTGAAATCTGCAAATACGTCGCAAAACACCGAGTTACATAATCGTAAGTCGGAATGTGTACAAGAACGTGGAAAAACGTGGTGTCAGAAATCGTTGAAAAAAATTCGTAACCTTATCTCTACACACGTTCAATGCGTAAACGAATGTTGAAGTAAGTCAAAATACGTAGAGAAACGTGAAGAGTTGTTAACGAACGTTAAGAAGTGTAAAAGATAGGTAAATAGAAACGTTCAAAATATGCAGCCTTCACGTGGTACCCACCCTTCTAAATATGTAGGAAAAAGGTCAGTGTGACTGGGTTGCGTAGTGAAAAGTAAAAGCTTTTTACTATATACCCATGCCGTACATACTGTAAATATGCACCGTTTCGCCATATAATGTAAAAATACTGTACGGACCACTGGTCCGTACACTAAAATACGGACCACCTTGCCATACACGTTTATTAAGATACTGGTTGTTAAGCTAAATGAAATTAAGGATTTTTTTTTCAATTTCGGGTATATAGTAAATATATAACGTCCAACCATGCTGTACAATTCACAGAACTCGATGGTAAATTACCATCTCGTTCTGTGAATTGTACAGCATGGTCAGGACGTTGTATATAAATATTTGTCTACTAGGTACACGAAAGTCGTATTCCATCTGATACCTAGAAGAAAGGCCAAATGTTATGCCGGTGTGAATGGTGCATTATAAAGGGCTGATTCCACCACCATGATAGATTTTTTGTGATATATCTTAGTATATCTTGTATTATTTTACAGTGTCGTACCTCCGTTGTCGCACATAGCCGTGTCGTGTCGGGTGTATTTTTTGGTACTCCACCACCACAACACCTCAAGACACATCGCGACAAATAGGCACGCGATTATTCAAACCCAGCCCAATTTAGCAAAACAACCAAATCATGACCAATCTCGCTATATCTTGTGTCTCAGTGGAATCAGCACTTCAGGTAAACTCACTTCTTCTCATTGTTGACATCTCGCATTCTGCGCCCGCTGAGGTCCCTGCACGCTTCCCGACTCGTTGTCTTTTCGATCTGGGCACCAATAGCTCTGAGCATGGACCCAAAACCTGAATACAAATAAGAAAATGTGATAAAACTTAATATTTAAATGATAATACAGTACATAAACTCTGATAACTCTTGAGCTGGAGTAACCGTTAACGAAATGCCTATTTTCAGTGGCTATAGATCTTGATGTAGTTCCTTCTTATTTTACACCTGTGTGCGATTTCATTCATCACTGGGTGACAAATGGATATAGTTTGTCCCTCTGTACCACAAAATTGTAAGTAATACAATCACGCTTTTAATGATTTCCTGGTATGTAATGATAAGGAAACAGGGTAAGAGTGCTTGAATGAAATACGTTCCTCTTTCTTTTGGTGTGGTTGGATGTACCTCGTTCTTCAAACTCGGTATGTCTTAACACCCCAAAACAACTCGGAACATATTTTATTCGGGCACCCTAACCCTGTCTCCTTATGATCCTAACCAAGCAATGCAAATTTAATGACATAAATATCATAAAGAAAAATAAAAATCCAAATATAACGTCGAACATTTACTGGAGGGTTTAATATCATCCAATTTTCAAAGAAAGTAATAAGAGGGATATTTGTTCCCTAAAAAAACTGATTTTGATTTGCTTCTGCAATGAGGGATAGAGAACTAAAGAATGATTAATATTTTCACGGCATTTAGGATACCCTAAAGTAGTGTCCTTTCCTTACCTCCTTTACCACCGAGTAAACGAGGGACAACATGATATGTGGCTCCGGGTTTCACAGGCTCTGGATCCACTATGCGACGACCAGAACAAACCAGGTAGTAATCCTCATCGTCGATTGTCTACAAACAGAAATAAAGCAATACGAGACTTAAAATGGGAACCATAGCATGGATCAGAGGCCACAAGTATCATATCGAAACAGTTTGGGTCGTGCCGTGACTAGCCGCGCCAGACAGTCAGAGCCTCTCGGACGGTTTAGATCTAGATCTAGGCATCGCGGTGTTGGTTCATGGACGCCTTGAGCCCGGGACGATTTGAGCACTGGACGCCTTGAGCCTTTCTGTGGACGCCTTGAGCCTACCCTGTGGACGCCTTGAGCCTACCCCATTTTGCTTTCCTTGAGCATCTACATGTAAAAAACTTTGAAAAGTGTACTTATACTGGTTTATAGTTTTATACACTTAACCCTAAAGGCCCGGCCCCACTGGTGCGATGGATTCATCGCAAGTCCATAAAAAGTCATAAACGGCGGGCGAGAGTCATAAAAACGGCGCCGCCCGTCGCATCGCACACAATCGCTCCAGTGGGGCCACGCTTGCGCGCGTGTGCGATGCGATGGATCCGTCGCATCGCACATCATGAAATATTCAAAGGCTCAAACGGTAAAAGGCTCAGCGTCCAATTACCGCGGTGTGGCAGACACGCGACCGAGGGCTTCACACCTCCAGTTTTGGGATAGGCCCTAACGTCCTGACTTTTAGCTCGCTCGTCCCTCGAAACCCGTCCCTCAATGGGGAGTGACAACGGAAGCAGGTAGAAACGGTCCGGGGCCCTGTTGAATAAGAAGGGTCTCGCTTTGGTCTAAAAGCGAGCGATCCTGTGAGCGAAAGCGCGATAATTATTGCCATAATTGTCCATCTGCGTTGTATAAGACATATCGCTTTTGGTACCCTCGGATCACTTGATTTATCACTCGCTTTTCTGAGTTTTCACTCGCTTTTTGACTCGCTTCACGCCGGGTACCAGCAGGCACACTCTCCATCAGATCTTTTGTTGTATTTATCCTTACCAGAGTGCAAAATGTATGCTTGGGGAGTATAGGTCCTCACGATATGGGTCAACGTAGGGTCAAAGGTCACTTAAGTGATAGGGTAACTTGGATTCTAGGCAGAACAATTATTTTGGACAAATATATCTAATCATGATTCTCAAATGCCAGACATTATGATTTAAAACACAAACTCAAGAAATATATTCTTTGTCATCTCATAGTAAAATATATATGATTTTATAATGTATCAAATGGGTTATATAAACAACACACACTCACATAATATATATATATAAGGATAAATACAACAAAAGATCTGATGGAGAGTGTGCCTGCTGGTACCCGGCGTGAAGCGAGTCAAAAAGCGAGTGAAAACTCAGAAAAGCGAGTGATAAATCAAGTGATCCGAGGGTACCAAAAGCGATATGTCTTATACAACGCAGATGGACAATTATGGCAATAATTATCGCGCTTTCGCTCACATAATATTATATATATATATATATATATATATATTATGTGAGTATATATACATATATACATGTTTATATATAATACATGTGTATTATATAAATCATATACATGTGTATTTACATATATCGAGCCGATATTACTGTTACTCCTATTCGACAAAACCCACCTATCAAGCGAAGCAGTGTCTGCCTGTCACAAGCAGGCATAGTGGTGCAGTGCCTATTTGCCAGTTCGAGCATTAAAATGTATCTCACACCCGAGTTAATTGTTAGTAAAGGATGAGATTTGGTAGTTATATTTCTCATATGTATAAAATTCTTCACTGAAAATATCATTGAAATTGAATGAGATTTAGTGGACAAAAAACAAGAATTTAGATCACTGTATTGACCAAAGCGATAGGGTCTAACCTATCGCTTTTGGAGCAGCCTATCGAGTGAGAAAAGCGCCCCCAGAGTGAGTGATAACTATTCTTATTCAACACTTTTTCTCGCTTTATTTATCACTTGGAAAAGAAGGCTCACACAAGCGAGTGATGATAAAGCGATACAACGCAAACGGTCGCATCGGGGCAAAAGCGAGTCAAATGCGAGTGAGACCCTTCTTATTCAACAGGGCCCGGAGTAATATCGGCCCGACATTCGCGGCGGAACGCGGAACGGCAAAAACACATATAATCCCCATCATGAATCTAAATATAAACTTGCTGATCGTTTTCCTCATGTCTTTAGCATCTTATTAGTCTTCACCTGGCGCTTCCAGGTTATTTATTCTAATATTCACAGATTTATGATTTGCCTAGTCGTTGTCGGGGATGGGAGACGGGGAGACTGACCACAGCCCGCCCGCACTCCGACGCCTCTCTCCCGGGTCCGTGGCGGGCGGGCGGATATTACCTCAGGCCGATATTGCTTGTATTCGTGACAACTATTGTGACATTAGTCATTAATTTACGTACAGTATTCGTACTAACGTCCTGCAATCGTTAGAATATCACACCATGTTGGTTTTTTTTCGACTTGACTCATTTCGAATGTCAGACAACTGACCGAAATCTCAACTGACACACTCCTAGGTCGGACAACTGACACACTGGCTGAGACTGACACAATGTCGCGCTCGCGGGAAACTCCGTAACTAAAAACGGGAAATTCGCATTTTATGTTTCGTATATCAAATTGTAAACTTATTTACAGTTTCACACATGTATCCAGCTATTTATTAGTTGTTATCTGGGGTTTCTACACTAAATATTCACAGAGTTATGACCTAAGATGTGTCCGATGTGTACACGGCCGCCCTGGGCGCCCGTGTATCATTCAAACTTCGATACTTTCGATGACAAAATAGGATATTTCTGATAGAAAAAGATAATGAAATTAAAAGATATTTGAGGATATTATTTCTATGTGTATGATATGCATATTCACCAAGTTTCATAGTCTTATTACGCTTGTTTGATTTAGATTTTGCCATATAAAAGGACTGACACAAGGGTGAGACAACTGACACACTGTTTTTGCGTATGTCACTTGTCTTGTGTCAGTTGAGATTTTGGTCAGTTGTCCCGCCCCCCTCATTTCTAAAATGTAAGTATCGATTTTCGAAATGCGTTTAGAAATACTAAAAAAGATATGGGCACTTAAGTACGAGCAGCCCTAGGTTGTCTGTAAATTAGCTCTAGAGCTAGATCTATATTGATATTCCACTGTATAAAAAAGAATAAGTCGATTGACGCGTTGGGCAAAACAAAAGTCAGCAGCGGACTGTCTCACTCACTGCCAGTAAAGAAGGAATATGGCTTGAGCTGATCTTACCTTAAGCCAATGAATTGAATTCCGTAGACACAGTGCAGTGGGGTACTCATCGTTGGAAAAACAAAGCTGTTTTCCACAGGGAAACTTTATAAACGCCGACATCATTTCTAATTTTCTCTAGCAGGAAAGCGCAAACAAGCTGCTGTAAAAACTGTGGAAGTATGCTATTCGTACAGTTAGTACGGGTTTGAAATTGTAATTCTTATCTCCTCCACTAGGGCGCTAATAGCCTGTAGTGCGGCCACCATTCACCAGACGGCGTGTACACGGCTCAAGGAGGGCCTGTGGGAGTCTAGGGGCTGAGGTAGGGAATTCCATACCCGGAAGCAGTATGGCGGCAGTAATGACGTCACATGTTTATGTACAGGCAGTAGACGGAGTAAAAATTACCTCAGCAGTTTGAAAAGGATTCGTAATTTTTTCAAAAGTTTTAAGTTTACAAATGAATAGTATATATGAAAATGTATCAGTAGAGCACAGACTTTCAAATCGGTTTTGATGATTAGAGAAGTTTATTCATCTGACAGCTCCCACGTGAGTGTTTGTTGGTGATTCCCTGGTTTGAATCTGTACTATTTATAGCTAGGCCAACCAGAAAATTCCGATACCAGCCAATCAGCGCCCAGCCCTGGTAGACCCCTAGTGACCCTTGCCAGCGTGCCCTGTGCGCCTCAAGCGGTCCTGAAAGAGACTAGGGCGCTAATTCCCTACGTTAGTTACCCAACCATCCCCTAGGAGGCGTGGCGGTTCCATATAGATGCATAGACTAAACGATATACATATTATCATAGATACATAAAAATAATTACTGTTTCATACGTCATTATTCGGTAAAAGCGCAGATCCGGGGCCTCTAGCTTATAGCGTAGGGACGCACCGGGTAGCCTACGATCTTTCGGCGTTCCTATTTTAGGGTTAGGATTAAGGCTAACCCTAAACCTAACCCTATTTTAGGGTAGGGTTAGGTTTAGGGTTAGGTTTAGGCCACTAAAAAAAAAAAGTTGTTTCTCATCACCGCGCGCGTCAACAAAAACGTATTTAGAAGATTTTTTTTCTTTTTTTCTAAAGATGGACCTTGATAGAAATTATGAAAGGTATGTGTATTTAGTATCAAATTAAAGCTACCGATGTCAGGGATGCACTCAGTATGGTATTTTATTACCCACCTGATACGGAGTCTCCATACTAAGCCTATGGAGATTACAGATCGCTACTGAGGAGGATACGGAGCTCCGTACCCTCCTAGGAGGATACAGATTTTTTAGGTGAAAGTAGTCCCAAACATAACTTCTTAATTACGTTGAAAAGTTTTCTAACGATCATATTTATTGCTTAAATCTAAAAATAAGTGAGTAATAAATACAACATTACCATAATTTCGATCTGTGTGGCCGTATTCTCCTTGTAGTTGATGCTACGCAATACTCCTCGCTATCGCTTGGAGTATTACTACGCGTCAACTACGCGGAGAATACGGCCACTCAGATTGAAATCATGGTAATATTGTGTATATCTGCACTGTGTAAAAAATGCATTTATATTTTATCTATATACCACCGCATAAACACTTATACAATGTATATCAATATGTTTATATATGTATACGCCTATATTGTGCCCCATCACATACAGCGCATACAACCAAGTTTCTCCTTGTATATGCCAGAATAATGGCTGGTCGTATACATGTTACATACGTTTAGCATATACATGTATATAGATGAAAAAATAAAAACGTGATAAAAATTCTTTCCTGTTAGAGTTGTCTCGACCCATTGGTGGAGTGTATCTCCTGGAAGGATTTTTTGTGGAAATGTTTTCCAGCAGACATTTTTTTTTAGTATAATTGGATCCATAGACTGAAAGTTAGCCCCCCATGGGAATGAATATTATCTCACACCTGGTACAAGTGTAGCCATAGGAATAACATTAGAAAAAAATACTCAACGATCACCCCGGTAAAGTGACAACACTACGCCATGGTCGTGGCGTAGTGAATACGAGATGACGTCATAGGGGATTGACCAATCAGCGGCCAGGATTTCAGAGAGATGACAAGACAAGACAAGAAATTTCAACTCTCCTAACCTTGAAAGGGGTGAGATAAATCCAGAACCGCACTCGAATCATAAAATAAACAATACTCCACTCGTTTGAAAGTGCCGTAATCGTCACTCGGCTTCGCCTCGATGAAGCTTGCGGCCCTTCCAAACTCGTGGAGTATTGTGTATTTATACGATTCTCTATGCAGTTCTATATAACTATGGATAGCAAATATGGATAGGACCACTGATGCCACATCAAAAAGAATTTCCACTGGAAAACATTACCACAAAAAATCCTTCTAGGAGATACACTCCACCAACTGGTCAAGACAACTAACTACTGGAGAAGGTAAACAACTGTAAACGGTTGTGAACAGAAAAGTTGGATGAATGTTTTCTCATTTTTTCTTTTTTCTAAATGAAACCTAGCCTATTCACTTTTGTTTTAAAATAGTGAACTATGGGAAGGAACACAAGTACTTTAAATCATATATATATATATAGATATATAAAAATGTAGGCATCTCTGTGAGACCCCAACAGATGTCGTTGGGAACTGCCGTAATTCAAAACTGCTGTAATCTGCCTTAAGTCGCCGGGCCCGGCAATCTGAACTCGACGGGATATTTGGGGCTGAGCGGAGAAAAACCAATAAAAAAACATAAAAGTTGTATCTGGTCGGGACTGCTGTAAGTCGACAGGAAACATCTGTAATCTGCATACCCGAAATCAATTTTTTTTTTTTTTAATTCATTAGAAGCATCTCTCAATTTCTTGAGTTTTCCGGATATATTCAAGCGTAGTATGAGTGAGATATTAGGAGTTTAGAGTGATAGTGCAAGATAGGACCTAAATAAGTATTCTGAAGCCCATTTTCTGACATCTCAAAAGCTATATTTGGTCCAGCAAAAAAAAAAGGAAAAAAAAAAAAAAAAAGCGCCCTCGTCATATTTTTCATGGCTTGGTGATGAGAAACAATTTTTTTTTGAGTGACCTTAGGGTTATGTTTTAGTGAGTGATTCGGCTATGCATTGATATAAGTTGACACTGACATGGCGCCGTTTTCGAAAGAGGCCCCGGATTTGAGCTTTTACCCATTATTCCCTTTCTATTCGATCTTTCCCATTTGTTAGTTGAGGAATAACAGTATATATACATGATGATTAAACGTCACCACAGATGGTTTGGGGGTTGGACTACATGGAGAGCCGCAAGGCACGCTGGAAGCCTGCGCATCTACCACTCGCGTCGCTACAATTAGCGCAGGTACAGTGCTCTGCCAGAACGTAGGGGTCCCGTAGGGGACGTTGTAACGCTGTGTGGTGGTGGGCGTTTTTCGCGTTATTTTCTGCTACACTGCACTGTTCGCACACACAAAGAAACATCAAATAACTCAACTCTCATTGCTGGTAGTAGCTGCTACAAGTATTTAGTTAGAATTGTCACATTCTAGCAGCAATTTGTTATATATATAGGGTAGAGTGCAGTTTATTGGTCGGTAAGGTGTAAAATACAATTTAAGAAACAGATACCCTGAATTTCTGACTTCATTCAATAAGGTGAACACATATGAAGAAAGGAATATAAATGAATGAAACCACCATCAGTCTGTGTTAGAAGTGAGTGATCATAGTCAGCCGGCTCATTACACCCTGGCTAACAGACCCTGACTGACAGGACTACAGTTGATCAGCTAGTGGTTGTGGCGAATTGCACATAATTGTGGGGGAAAAAACACCGCGAAAATAGAACGTCAGTATGTTGCTAAGTAAAGAGGGTAGCAACATGATTCGCTACTGTGCGACGGCCCAGCACTGTACCTGCGCCAATCGTAAGGACTGGAGATGTGCAGGCTACCAGCGTGGCCGTGAGGTGGCATGTGCTTTCATGTGCACGCACGTGTGGCATTCGTGCTTTGGGCCCGGGGGTTGGGGAGGTGGTCATAACTGACTGGATGCGGCTTTCTCATCCTACCTGGTCAACAGAGTTTCAATCAAGGTTGTTCGCAAAAATATGTGAGCTGAAATACCCACGCTTTATAGCCACTTAGAATATGCCAAATTCAATGATAATGTGTTTGGAAGTTGTCACCTGCTCAGGCTGCTAGCCTATAGGGTACAGAGCCATTGTAAGTTTACGTAGCAGTCACTAGGAGGTCGGGGGACAAACCTGTATTCTGGCTCTTTGTTCTTACCAAATTCAACTGCCTTTCAATATTTTCCCATGGTTCCCTTGACTCTCTACACCCATGCCAAAGCAGGATGACATAATGATTAATCCCAAGGCATGATATTTTCCATATGGAACACTTTATATGAATATGTGTGCAAGGCTAAAGTTGTGGCATTTACCAATTATCACTCACTTCTTTTCCACCTCCTTTAGTGAAGAACACCTACTTTTTCACCTCCATTAGTGAAGAACACCTACTCAGGGGGCGTCATGGCGGCGCCCATGGATCATAGGCTATAGGCCTATGCCGCATAGGTGAATAGGCCTACATTTTTGTTCTACATGTATTTTGGGAATTTCCGAGTAGCAAATGATTTTTTTTTAATAAACTTGCCTGAAAGGATATTAGCTATGCCGTTATGTACTTTGGGTAATGTATGTATCCCTAGCAGTTTATTCGTGCATGTTCCAGTCATTAGGAACACGGGAACTATCATGAAAGGGCCCAATACGCCCTATTGAGGTATCCCATAATTCAGTCTATTTGCAAGTTCCGGTGTTCGCTGGTTGCCGACATTATATGGTGGTAGACCCCAACCATAACCCAAAATGTTTACAGTTTAACGATTTTTATAAATATTCAAATTGGAAATCCGATGTCAGAAATGGAAATTTCAGCTATTTCTACATAAAGATATGAAATTATATTCAAGTTCTCCAAATATAAATGGAAAAACTATGATTCCTGTGGTCGTGGTGTGCCCAGCCGTTCGCAAGCGGAACTTGTATTTACCCTGGGCGATAACAGGGAGTTTAGTAACCTCTGGAGGGCGTATGGCAGAACACTTTGTTATTGGCCCAAGCAGGTGGGGTCCAAGAGGTGTTCACTTTTAGAGCTCGGAAAGCTAAATTATGTAGCTTAAAAGTTGCCAAACCCATATCGTTTTTTCATCCATTTACACCCCATGGGAGCTTCCCATTCAGAATTCTGGGTGCGTTGCGAGATAGTTGTTCACACATAGAAGACATCAGTTGAATCATTTCACCCCCGAAAACAAGAGCTGAGACTCCGGGATTAGACTACAACGAATACCAGGATTGAAAACGCAACGCTTATCCTTGGGAATACATGTATATCTTTTTTCCTCGATATTGTTCTCTAGGTTCCATTTTTGTAGTAGGACGGCGCCACTATCAAATAGTTTCGGTTCTTATGACATCTTACAGCCTACTGACAAGATAGCGCACGTAACATCAGCATATTAGCTATAAAAGATTCCTGCTTCACATCAAAAGAGTTAATTGTCTTCATATTTTGGTGGCTATAGGACTAACCTATTTTCGTTTCGATACCACCAGAAGCCCACTGATCATCTAATTTTGACTCATGGTCATAATAAATCAGATATTCCGGCCATCTCTCTGTTCTATTCAAATAGAAATTATGGTTAATTTATATAAACAAATCAAAAGCTAATGGGAAATTTGCTTAAATTACTCTTATACATATGCAAATGTTTATCATTGGTTCAATCAAGAACTTGGATGTGTATGGAGGTCCGTGGTTCAAAATTGGTTAACCCTTTAAGGGCGGGTGATGCCTTAACGCATTATTTGCTGGATATATATGAAATTGTTTTTCAAAAGGAAATATTTCAACAATAAACTTATCTTTGAATTCTAGATGATAGAAATAAAAATATTAAGGATAACACATCACATCACGTGATAAAAGTTCGAATTCTGAGTTCAGAGGACAAGGCCCTCGTCCCCTAGAAGTGTACAGTCACTAGCAGCCGTCCCCATGCTTGTAGCTCTGTCATAGACGGACGTCCTTAAAGGGTTAAGTCATGTATAGTTAATACCAAAATGTATACCATTAAACCTGACTGGAAACGCTATATCATAGAGGACTTTCATTTCTGTTTTCCTTAAGATCATACTAAAACTGCAACCAGATTAAAAAAAAACCTCATGATCAAAGGACTAATTTACGGTCCTTAAAGTTATATTGTATAAGTAGACCGTGACCAACTAGACATCACCCTTCCCTGAGTTCAACCAATTGGGGTATATCATTCAACAGTACTCGGTTTGGTACATTTCTTCTTGCATGTAGAGAGAGGTAAGTCCGGGACACGAGCACATTCGGTTGTTTTAATTGTTTTAATCTAGTCGGTGACAGTGAGGTGCATATACCCTTTACACAAGCAGTACTCTGTAGAAGTCTAGAATCAAACGCGTTTATAGGTTTGTATTATTTGGTGCAACTCCCACAACATAGAGGAATAGAGAGATAGATAGAGCGCTATAACCTCTTAATACATGAATACACAACTACGGCGGAGTATACCCAACCAAAGGTGAAATTATGTAGGTGTAAACTTTAACCTCACGATAGCAAGAGATATGAAAATAGAATTGTGAATCATAAACGAAAACATTTAGATGAAATGAGGCTGTCTTTGAATTCACTGTAAGCCTAATTGTCACGAAATTGAAGAGCGTATTCAGTCTTTTTATTCTTCTTTTAATCAAGAAATTTAACGACATTATATACACATTCCCCACGCGATTGCGTTTTTCTTGTTTTCATCTTGAAAACTGCTGCATTTAGTGCATTTCAACGCGACACTCCGGTACGGCCAGCTATACATTCAGAGCATGGTGTACGCTGGAGCATAGGATAATAATTGACACTACTGTCGCTTGTTTAACCTCCTGTCCCATTTTCACCCGAGTTCTGAAGATATTCCTATATCCTTAGGAGTCCCTCCCACCTACTACGATTAAGTCTACGATTAACCCTTTGGCCGTGTCGGCGACAAACTGAAAAAATCGTGGAGGTGTCGCCGACAAACTCCTCAATTAGTCAGGTTTTGTCGCCGACAAACTCGCTCCGCGCCGACGGGCTACGACGCACTACAACAAAAAAAACGTAAATCGTAGAGGGTCTATGAAATTCAAACATGTTTGAATTTCGTAGCCCGTCGTAGCCCGTCGTAGCCCATCGGAAGGTTAATCGCAGAGCACGGCGGGTTGTCGCAGCAATAATGCCTCCCACCTACTACGACGGGCTACGATTAAGTCTGCGATAGCACCGCGTGTCGCAGATGGTGTCGGCGACACGCGGTGCTATTGAGTACTTAATTGTAGACCGTCGTAGCCCGTCATTAAGTTAGCAATAGCTAATCTTCCTATGTTTGTTTTATCCATGTAGCAGGCTCTGAGGTAACCCCAACCCTAATCCCAAATTCGTACACATATGATACAATTTAAAATAGTTCGTTTTTATTCAAGCAATAAAAGGGAGGAGGGGGGGGGGGGCGGGTTACAGTATTCACCCTGGGATGTTCTCCCAAATCTTTTTTTTGTGAGAGAATTATGCCACCCGAATACACTGGCAGAGAGTTGACGGGGGGAGGCCAATCTCGCAGGATGAAATTCGCACACATATTCTCCCATTCTGTTGTCACGGGTATATGTATATGAAAATACCCAAAAATAAAAGTTTCTATCATTAATCCACAGGCGCCAAGCTTCTTCCCATCTGTAATAACTGTAAAGCCTATAAGACACCGACCCGACTGCTGTGCCCGATTCTACCTTTGCCCGACGGATCCGTCGGGTCTGTGACAATCTGCATCAATCGGGTCGGTTTATGCACTTCACCGACCCGATTTTATTGCTTTTCCCGACGCGTCGGGCATTACTACCATGTCAAATATGACCGACTCTGCTCGACCTTAAGATTCCGGTGAACGCACTTTCACCGATTGCTACCGATTCTGAGCATGTCATTTAAAAGCGTTGCCATCTATCCCTCAGTCCGATTTACAAGTGTCTTACATCGATGTGTAGGGGAGAAACAAGCGATCATAGATCTGAAAACCGTTTTCTGATATTTTAAATAGACCAGAAGTTATTAAACTTTGCATTATTGCCTATATATACTTATCACCCGGCCCGGGGCCCAGCCGGGCCCGGCACCCGGCCGCTCTCTTGATCTCAATCCGGTTGTTTTACGAGGTTATAAAAGAGGAAAGTGTGATCGAGGACAGTCATCATGTCGGTGTCTTATAGGTATAAGCCACCGAAATTTTATTCCCGACTCTCACTGAGCCAATGGTCGGGATGAATCGGGAACACATTTCGGTGTCTTATAGGCTTTACTTATGCAGACAATATAGAATACCACAAACCTAAAACATACAATATACATCTTTGCTATTCTTTAGACATTACACAGTCCTATATTCATCAGACCGCTTACTGCTACTTGGAAATTACAACTATGAATAACTCCACCATCGACAACCTTATTAATACAGCAGGTTCATGTATCATTTCAATACGGTTGCTTTCACATGCTATGGTGAAGAATGTGCAACTAGGAAAACATACATAAAGTAAGTGACAGTATTGTTCAATGAAAGGAAAGCATGTGCTACTAATATGCATACTCAACAATGAAATATATAAATTAAGAACTCTAACTTAGAATGATCAAAAGATCACAAATACACCTACAAGAAGAATGACTGACGCTGAAAAGAAACAATGAACTATTTGATGAGTATATAATAACATACGAACAGATTAACTAATAAGTCTAGATTGCAAATACGATTATATCAATATGCGGATTCCCGTGGGCTCTACTGGACTCAACTATATTAAGTATAAAATTTTAATTTTTCACTTAGGATGATCATAAGATCATAATATCTGATACGACTAGCATGCTGTACTAATTATGCCTAGTTTCAAACTGATAAAATTGACAAGTCGGGGGGGGGGGGGGAGTGTGGTGATCGCCAGAGGGGCGCCTCGCCGGAGTAGCCGGAGGGGCGCCGGAGTGGCCGGAGGTTCCGAGGGGCCCCGGAGAAGGTACGCGGAGCCACCTCTCGGGCCCACCAGGGGGCGCCCTGGTCCCGGAAGTGACATAGGAGGGCCACCCGTGGACTTGCTATATAAGTCTCCAGGTGACCCTCCGGCAGTCAGTCTAGTCTTGGACCGGGCTCGGAACACCTCAGGCGATCACCCAGGCAACCGCCCAGTGTTAACCAGTGTAGGAGGGGTACGTGGAGGGCTGATACGCCTCCCCCCTACGGAGACGGTTCTTCGGAGTTGCTATTACTTACCTGTTACTCACCTGAAGGACGTTCGGACGTCCCCAGTGCTTGCCGGTACCAGCTCCGGCGTGGCTGTTCCCGCCTACTCCCCTGGGCTCCACGCCCTCTGTAGCTTCGCTTCCCCGACTTCCCCTGCCTCTGTGGTCGTCTCCCCGTGTTATGTGAGAGGTAATCCATCCTTTCCACCCTCTTTCCCCTCGAATTCCCCTCCGGGGGACCCCGACGACCCAGCAAGTGTCTACGGCTGACGCAACCCGCGGCAGCGCTCCCCCATCCTCCGTGGCACACACTGTCTCCGTGCCGGGGGGGGGGGGGGGGGTGTGTGCCTCTGGCCGCCGCCTGAGGCGCGTCAACCCCCTCCGGCGCCGCCTTCAGGGCATCCCCATGGACGATCCTGGTCTTCCGGCCCCACTTTATTTGGTAGATGACCCCCAATCCGGGCCAAAACTGTCCACGGCCCAGTCCACGACCTCTGCAACTTCGGGCAACGACCCATCTGCCCTTTCGGGTGAAAAAAATAAACCTGTTGCCCCACATGGAAGGGGGCCCCCAACAGCCTGGCGTGGTAATTATGCCTCGTCACACACACCCGGAGGCGTGAATTCTCGCATACTCATGACACCTCGCCATCGTCTTGCGAAGTCGACCCACAAAGTCTGAGGCGGATCCTGGCGCCTCGGTGGGGTTTGGGTGTCCAAAGGCCCGGACACCTCCCTTCCGAGCATCATGGCATTGGGTGTCTGGTCGAGGGAGTATTGCACCGAGCTGCGGTAGGCTGCCTGGACAACCGTGGCCAGCAGTCCTATAACTTGAGATGCCCCACCTGTTTACAAATGTAACATTTCCACTCCGGCGGGTTGGCTACCACCGATGTAAGCTCAGCCAACTTCCGGTTGACGGCCTCCAATTCATCTGCCATGCTCCTGCCTGCGGCCCGAACCCTTCCGGACTCCCCTCGCTCAACGCCCAGGTAGGCCTCGGCCTCCATGGCCGTGGTGACAGCCTCCTCCAACGATTTGGGTTTGCTTTGGTACACCCAGTGGCGGATCTGGGGGTCCCCCACCGCGTCTAGGAACCGGTCCCTCCCCATGGAGTCTAATGTAAGGCCATCGGCCTCTGGATAGGCCAATCGGATCATTTTCCAGATTTCCTCGGACAAATCCTGGAGTCCTTCCCTTTTCGCCGGGTTCGCGCCCTGAGGGCGGCCTAATAGCTCTCTGTCTGGTTACGGGGCACGAACAGTTGCTGCAGTGCAGATCGGAGACGGTGGTACCTTTTCTGGGTGTCGGGTTGGACCCCAGCCAATAAGCGCCGCGCGACCCTAGTCAGACTGATGCCTAAAAACATGCCAGCTTCAGAAGGGGTCCAGCCGTTCACCTTTTCACACAGGTCAAAGTGGGCTAGATATTCATCTAAATCGGAAGTCCCATCGAACCGGCCGGGCTTGGGGGCCTTCCTCCTGGAAGGTGCACGGTCACCAGCCGCCCCCGTTGCCGGTCCCCGTGGGCTGGCTGGGCTTTCGGCCTTAATTTCCCGTTTTACCGCGGGGGCTTCGGTTCCTAGGGTACCCAACGGACCCCCTGAAGGTGTCGGGGCAGCCGGCGCCTCTGAGGGCGGCAATCCTTCCGCAGCTTGGGCTGCCCAGGAGACCTCCGGGTCTGCGTGTTCCCGGGTATGACCTCCGGGGGTGGTCATCAAGGCCCCATGGACCCAGGGGCCCCATCGGCCATCCCAAGCTCCAGGCGGCCCCAGAATGGAGGCACGCTGTCCCGTCCATCCGTGGAATCCGGGTGGGGCCCCTCCTCCCGCCCGGTTTCGGTGCTCCAGGGGAGGGGGGGGGGGGTGGCTCTTCTCTTGTCTTAAGGTGGGTAGCGTGATAGGACTTGAGCCACGGGCTACCGGAGCGGGACCCCGGAGGAGGTGCTGGCCATCCCTTCCAGCCTTCCCCTTGAGTAGAGGACCTCGTCCTCTCCGGAGTAAGGGTACCTTTTTCCTCCGGGCCCTCCGGCCCCTCCGGGGCCTCCGGCTGTGATATCCCTCCCTTGGAGGGCGCAGCCTCCCTAACTGGAGGGGGCGACTCGTCCTCCGTCCTCCGGTCCTCTCCGGCGGCATGGTCGCTGTTTTGTGGGGGAGAGTCCATCGTGAAACAATCCCACCGCTGCCACCAATGTAGTACAAAACAACGAGTACACCGGAGTACAATACAAAGTCTTTATTCTTCCTTAAACAGGTCAAGCCTAACACGGCAACAGGGTGTTCAAGGTAATGATGGCTAAGTCCTCGCAGAGCCCGAACGTCCTTCAGGTGAGTAACAGGTAAGTAATAGCAACTCAGAACAACCGTCTCCGTAGGGGGGAGGCGTATCAGCCCTCCACATACCCCTCCTACACTGGTTAACACTGGGCGGTTGCCTGGGTGATCGCCTGAGGTGTTCCGAGCCCGGTCCAAGACTAGACTGACTGCCGGAGGGTCACCTGGAGACTTATATAGCAAGTCCACGGGTGGCCCTCCTATGTCACTTCCGGGACCAGGGCGCCCCCTGGTGGGCCCGAGAGGTGGCTCCGCGTACCTCCTCAGGGGCCCCTCGGAACCTCCGGCCACTCCGGCGGCCCGGAGGCGCCCCTCCGGCTACTCCGGCGAGGCGCCCCTCCGGCGATCACCACACTCTCCCCCCCTTGACTAACACGCACCCCTCTGGAACTGAATCAACCCCTGGAAAAACATATATACAGTAGCATCACAACGTCATAGTTAACACATAAGTCCAGTGTCCATAGTTCCTCCGTGAGGGGGTCATCCACCCTCGAACTGTCCATCCACACAACAGAACAAAGAAAACGTAACGACGCAACGGGGTACCCGTACCGCCCCGTGTGGGGGGGGGGGGAATCTAGACAATGACAAAGCATCAGGAATCAATGGACTAGGGGTGAAACTTTTAATTTTTTTTTTAACAAAGTGTATTGATAAAATGAAATTAGTAGTAAATGAAATCTTACGCTTATGTGTATTTCCTACAAGCTTGAGTGTTGGTACAATAACACCTATACCCAAAGAAGGTGATTTAGGATTATATCATAACTGGAGACCTATTACGGTATTACCAACTATGGCAAAAATTATAGAGAAAGTTCTTCATATAAGGATACTACATTTTTTACAAGAAAATGGTATTTTAAATCAGAATCAGTTAGGTTTTTTGCCCAATAGGAGTACCTCCCAGGCAATCTTTTCTGTCATCAATGATGTCCTAATTAACCTAGACAATAAATGTATTAGCGTACTGAGTTTTCTGGACTGAGAAAAGCCTTTGATTGCGTAAATCATGCTATTTTGATTAAACAATTATATGATATTGGATTAGACATTGACTTAATAAGAATAATTAAATCATATCTGGGCTTTAGAAAACAAAAAACAAAAATCAACAATGTCACTTCAGCCGAAACACCCATGACCTGTGGTGTGCCTCAGGGGTCCGTTTTAGGGCCCCTGTTGTTCATAATTTTTATAAATAATATTACTAGACATCTAATTTCAACCACCGGATATTTATATGCTGATGATTTGATACTTATAGGCACTGGACCAACACAAGCGGAAGCTACGTTTAGGATGAGTAATGACTTAAACATTGTTGTAGAATGGATTAAATTGAATAAATTAGCTATAAATTATGACAAATCCAAAATAATGTGGATAGGACACCATTAAAAGACGGATTATAAAGAGAATATTAAAATAGGATCAGAAATACTCAAATCGGTGGAAAGCTATAAATATTTAGGAGTCATTCTTGACAATAAATTGAACCTGAAAAATCAAGTTGAGAAGGTAATCAAAGAAACCAATGTTAGAAATTTTAAACTAAAGAAACTTAGTTTTTACTTACCATGTTTACCAAGACATGTTTCTTTAAAAATTGTAAAGCATATGATTACACCAGTAATAGAATACTGTGATTTTGTATACCTCTTATCAACCAAAAGAAACAGAGAACGACTACAAAGCATGGTAAATCAGAGTCTTAGAATCGCAATGAATGTTAAAAAACCACGAGATATGGAAATTAAGGTTCTTCATGAAAAATGTAAGATGAGACCAATTTTCTTCCGGCGATTAACACATCTTATGGCCTTACTTAAATGGTGGTCTCAGGATGAAAAACATATTTTTGAAACTAGTGACACAAATACCCGCTTATCATATAAAAGGAGAATAAAGACTAAAAGACCAACAACTGAAAAATATAGGAAGTCGCCACTACTTGTTGGTGAGAAAATCTGGAATAAACTATCTTTAACCACACAAGATTTACCAAATGGAAGTACCTATAAAGCAAGGATTAAAGAAGAATTAGTTAAATTAAACTTAGAAGAATATATATAGTATATAAAGATCATAAGATCTTAATGTGTTGGACAATAGTATAAGTGACTTGTTTTGAGAAATATATTGAGTAATACACTGTCTTGTACCTATGTATGTCCTGTCTGTTCGTGTTTTTTTTCTGAGATTATGTCTCTTCGCTTTTTGTGAATTTTCTTTTTTGTGACTGTTATATGGAAGAACGCTAATAAGCGATGTGATTGAATAAAAAAAACAACAACAAAAAAACATGTCATGGTTTAATTGCCAGATCGTTCATTTCACCTGAACTTAGAATGTAGCACTCAATTGATACAATTAACATGAAACCACACCAAATCAATTTGAATTGATTTGGTGTGAATTTGGTGAATTCACATATCTTCGAATGATGTATTATCTTCATAAGGGAATATAAAAGAAGTAATTCGTTAAGGAAATCTTTATGATGTATCTATATAATGTGCAAAGAATAGTTCCGAAACAAGCCATGCTACATAGAATTTCAGTAAAAGTTGAGTGTCGAATTGGTCCAGAAGGAATCCCCCCGACCTGTTCGTAATTCAGACAGGTCAGGTTTGGATGGGAGGTAGGTAGTAATGCTTCCGGCTCAGTACTTGAACCCCCTGGACTACGGCTCACCCATTGCAAGATGCCTTTAAACTTATACCTATTCCTGCTGACCTCACTGCCACAGGAGTGGTGCAACACCTGCAGCAGTTTCACAATCTCCAAGCAGAGCAGTAGTTGCAGATTATTATGTAGCCTGGAAGCCAGGGACCCGTTTCAATAGACTGTAGGACGTCCGTTATCGGGTTTAGTGACACAATAGCGGTACTTCGCGTTGCAGTAGTTAAGGGACAACCGTTTGTGGGACATAGGATAACAGACAGGCGCAAATAGCGGTTTGTCCCATTTCATAAGACCGATGTCCAGTCACTATTGGTGTCACTGTTGTGTCCCAAATAGCGAGAGGGTATACCCTCTCGTTTCTATTGTCACAAATGCGTAACTTTACTTCCCGTAGGAATTAAGCAACGAAACTTTAACCCCAGTTAGGGACATATACAACTTATAAGCATGCCAAATATGAAGGAGATCGGTCCATGCAATCTAACAATATTCGCATGTGAATTTTGTCAAAGCAAATGTTGCTCTGATGGCCAGTGTGGAATTATCCAAGCGCTGTCGCTAATTTATGCAGTGACCTCACCTTGACAGCACTTGTTCCCGGTAGCACTAGCACCATCCATTGTAAGGTCCAGGCAACAATGTCACTATGTCGCCAACAGTGAACAGACACACCACCCCAATAGTGACATGACTATTGAAACGAGAATTAAATTTTGTCACTATTTCTGTCACTATTTCTGTCACTAGTCGTGTCACTAAGTGGCTTAGTGACACATTTTATTGAAACGGGTCCCTGGCCTAGTTAGACTATAGGCCAGGTAACGGGTTCCATTTTTATAGTGCATTATTGGTAACGCCTCCTGGTTCCCCGGTAGTCCGCTAGAGGGCTCGGCGGGGCTATAGGTGTATAACAATCGGATACCAGCCAAACCACTTGGCTGGTTCCTGGGGTATCCCCTAGTCACAGGCGGGCACCAGCCAAGGTTGAAGGTCATGCCTGTGGAACCCGTTACCTGCCCCTTATTCATATGGGCACGGAACCAGTCTAATTATTATGTAGCGTAAACTATTCCTGTGGTTGGCAAATGACAAGTACCAGCAAGCAGAGCGTCTTTCGGTGTACATAGTAATACTCATAGCCAGTAGATGTCGTTGTAGGTTTGTTGTACCTTCGCATGTTCCTGAGAGTAAAAGATTGAAGCACTCATAATAATTCAGAATAATTCCCCCAAGGTTTGGGGAAATTCCGATGCCGATGAAAAGAATAGTGTAGAAAGTATATTTTTTTTACATAGTACCCGTTAATCATCAATATAAATGGTTGACCCCCTGTCCCTCTTCTGAAAGACCTATACGCATATATACATGTATATCATGCGAGCGAGCAGTTATTATTTACGATAATGTCCACCCCTCATTCTAGAGGCATCCTCGCTCCTTCCATTATCATCCCACTCTCATCATGCAAGTAAATTTGCGATCGATGATGGTCAAACCTTAATTATTCCAAGAAGTCTCGTAAAGTCGGCCACCACCGGCTTGCCTACTATAGGCATTTATTACATAGCTCTGCGAAATTACGACTATAGAATGATACCTCTCGCTCTCAGCCCCAAAATTGCGACAATTACAACTGAAAAACACCCCCAGCTCCAGTTTACATCGCGTGTATAATTTACTCTTTCAGCTTTCAGGATGGCGGAAGCGCGAGCTCTCATTCTACTGGGTTTTGCTTGTCTCGGCATTTTTCGCGTACAAGCCGATGGTAAGTATAGCTTTATCACTCCTACTCCTGTCACTCCCACACGCACAAACGTCCATTGCATGATGGTGAAACACAACTTTTAACTGGGCCAGATGGAGAGCTCCTAGCTACGAAGTTTTTAAAAATTAATTTTAAGAGTTGGAGAGTTGGGGCTGATGGGTGTGAATGTTGGTGTTGGCGGGTGTTGTTGTTGATATTTTTGTGCATCGGCGATGTTCCGTCAATGACGGATCTTTATTTGCTACTTGTTATGAACCTTCCACGATTCCGTTGCACCAGTGGAACCTGCCAACCCATCCAGTTCAAATACTGGGGAAGCAAGAAGATAACACGCGGCGCTGTCGGGGACTTAATCGTAGCCCGTCGTAGTAGGCAGGAGGCCTTAATGCAGCGACAACCCGCAGCGCTCTGCGATTAACCTTCCTATGGCCTACGACGGGCTACGACCACAGGCTACGAAATTAAAACATGTTTGAATTTTGTAGACCCTCTACGATTAACTTTTGTTGTTGTAGCCCGTCTTAGCCTGTCGGCGCGCAGCGAGTTCATCGACGACAAAACCTTACTAATTGACGGGTTCGTCGGCGACACCTCCACGATTTTTTCAGTTTGTCGCCGACGAGGCCAAAGGGTTAATCGTAGACTTAATCGTAGTAAGTATAGGAGGGGCCCCATACACTCACTTTCAGGTACATGTAGGCCTAATTAAGAACCAGTGTCGAAACAGGAGAAGCTACTTTCCAGGTTCCTGGCTATCATCAGCGGCTTGGCATTTTGCTTTTTCACATAGCACTTTTCCTTTAATTAAGATTGCCTAAGGATGTATTTGTTTGTCTCTCTTTTCACAGATGCCTGCAATGTAAGTTCCTAAATTCCTTTTTTAATGGACATAATTTGATACTTAACAAACATAACTTATTCTTTAATACTAATTACCTATCACTAATAGAGATATTCGAGTTGTATACCTCAAATATCCTATTCATGAATTACAAATAAGAAGATGATTATATGTAACTTACTATAACAGAAGGAATGGGTCACTCGCTTATGCTGAAGGATTGATTAAAACATATCATTTTCAAACCATTTCAGTGAAACTATTAGCATTTATATTGCACAGAAAGTGTTTGCCATGTTAGCATGGAGCAAAATTTGCTAACATGGCACCATAAAGGATACCATTTAGGATACGTGAGTGTTGAATGTTTAAGGACTTATGTATTTCCAGTCAAGGTATTGCTATAGGCCACATAGTGATTGCTAGTTCCGCCAGGAAATTGTAAGATAGCACCACTGTAGTAGTCGGGGGACAACCGCTGTTACCTACTGTTATAATCCATAGATAATTGTGTTAAAGTATGGGTTAGCATGAGACGAGGCTAAACCCCTCTATGGTAAGTCAAATAAAATGATTCTGATATCCATTGATAACTGGACCCGCCACCTGGTGTTCTCTTTGGCCTCGGGGGCAAGATGGCCGCCTCCTTAACACGATAGCTATGTGCCCTATATGGTTGATCTTCGACGCTTTTTGTAGAAAGGCACAAAGAGATTAGTAATGAGAGGAAACCAGTCAGTAGATTGGCTTCTGCTAATTCCTAAGTATTTCTAATAAATGTCACTGTCTGAGATTGCATGCGCTCACAAGTATTTGGAATTAGCAAGTCTCTAGATTAGGTGTCAGTGAACCAAAGGGCGCTACAATATATTTTTCTCATTTTTACACCGCATCATTTTGATGTTTTCATCTTTCCAGAACTGTCCAACCGGTATGCAGTGCAATCCTCTGACCCAAGAATGTATGCAAGGTATGTACAGTTGATTGATTAACTACCGATAGAAAATTAGGAGTTCAACCATATAAAATACCTATCGGATTTCTTTTGGTGATAAATGTAGATATATGATTCATGTCTATTGATCACATATTCAGAAATCGCAATTAGGAAAAGACATCAGGAATTCCATTAGATTTTCAGCTGTCTAGAAAAAAAAACTTACGACAAACTAATTTTATATCTGCCTTCAATGGACGATAGATATCAATGGAATATCCCGAGAGAAAAACGCGTTGTCAGAATTACTTTTAGGAATTTAAAACTTATATATTGTTTAATGTGTAAATGGACGCGGTAAAACGCCACAATGCGAACAGCGTACATAAGCCTATATGTAGTAAAAACGTCAGAATTTGCGCAAGTGTGATGGATTGCGTACTAAAAGATAAAAGCGTTGAAGTTGCGTACTAGATACGCGATGCTGTCGTTCTTTATAATACTGAAAGAAACGCCAAAACATACACCAGTGTGACTGGAGCATAGAGGAAATCTGTTACACCGAGGACTCTTTTCTCGTGGAATTTACCTATAAGGCCTGGCGTCCACCTACTACGATAGAAATTTAGACCTACCGATATGGCACCGATACAAAAAGCTAATATCGGAGACATATCGGGAAGGTGCAGAATCGTAGACATATGTCTAGACATGCCAATCCACCACGCATTGTATGGGGTATATATCGGTGTCTAATCGCAGAAACGTGGTCAACTGCCCCGATACTAGGTGACCTTCCGACGCGATTTTGATTTTGAATCGGGAGGTGCATCGTAGACCATGCCGGTGCCATATCGTAGTAGGTGGACGCCGGGCCTTACAACCCATACATGCAAACAAACACTGGCATTATTCAAACTTACCACTCACCTCACGCTAATGCCCAAAACCTTAAATACCCCACACGGTGCATCTCTCTTAATTCGTACCAGTAGTAATCATTATGGAAGTGGGGTGGTCAATGATAAGATAAATCAATGATGATGGGTCCAATCACATTTACTTAGTATGTTTTGCTATAGTTTCAATTGATACCTAATGTTTTTCTATAACCTGTCAGTGCTTATTACCAAAACTTAATGTAAGGTTAATCCTCTGTCAAATCAAATTATCTTTTTGTAGTTTGTTAGGTTTCCGTCTGATTTTATGAAACACTTAAATGCTATATTTGCAGGTCTAACGAATCCCTGTGCTGTGAGTACGAATTAATGGTTGATGGTTGTTATAATTATATAGACATGGATTATAGTAAAATAACAATAACATTGTCTATGGTCTACGAGAGGAATTTCATGCCACTGAAATAAGTAAGGAAATGATAGAACTCTTGATGGGAACTGATATCTTCTCATATCATTGTTCAATTAATGATTGTAGATAATTCAATATTGCAAATGAGAATAATGTGCTGGCCAACCAGAAAATTAGTCGAAATCTTTTTAAAATTGGCAAAGATTTTAGATGGAAACTGAAAATTCTCAGGTGCACTGAATTGCATACGTGGCTGTTATTGAGCGACACCGATTTTATGAGAGGGATAATTGGACATCAGGTTTTATGAAAGGGAAAGAACCACTCCAGTTGTAACTCTTTATATTCTGTGTAAAAGTATGAGTGCAGACTATTGTTGAATGCTAGAAACTTTACAACACGTCAACTGTCGAGCACAGGAAAGATTGATGGGTAGGAACTATGCTATCAGACGTTAAGCCTGTGAGCTGAAAGTTTTTTTGTTTTTTGTTTTTGTTTTTATCATTTTTACTTTTATTTTTTATAAATACTTTAATGAAATAGGGGGTGTCAAGAAAAATACTCCTGAACCGCATTCTTCTTGTTAAATTATCCTTCCATATACTTATTAATAGCATATTCGTATGTTGTTATGGAAGTCAAGGGATCTAATGAAAAACTGGAGAATGGTGAACGCCAACACATGTAATATCACAAGGATTAACAAAAATGGGTATAAACTACATTAGGATAACTGGATAATCCCTATGATGTATTGTGGTGTTTTTTTTAAACTAATTAATTTTGGACAATATGACACTCATCCAGATTGGATGTTTTGCAATGATATAGTCGCATTACTATTTACATTAACTTGCGTTTGCATTTATCTCTAATCGATTCTTTAGGTTAAAGTTGAAAAAGATTCTTCTGGCTGCTCCTTCTTCCCGTTATGGAGTAGCTGTCGTTAGACCATTCTCTTCTCTTTTGTCTGAATATTTTCACTTCAGTGCTGTAACACAGGATGATCCGGATAACATAGGTCGCACGACCAATATCCGTTTGTTATGCCTACCAAAGTATATTATAAGCTGGGTCATCGAGGTTTTCATATATAATTCCCTAGTCCTTTCCTAATTATCAACAATACAAGGACACATACAAATGGATCCACAGCATTAGGTTTTATATACATGCCTCTTCATTTCCATGATATGTATATGACTAGAGGTCCGCTATCTATCCAATATGTTTTAATTATCTTAATCTATATACATATACCTGTATGTTCCTTTAAAAATTCCCTCCTTAAGTGTCCCTATTCACTACTTGTGAACTTTATGACCTAGAATTGATTATGGAACGTCCACAGACCAAAAACATAATGTGGCGAAAATAGAGTTCTTTGAAGATAGACGAAATTTAACCCTTTTAAAGATAGACGTAATCAATTTCCTATAACTCTTGTCACCTTATCTATGTCACATCTTGATATATCATAAGTATCACCTAGTGGTGGTTGGGTAGCTGCCCCCTTTTTTTTTTTATTAAATGATACATGTATATAGAAGTAACAGCGCAATGAAGAAAATATGTTCAAAGGAGAATATATCAGAGTCGGGGGCTGTCCGCTATATTCCATTGTGCTAAAACCTCGTTGGGCCACAATATAACATTGAGTGACACTGGTGATATATGTTTTTAACTATTAGGGAAGGAGTTGATTTGCACCTTCCAAACCTTTTATTGCAGGCAGTACTCTGTGAAGTCGGCTATTTCTGTGACCCATCCAATGGAGAGTGCAAAGGTAGTATGGCGCCATTTAAACTTGTTCTGATTTTATCAAATATTGAAGGTCACAGGTCTACTTAACTTAGGCAATGTACTCATGATAAATATATCAGTAATGTAGTATGGATACAAAGTGATCAATGGTTTTGTGGATGGGCATCAAGAACGAGTTGTTACAAAGCGTTTGAACACAAAACAATCGTTTATTTGTGCTCATTTCGAAAAGATTCCAATAATACAGGGGCGTACCCAGGATTTTGTTTCGGGGAGTCGGGCCACATCCTTCTACCTTGGACGATTGGCAGGTGTCTAGCGGTCTCCTGCTCCTAAGGGTCCAGGGAGTGAAGCCCCCGGGATATATGTAAACAGGATTTTGCTTCAAGGAGGGGGTTGTAACACACCTGAAACTGCCTGGGAAAATTGCCAGAGGTCCAGCAGCAAAGCACCTCTTGTGGGTCCAGGGGGAGCAAAACCCCTAGAAACACTTATAATATTTTAGATATTAGACAAACTGTATCCAGGATTTTGATTCATGGAGGGGGGGGGGGGGGGGGTTGTTACTCACCAGAGACCACTGGGGACCAGTAGCATAGTCCATCTGGGGGTCGGGGGGGGGGGGGGGACCCTGGAAGCACCTGGGTTTTAAATTTCATATAAGTTTTACCCAAGATTTTGTTTCAGGGAAGAGGAGTTTCATACACACCTGAGATGACCTGGAAAAGGTGTGGGTGTTGATGGGTGTTGGTATTGATATTATATATATATATATATATATATATATATATATATATATATATATATGGTCGATATTCAGAATTTGGCGACAATTCGATTTTTGAGATATCCAGCTCTATATTTCTCAAAGTAATAAATATATTTTTAAATTTTCATGGCCAGAGCATGTGCCCCGATGAGAGCTTTCCTGCCATATGTACTTTTACTTATCTTTCAGCAAAATCTGGGCTTTTATGCCCAAAAAACCATGTAAAAAGGCCCTTTTAAAAAAAAAAAGATTTCCATTTTTATTATATGATTGTCAACACTTTCCAAAAAAAACCAACTCAGTTTCATTAGTAAACTAGTTAACAATAAGCTAACATTGCAGAGTAAATAAAAACAGGAATTTGAATAGTTTTGGCATGAAATTTGCATTATTTTCATTAATATTTGTGATGGCTAAAATTGCATTCTGCCTCCGTGTACATTACTAAGGGGAGTGAAATAGTTGGTTTATACTGGTTTAAAAAATATTTTTTGGTATTCAACAAATACAGCAAAAATACCTCTGTACTATGCCTAAAATACGATGGATCAGAAATATGTGTACTATGAAAAGCATGGTATTAACTGATTTGGCTAAAATATGCTTCTGCCTCCGTGTACAGATATAATTATCAATATTTCCATAAGACCTGCTGATATAATTTGAAAAATGTATAATATGAGTAGGCCATAACCACATCTGTCCATGTGTTAAATTGAATTAAAGAACCCCAACACACTATGGAGTTATACAATAAATAATGTAGCATCTGCCTCCGTGTACACACTTCTGCCTCCATGTACATAGGTTTATGTCTGTTTTCAAACCCAAAATCCGCTTGCAATTGGTCTTAATGTTTTTAGGTGTTGCTGTTGGTGTTGGTTGATAGGTGTGGGTGTTGATGGGTGTTGGTATTGATGGGTATCGCTGTTGGTGGTATGAAAATGGCAAAATATGCTTCTGCCTCCGTGTACAGATGTAATTATCAATATTTCCCTAAGATCTGCTGAAATAATTTGAAAAAGATATCATATGAGTAGGGTATGACCACATCTGTCTATGTGTGAAATTGAGTTAAAATCCCCCTACACACTTTTGAGTTATCTCTGGTAAATAATGTACATGGAGGCAGAACACACTTCTGCCTCAGTGTACAGAGGTTTATTTCTGTTTTCAAACGAAAAAAAAATGACCTGCTATGGGTCTAAGTGTTGGTAGGTGTTCCTGTGGGTGTTGGTTGATAGGTGTAGGTGTTTATGTTGATGAGTATTGGTGTATGTGGTATGAAAATGGTTATAATGTGTTTGTGCCTCTGTGTACATATCTATTCATCAATATTTCCCTGAGACCTGCTAATATAATTTTCAAAAAAAAAAATGATTTGAGTAGGGTATGACCACATCTGTCCATGTGTGGAATTGAATTAAAATCTCCCAACACACTATGGAGTTATACTGCTAAATTGTGTACAAGGAGACAGATTCTGCCTCCGTGTACACACTTCCGCCTCCGTGTACATAGGTTTATCTCTATTTTTAGCATAAATGGGTCTGTAGAATAAAAGGGAGACTTGAGACATCATGGGGTGGCACACAAGCATCCATCTGATAAAACAAAATATTGAAACAAAATCATTTGTTGTCAAAAATTGAAGAGAAAATAGAGAAATGAAAACTTATTAGAAAGTGTCATTTTCAGTTTAAAATTGCTTTGAAATGGTATATAAAACCATTCCAAATAAACTGCACACATAATTCCTAATATTTCCTGGCAGAAATAATGTAATAATCACCATATATGATAGGGAACAGGTCAAGTTAAAGGATTTTTTCTGCCTCCGTGTACACTTCTGCCTCTTAGTACAACGTTTCAATATTTTATAGCTCTCAGCTGAATGGTACCAGATTCTTGAAATTAACCACATTTGATGGGGACATGTTTATCAACATGTGCATATTTTTTTGATATTTTTCATGGCACTTTAAAAAAATTGCAGTATTCATAGAAAAACGCCCAACTCCGGGAAAAAATAGCCTTCATATAGTTGATTATTAATATTTCTATTCTATTAGATATGGACAATTTTTCACTTATTTCTCCTAGGTGAACATGTTCTTTATGCATAACAACAAATGAAACTTCATCATTTTAATATTATAAAAGCCTAAAATGGAGTTTTAAATTGATATACCTATGTACACGGAGGCAGAAATATTGAAGAGACTATAAGTTCAATGTGGCATACTGAGCCGAATAATAGTCCAAACTATTAGCCATTTTAGTGACACTACCATCAAACTGTCTAAATTGCAAGGTAAAACTCCTGAAAGGGTATTAGAAATTTTTTTTTTACCATCTAGGACTCAATTGTCGCCAAATTCTGAATATCGACCATATATATATATGTGCCATCGCGTAAGTGCATGTATCGGCTGTATATTGACTTGTTTTCATTTGTATACGCCCATATTTCACGCCAGTGTATGCAGCGTATATAACACTGTTTTCTCTTGTATACTGACGCATAATGGCTGTATTTGCTGCCAAGCGTATATGGAAAGAAATATACTGTGCGCGATATATATACGCCATAAGAGGTATTATAGAGGAAACCTGTGCAAATTTAAGGTCAGAGCTTGTGGGATCGAGCTCTGACCCTAGATCTGAATAGGTTTCTGAATTTATCTCACCCTTCACATTGACTAATGGGCTAACCTCTGTGACATAATCCCCCATTGAGTATTCTTTCTAAATACTCAACGGACGTTGGATACAAGTTCCCAATATTAGATCTATGGGGGGAAATACTAGAGGTGAGATAAAATATATCAAACCACTTTGACTACAAAAGATCCAAGGCACCTCTGTTATAGATGGATCTGTCTTTATTGTATATCTATTATGTATTGTATTTGCAATTTCAGTGAATCCTTGCGCCGTAAGTATCATTTTACTATGTGATTATTATTAGTGCTCTCACACAGTGTGGCAAATAATTCTCTTATGTCAGAGGAAAGAAATCAGAAACTTTTTTTGGTAGCAAATCTTTATTCAACCTTGAGCTATACATGTGATTGACGTGACGTAAGAGAGATCCAACTTCCTTTGAGAGCCTATCCACTAACAGCTTAAAAGTCATGTTATGAGAGTCAATTGCTCCGTGATATTCTTTTTGGCTTTTAGGTATATAGTTTGGCAATATTTTCATTACCATATTCCTCCTCTAAGAGATAAAATAACCTTGTTTTATGGTTGCCACCCTTGCCTTATGTTTCTAGTTAATTATTCATTTCTAAAACCTAAGATAAGGTTCACATTTGAGGCGTTTAACAAGGAATATCTCACTCACTATATGAAAATACATCATCTGGGTGCAAAAGAGAGAAGATGATTAGGACAAGACATTTGAATAGAAAAAGGAAAGAAAGTAGGTAAATACGGAGGTAAAACTAGAAGGAATTAGAAGAGAAAAACAATCTGATCTCTGAACCTCTGTGATCTCAACTCAGCGATCACGGTAATCAATCACAATTTTTTGTCTCAATTCTCTGGCAAAGACCGTAATATCTAGATCGTTATAAATCGATTTAGAACTAACACCAAATCTACCTAGCATTATTTCTTGCAAACTAACATTCAACATATCTCTTTTAAGTAGACTATAAATCCAGTTTCGGAGGTGTTTCCAATAGTCTTTAACCGCATAACATTCTGCAAAGAAATGACATTGTGAATCTTCCTTAGTACAGACGTTACATTCAGCTGTGTCAACAATCTTTCTTTGAGCTAAATATCTATTACATGTAATCGTCTGATAGAAATCTGAAAATTGTAATAATAGTATGAGTATAAAAAAACAAAGGTTTTGTATTCATTAATGAAATGAAATCACAATACACCTACTTAAAGAAACAGGTGACAACATAAAGACATTTTTTAAATATGTCTCTGAGAGTATATTCAGCTTAGATAAGTAGGAAAATCTTCAGGGAAATCTTACTTTACACCACCTCACCCTACACAGTTTTATTTGCACCCAGTCCGATGGTCAATAAGAAACCGATATTCAGAAAGATTTAGTCAGATCTTATGAATGTTGCTGTCTCAATAAACTTGCCGTTGATCTTTTTTTAGTTCAAGATGGGTCAAAATACAATCGCCGTATTGGGCGTTCTTTCTTGTACAGTTCAAGAACAGACAGAAAAACATGACATTACACGAACACCCTTGGTCCTTTATAGTATATATGCAATGTTTCTTTTCTGTACTTCATTTTACATCGGCACATAATAACTGTTTGTAATAACTTACACAAGGTAGACAGTGAGACTTATTCATGAATAGTATAAATTTGAAACAGGTTGCTTCTTTTATAAACATAACTATTACACTGGAAGTACCACCTCGCTAGAACTTTCTTTATCAATGCACCGACAATGCTTGTATCATACAGGATATTACAGGGAAATTCTGTAGAAAAAAATACAGACTAGATAAAGAGAGATTATTAAAAAAGAGTATAATCAGGGTTGGATGCCGCCCTCTCGGATTTAATTGTGTTATAACCTTGTTGAACCACCATATAGAATTGAATAGTAATGATTGACCAATGTGCATTCAACAATTAAACATATCACTTATTGACTTATTAGGATATGAAGCAATATGTACTTTCCACAATTCATTACAGACAATACGTTGTGCAGCAGGTTATTTCTGTTATCCATCCGTTGGAGGATGCCAACTTGGTAAGCTGTCATTCAGACATAATCAGTTTTTTAAGGTCACCTTCCCAACAAACCCTATATGTGATATACTGTGAAGACAAAGAATTGTTATTCTTCATTATAGAACATAGATTTGAAATATAATAATCAAAATAGTTGTAATTGGGAGGCCATCTAATTTGTATTCATATCCTATAGTGATCAATTACTTACTGTTTTGTAAATTTAGTTTGTCTATCCATATCTGACGACTTTCAATGCACTTTTTATAAATTATTCCCCATAACTTTATTTTAGATTGATTAGATATTCTATCTGATGTGATTGACAATTGATATAACTGATGTAACAAATCATGCTGGGTTTTCTTTCAGATGAGAATCCTTGTAAGGTGAGTACCGCTTAACAATCGTTACTATAGACATGAATTTGGGAAATAAAAGTTCTCATGACTAGTTGTCCTTGCTTTTGGGGGACAGTCATCTAGGGTTGAATTGTGATAAAACCTTGTTGACCCATACGTCGAGGAAAATTATACGGATCTGAAAATCTTATGATGTCGACTTTCTGATTAGTTACTGGTTTTGAAGCAACAATGGTTGAAACAGACTGATATTGATGACACAAGATACATTTTCGAATGTTTTATTTGAGCAATACTGAAAATAACAGATACCTGTGGCGTAAGTTAATGATTTTCTTGATAGAGAAATGATGATGCATTTGATAATTCTTAGTTTAATGTGATTCGTTGTTGTCACTAGATGCATGTTTTCTAATCCATCTAGCACAGAAATGGACCACCAAGACACACTCTAAACTTTAACCTAACACCTATTGAACCATACACGGAACTTGAATGTCTGATGTCTGAGATTATAGTGTGAATATAGATGAATAAGATTATTTCTATTTTGGATATGTAGATTCACCATCAACCTACTACTAACCTGCCATTAGAAACGTATAGAGTCTTGAGATCGCCACCGAGGACAATACAAATTATCATAAGAAAAAAGTCCCTGAAACATTAACTAGCGTGCAGTGTACTGCCTGAGAAATCGGTGGCTATCTTGTCTTTCTTTGATTACCTAAATTTGTAATGCTAATATGATGAATACGTTACCATGGTTTTGAGCTGCGTGGTTGTATTTTATCTAGTATTTGACTATGTGATGAATGTGTGCAATTGAATTAATTACAGAATATATTTCTTGTAAATTATAAGTCAATTATTTAATGACAAAGGTTAAAGGTATAAAATCCCCATTTCCTTGCGGACAAGAAATTATCAGATTTTATTCTTTATAGCAATGAACTATGATCTGGTAGATATTTGGACGAATATTAAAAAGGACTGGATCATTCAATTTATCCTAGAATATGGTTTCAAATGTTTATTACCAATAACAGCATTTATCATGTCGGATTGGAGAAAAATGTGTACCGGAACCAAGTGAATGCATTACGTGTGATCCAATTGCAAACTGTGTCCGTAAGTATCTAGTACTTTCAATATTTATCATTCTATACATTTTGCTGGTTATAGATTTTTGGTTGAAATTTTCACAAGAGTTCCAGTTTTTACAAGAATTACTTTTCCAACAAACACCTTTTACTTAACTGACTTATTAATGAGATCATGATTCCATAAATTATTACCACAATGATAAAATCGTAATTAATGCCGACATGAGCGGGCACAGGTGTTGTCGGGATTTTATCCGGATAAGATCTGGTGAAATTATCCCAATTCTATAGGGCACGGAGCATTTGCTAGTTCTGCCATCATCCGCCAGGAATTCGTAGGGAATTTTCTGCTGCCATAATCTTTAGATAAACATGAGATTAGGCTAAAACCCTTTTATAGAAAAAAAAAATGTTTTAGATAAAATTCATTGATAACTGGACCCGCCACATTGTGTTTTGTTTTGCATCGGAGGCAAGATGACGGTCTCTATAATACAATGGCTATGTGCCCTATACACCATATAACAAGACAAGACTTAAATGTTCAGATTTGATCAGCAATATGGTTTAATTTGTACTAGATTTTCGTATCTAATGGCGTTACCTTATATCATCATATTATAAAATTATACCCTTTTCTTTTCACATCTCTCCCAGCGTGTATTGTAAGTATACTTGCTTTGAAGTATTACTTAACCTTGATTAACATATATCATATTGTCAACATATATCATTATTGTGTCCTGATATCAAATTTGTATCCTGATATCAAATTACTTAATTAAAGTCTGTCTTAACCATGAACCTATGTTTTTCCCGAAATTCTAAGAACAGCTATTACTACCAACTAAGCTCTAGAATTTGAGAAATCTAGGAGAATCTCTGGCAGTCTCAGTGGTAGGCTTCAAATCCACCTCTTTATACGCATCTGATTATAACATCAGTAAAGGGAAAACTATGATGCGAAATTTAATATGACGGAAATCACTATTATGTATGCAAGATCAGAGGGTAGGGTAGGGTAAATACTACTAGACTCGATCTAGAAATCGGTCAGTATTATATAATAAAATGTTTAGGTATTTTATTACTTAATTTATATTGAATATGAAGGCAATTATAAAAAGTGTATATTGAATGTGATGGGGTAATTAAGGATATTTAGGGTTTTATGGATGGGGAGGAAGAATGTATGTATGTATGGTAATGTGCTTGTGTCTGTGCTGTAAGCGGTTTACAATGGAAGAACGCTGCGTAATGCGGCGAATTGTTTGTCGTTATTTTCGTCATTAAATAAAAAAAAAAAAGAAAAAAAAAAAAAGATTATTGTCGACGCCTTAACTACGATATCATGCATTTTATTTCAGGATGGCGAATGTGGACCAGGAGAAGTGTGTATAATGAGACCGGTTGTGTGTATAACTGCACCCTGTAATCCTGTCCTTGAATGTATAAAGGGTGAGTGTCATGAGCTTTTGATATCTATATTTAGTGAATCCTATATCGTTTTATTTATCAAATGGTTGTCAGCCTATTACAAGATAAAGACGCCAATATATCTCGAACTAGGAGCAAATAGTATGTTCATCATTGATGAATGAGCATGCAATTACAAATAAATGAAAAATAAAAGGTTTTAGATATATTCAGTCTATGGATCATATTCTGTAACCCAACCTGTAAGCCACTTGTCTGCAACTGCCTGAGTCTAGGATCCAAATATATCATGTACCAGTAGCTCAATGAGGACTTCTAGCAAGCTGGAAGTCCATGTGAGCAGTCTAACCTTTAGGCAACGTATATAGGGCTGCAAGTAGGTTCTAATAAAGCATCAGGTCATATTTTCATTTTACCCACTCACCCTTTTATTGGATCGATATAAATAGGTTGATCTAATACACACCCTGGTCATTACGTTATGCATGAAAAAGTGGTCAAAAGAGTGACCATTGTAGACGAAAATATTTTCCGCATCTGGCTGTCTATGATAAAATCCACAGTGAATGTAGAATATCGAAACTCATCTTCAAGCTTGACCAAGTATACTTGTCTCAATGCGACACCTGCTGCATACGAATTGGAGTCAGCTGATCTATGTAGTTTAGTTTGTTTCTTGACCTGAAATATGTTATGTTAAAACTGGATCATTCGGCAATTTCCATTAGCATGCAGTGTCATACGTTTAGGTCGCACAGTTTTGATTCATAGACCATACTGTTAACGATCATCGAATAGATCCTGTAAGGGTGCACCCCTCTCATAACTTCTCACACACTTCTATGTCGTATTCTGTAAAGGTTCTCACACAGCTACATGTCAAGAAGAATTCTTAACCCTACTGACTTAGAGCCTGTGAGGTAATTACCACCTGCTAGAACTTGCACCTCGACCCCCGACCCCCACCCCCGGCCACCCAAACTGCTGTGCAGGTGCGGTACTGGAATTATTCTATCGGACGTTTCGCACTAAATAATCGAACTAATTGTCTAAACTGGCCAATATCATTTTATTGCATCAGGAAGTCTATACTCCACCGTAGGTGAGCCGGTTTGGCAATAGCCAGCACACATGCATCCACTATCACCATATCATATGACAAGCCCTCAAGGCGGGTGCATACCATCGTCCCTTGGCTGTTTCTCAACACACACTGAAATCATTTTTACCCACCCACCCTTTTATTGTTTTAATATTACATTTTCTCAGTGTTTATTACAATAGCCATTTCTCATATCTATATATATTTTCGACAACCTACAGTTTAATAATATCTTATATAGCACATGAATACATTGAACAAACCCAATCTTGCATCTTATTTGTATTCCATTAGATTGTAGCAGGTATAGTAACAATTCCTAGTGACATGATTATTTGTTTTTCTTTATATTGTCAGATAAATGCAAGGTAAGTTTATTGATGATAAATCTGTTATTAGCATTTCAGGACCTGGAAATAAATTAACAATTGATATGTTTCATTTTTCATTCATAGTTTTGAGGTTTGGGTAGAAGAGTTTGCAATCAGTGGTGCCATATGGAAGGTATAATAACTGCATTCTTTTGCAATAAATTAATACAAAAGCACCCTGGCGTAGATTTTATTAAAAAAAAAGACTTTTATTTATCCTGGAGTTTGACTGTAGGAAGCATATATGCTTCCTATCTTCCTGGCTCTCCAGCGTAATGATTCCATGCCTAGCAATACTTCAAATGCTTTCAGAGTCTAGGCGCAACATGAGACCTACGAAGCATTTGTAATAATAAACTACTTACTAACTATAGTGGTGTATTTTTTTCGTTCCAATGGACTCGACTGGCGGTTCCGTGGTAGCTAATTTTTGGTAGGCTAAAAACTGGTTAGCTCAGTTACATTAAATATCATCTATGATAACCATACAATCTTTGTTTATTTTGCATGGGAAAAGAAGGCTCATAAAACAACCATACCACATCTTTTATAGGAGCAAATAACAGTATAAAATGTCTTCGTGTGAAGGGAACTCGCTATATAAGCACCATTTAATTCTGAGGAGCAGCCCTTTGAAAAAGCATGTTTGCCAGTTCAGGTTTGCCAGAAATGATTCATTCTTGGACCTTTGGTAGGCTAGTTTTAGTAGTTGAGCTTCGTGTTGGTCGGCAAGAATGTTTATATCAAATAATTTGTGTAGCGTACTTGTTGGTACCATATTGTTAGAGTGATAGCATATGCAGAGGGCTCTCTTTTGGCACCTTTGTAGTTTACTAATGAGAGTTGAGTTTGTATTGTGGACCAAAGCTCCTCCATACTCAAGAAAGGGCAGTACCTTAGTTTTGTAAATGGCTGTTGATTGGGTTTTGATTAGAAACTTTCTGAATGTGATAATATGTATGTTTTGTGGGATGCTCTGCTTTTCATTGAATTAATATGTTTATTGTAGCTAAGCGTTTGGTCTAGTGATATCTGCTTCAAGCTTCTGCCCATTTATTTCTAGGTTTCGTTTGGTGTTGAACCTTGGTTTAGCTCCCAAAAGCATGATTTCTATTTTTTTTTGCTTTCAGGGTAGGTTTATTGTTGTGGCACCATTTGCTCAGGTTGATTAGGTCAGTTTGCATTTTGGCCTCCATTCGATCGATAGAGATATCTGATAGAAAAACGAATGGTGTCGTCAGCATAGAGCTTAATGTGGCTATGTGGATTGAGTTTTTAAGGTTATCTATGAGTATCAGGAAAAGTAATGGACCTAAAATGGAGCCTTGCGGGACCCCAGTGATGATTTGCCTAGGTTTCAATGTCTGATTGTTTATCTTTGTGACCTGTGATCTGTGTGTAAGGTAATTTCGTAACCAATTCTCGGTATTTTGGTCTATTTTTAGGTTAGTCAATTTACACAAAAAGATGTTAAATGGTTATGCTAAGTGAGGCCATGGAGAAAATGGGGAAAGTATCTATGTTTCATTAAATCTTAAAAGAAGAAACCAACAAGTTTTGGTCAAAGTTGTCTTTATCCACGAGTTTGATGAACAGTGATATTAACAAGATGACAGCCAAGTGAACATCACATAGCATTAATTCTAGTTGGAGAACAACAACTTCGGTGAAATCGAATTGCTTTCTGTATAATTTATCTCACCCCTGTTCACACTAAAAGAATAGATGACACACAGGATATAAACCGTGGAGAACGGACTGCAGTACTCGTAGAGGCATGGAGAAGGACTTCCCAATGTTAAGACTCTGGGACAAAAATACAGAGGGATGAAGAGACATAAGTCATCTCTGCAATGATAATCTAATTTTCAAATCACGGACCTTGGCTTACTGATTTTAGACTGTTTGTCTATAACTGATGTCAGCTACAAGTAAAATAAACAGTATCATATCAATAACTAGATTTGAGGCTATTATTTACAATGATCTTAATGGGAATTTGAATCGCATTCTTATAATTCCTTGATGTGGAATGCAAACCAATATCCCAATGAGAGAACTCAAATGATCAACATGGCTGTGGTTTTGCTTTATTTCAAGGTTTCACAATATACTTACTGCTAACTAATAAAAAATACTACACCAATCAAGCTGTGTCTACAGATGCCGCTTCCTACTTATCGATTCCAAAGGTGGAGTATAGGTGGGGACTATAGAACCCACCAACTGCGATAAGATTCCCGATAAGGTTCCCGATAAGGTTCCCCATAGAGATCTCGACTTTGGATTACGATAGGGATTCCAATTGAACTACGATGGGAATCTTAATATTTACTACGATTGCAATCAAATCGGGAGCCGATTCCCATTGTTTCCGATTTGGAAAAATTAATGACCGATCTTCAACTTTCATTATCTCGGTTGAAATTTGGAGTATTGGCATAATTTATTTAAAGATAAAACCCATGTTCCTTGGATCACTGTAATCTATATGATAAATTTTTGTTGTTTAAATATGAGGTAGACAGCCTACCAAATATACTTTATAACTTATGTACATATTAGAAACAGAAATCTGGATGTCAAACAATTCTCGTGGATATTATCTTATACTTTTAGATAAATGAGTGTATTCATAAAAAATAGTCCAAATTTAAATCTTATTTTACATATTCCTGCCCCTTACTAATGGGAACCACATCAGGAACTTTTCTAATCGGAGTCCAATCGGGGTTTATCAGGGAGCTTGTAAGGGTTGGCGGGTGAAAATCGTTTATGGATTACAGGCGGCACCCACCAACCCCGATAAGGTTACCAATTGACCATGATTGCACCCCGACAAAAAATGTTCCCGATGAACCCCGATGAAGTCTAATAGAATACTTATAGGGTACGGTACTCCAATCGTGGGCCCCATGGACGCCAGGGTTTTGCTGTTCCCGATTAGTTTCCGATAAGTTCCCGACACCAGTGCCTTCATATATAGCATACACTTCGATTGGATTTGTGTCGGGAATAAAGCAGAAATTTTAGAAATTCTAATCGGAATGCCTCCATTCCAATCGGATTGCTTCCCAACTAGACTCTAAATCCTAGAAAATGTCACACATTTCGGATCCACACGTAAGGACTATGATAAGGATTTCCAATATCTAGGTTAGTGTGTTCCAGGGAGCTGTTTCAAAAGTCGGGAGGGTGCTAAACGAGAGTACTCACCACCAAAGTGAGAGCTAACAATGGCACTTGAAGCGTCGCTGTCGAGGTGGAGGTGCCACTCGCTATTGGGTATTGGTACCAGTTTTGCTGCCGCTTTGATTCAAAGTGCCGCTCGCTGTTGCGGCCTCTCGCTTTGAAATGCGACGTGCCGCTGGCAAGACTTCACTCAACTTTTGAAACAGCTCCCTGGTATATCCTACCATTCATAGGCATATTAATAGGCAAATTAACATTTGCTTGATTTACGTAGGAAATGTACTGAAAAATATGTTTATCTTTAATTTTTTCTTTTTTTTTAGGAGAAACACTGTAAGGAGGATCAACGATGTGTACTGAAACGCGGATATGATCCTGCAGCCGAACCATACCCAACATGTGTTGGTGCGTACAACAAATTTCATTTTTCATATGTAAAAGTTAAGAGAATTATACGTTTCGATCATCTGATAAATTAATCTTTCAAACACAAGTTCAAAATACATTATTGGAGTTGCCATAGATAAATAGATGAGTCATTTTAAGGGTTCAGTGTAGCTGCTATGACTGTATATAGGATAAGCAAATAATTGGGAAAATTTCCAATTCGTGAAGTCTACATAGAAATTGTAATTAGAATACTCATTCATTTGTGCAGAACAGTAATTTTAGTATCTAGGATACAATAGGTAGTAATGCGTCGTAAATACTTATGAATGTAGAAGATTGTTAATTTAGAGTATGATATTGTTAGTTTACATTATATTAGTAGATTGTTCATTCATGGTAATGCGATTTGATATTCATTTTATCTCGCAACTTGGTGTATATGACATCAAGTGAGACCTATAAAGCATAGCCCAAAGCGGGGCAATTCCTTATTTTATTATAGATAATCATAGAATTTTATATCTATATTGTAAACCAATTTCATTCCTCTCTCATTTGTCACCCGTTCACCCTTCTACATGGATTGAACCTATCCAAGGTACTCCAAGATTCCCATGTGATGTATGTATTAAAGATATCCTTGTGATATTTGTGTCGGTTTTTCTGTCGATTATATTTTACAAGCACTCGTATAGAATTAAGTTTATACCAAGTAATATCCAGTAAAACTATAGTTTATCATATAGAAGTAAAGGCACATAACCAAGTCACTAATCAAGGTTAAATTCATCCTCTTCGTATCTACACTGTATACATCTATCTTATGTTTCAAAACGTCAATGGTGAATGGTGAATGGTGCAGTGTGTTTGTGCATACTACGGTGCTCAATTAAGAACCACTGAGTTCTCCTCCTACAGTTGGAAAAATATAACGAGCTGTTTTTACCAAACAGGTGCCAATTGTCACTGCAACTCGGAAATGTGGAGATTGGCTGACCGAGAAAGGTTAGTTTATTCTGCCTAAGTGCTTTTTTTAGAATAATGTTTATTTCTCCAATCTGTTCCAAAAGAACAGGGACCTGTTTCAATATAAGTGGTAGTAAAAGCGAGAGGAAGGTCTTAACGGTGACAGTAACAGTGGCACCAACAGTGAAGATCAGAAAGTCCCGTTTCAAAAGTAGTCTCGCTGTTGAGGCACCCCTTCCGTTCCCTATGCCAGCATGGTGAACGGAATATTTAAGAAATCAATGTTTAATGAATAATTCAATAGTTCCAAATTATTCCTCGTGCTTTTCCCCACATATCAGTTGTAATTTGAGGTTTCTACGTGCATTTTTGGCTGGGTTACAGAGTCCATACTCTAGGTCTCGCTTGTGAGACATGCAAGTGATAGCCTAGGGTCGAGTAGTACAGTAGGAAACCGAATGAGTAGTGCAGTGACTGTAGTTCTTGGTTTGAATGGTTTAGTGGTCCTCACAAAGAAGTTGACCATTAGAGACTTATGGAAATCGAGATATTGGTAAAAGATACATATGGAATTGATCAGAGCATGCTAAATATGCTATAATATTGGATAAAATGTGATTTGAAATCGTTGTTATGATCAGTGCGAGAGGGTTGACCCTCTCGTGAACAGTGGCAGTAACAGGGGCAGGACATTTGGTTATGAAACGGTTACTACCACTGTTGGTGCCACTCACACTGAAAGTGCCGTTCACTGTTGTATCCACCAAGTATTGAAACGGGAACTGCCAATGTGGTGCTACTGAGACCAACAGCGAGAGGATTTTCAACCTTTGAGATACAGTAAAACCCCTCTTAAGGGGACACCCTCCGTTCCGGGCCAACTGCCCCCTTAAGCGGGGTGCCCCCTTAAGCGGGGTTTTCAGTCTGCCAATGGTTATACAATAGAGAATACGTACATAAATGAAGGAAACGATGGTTATTAGGTTAAAAGGTTTATTAATAATATATAGTGATATATATTAATAATATATAAATAATATATATTAATAATATCAGCAAAAACATATAAATTATACAATATAAATGAATATAAATTAAAAATAAATAGATAATACATGTTAATGTACAGTACAATGTATATACAGTTTCACAGTCCCAGGAAGGCATCGAGGGTGGACTGCACTTTCCCGTAACTTCTGAGAGAAATCAGCGGCCGCATAAGCGACTCACCATGAGCCACCCAGAGCCGCGACGGCTCACTGAATACCGCACCTTCAAAGCCGCCAGCTCGTCCTGAACTGCCCACCGCTAACCTATAAGCGGGCCTCTAACCCCCTACCTTCAACGGGTGCGAAAGTCGCTCATACTAATATCCACTCACTGTGGCCCGCCCAGAACCGCTAGAGATGTGGTTATAACCATGAAAACACACACTCCGGCCGCCCGGGCCCACACGGGAATATTCAGTCTATTGTTCTGGTTGCGACAAGTGTATGTCCCGTAAACGGGAACCATAAACTTGGATTTTCAGTGTTTTTGATATGATGTCCCTCCAAAACTGTCCCCTTAAGCGGGGTTTTTATGCATTTCTGTACCGAAAAACTGTCCCCTAAAGCGGGGTGTCCCCTTAAGCGGGGTGACCCCTTAAGCGGGGTGTCCCCTTAAGCGGGGTGTCCCGGAAGAGGGGTTTTACTGTAATCATGGTGATTGTAACATTGTGTCTATTAATAAATCGTTAACTGGTTCACATAGTTTTTCCAGCAAGATGTAACTTTGTTAGGCTATACTGGTGCCTCCCTGTTGATAAATGCACATACATTTTATAATTCAACATATTTGGTATAATATACCGACAGAGTGCGATAGACAACTGCAACCTACGAGGCCCAATCGATGCTGGGAGAAAGGTACGTGCCCGGCAGAGCATATCTGCGTTACGTCGCCCCCAGAATTCGGCCACAACGACATCTGCTGCCGAATCTATGGGCGAAGTGGCGCTCAGCACCCCACCGTCCGAAGACTACAGGTTTGTCCACTATACCCTACCTTTTTTTTAATCGGATATAGTTCGCCGATGGTGATACATTTAGCAGTCTACTCTACAGAAAAGGATATACATGTACTTCTATTTAACAATTATGGACATCCTTATGGACGGCTAAGCAAAAAGATTTAAATATTACCAAACGATAACCCTTGTACAAGGTAGAGTAAAGGGTCATTAAGTACGATCCTTTATCCCACCCCTGGAATAAATGCCCATAGTTTTAACATTGGGAACTCGTTCTCCATGCCCCTACGAATATTGCGGTCCGTTCTCCATGGTCTATATCGTGTGTGTCACCATTCTTTTAATGTGTATAGAGGTGAGATAAATACAGAAAGCAACTCGTTTTGGTCAAAGAAGTCATTCTGCAACCCATTTGAATGCTACATGATATTCACTCGGCTGTCGCCTCGTTCATAACACACCGCATCAAACTCGTGGAGAACGACGGCTTTGACCAAAACTTGTTAGTTTCATCTTTAATATTATTAGAGCATGCTCGCATGCGCTATATACGTTGCCTTTAAAAGGTTAGAGTAGTCACATACACTTTCAGCGTGCTGAGAAAAATCGATCCCTTCAATATATGCATGCTATTTGTTGTGCTATTGGATAAGGAGCAGGGTGCCAGTGTCGCAGGGTGTTTGAGGCATGCCCAGCTGAACATGACCAATCACTCAAGACCGAAATACCTCAATGACCCACTGTTGCTTGATATGTCTTGGTCCTAGACTCAGGCAGTTTGAGAAAATGGCAAGTTGATTGGGTGCAAGTAGGTTACAGAAAACGATCCGTAGACTGAATGCAACCCAGACATTTTAGTTGTTATTCATTTAAAATTGCGCGCTCATTCATCATACGATGAACATACCATTTGCTCCTAGTTTAAACGGGCCCCAGAACTTTACAAAAAGTTATATAACTGATCTTGTGAGAGTATTTGAGACCCTATGACCTTCACGAGAGGTCGTCATAATACGTACACCATCCTCGAGACCCGACTCTATGTTACCATCAATGTAGAGGTATCCTTTACATTCAGGAATGTTTGCTCATATTCTCCGATTCGGAACGTTTGGAATATTGCGATTTTTCGAAGTGTAAGTCATTTCTAAGAGTTTTTGCATGGCTTGCATCTCTGTTACAACTCCATCCTAATAATAAATATTCTGTTTTTTTCAGTGGATGTTCGTGCTGGCCCTGTGTTACATATTCGTTGATGTTTACCTGTAAAGTCCCACTTTTAATGATATGGAATGCGTCCAAATTTTACATTCGTTATCGTATAGTGCCCAAGGACCCAAGAACATAGCAGTAATTTCTAGCCCGGATATCAGTGAGTGCACTGGATTTTATTAATGTATTTTCATACTTAATACTAGCTTATATTTAGATGTACACAAGAATTCTGAATAATACTTTAATATACACCTATGCACATACTTCTACGAGTTATTGCCATGTTTGGACAAGAACTGATTCTCAAAACTACTTCTTACGCCATCATGATAATTATCATTTCATGTCCAATACACATGAAAGGTACCGAAGGGGGAGGGACATTCTATTTTGCACTAGACGAAATGCCTGTACATGTACGAATTCAATAAACTACATTAGTGAAAAAATATATTGGAACTGTTTTTCTTACATGGTTCTGGAAGAGGGTTGTTAGAGCACTAACACTGTTGGTGGGTCAAAGATAGACTGGCCTCAGTCCCTGTATCCTACCCCTCCACCACTTCTGAGTGACACAGATTCATGGGCCAGTCAGAGAAGGACACATGCTATAATGAATTGTATTCCCATTTAATGAATGTTCATAATCAAAGACTTGAGCAAGTCTAGGTCAAAGAGGAACTGCTCTCAATCTATGCAGGCTCTGAGAAGTACATGTACAATACCCGATAACCAAGAGCAAGATTGCTTGTAAAGTTCCATGTTAGGTACAAGTAAAAGAATGATTTCACATAAAAAATTGCATAAAAGGTTATTCACAAATTCAAATTATCGGAAGTCATGGACCAAATTAGTGACATGCAGTTTGGGTTTTTACCAGGCCGCAGTACTGGTGATGCCCTATGGAGATTTACACAAGATATTTATGAAAGTAAAGACAAATCTTATATAACAGTTGTATGCTTTTTTGATGCAAAAAAGCCTTCGATAGCTTACCTATAGGAACATTCTGTTGCAAAATCTTAAATCGATATTTAGTATATCAGTAAGTCTTTATAACTGATTAGGAAGCTACTTAAGTCGCAGGTCACAGAAAGTAATTATCAATGATCTGTCTAGCACTGAGTCCCAAGTCGAGTACGGAGTCCCACAAGGGTCCGTCCTCGGGCCATTGTTTGGTAATGATATGTGCAGAAACCTTGATGACTGTGGTTTTTAGCAATATGCTGATGATCTTGTCATCTTTGCCCAAGGTAACAGAGAAGATAGTATTTAACAAATTATTAAGGGTCAGGAGGCTTGATCCCATTGCTTTGAAATATAGAGATGCTCTCATTCCGTATACAAAATCATATAGGTATACTTGGGAATCTTATTAGATAGTTCTCTAAGTTTTTCTGAATACTTGAAGGGAATGACAAGATCAACAGCCTCTTAGATTTTTAGACTAGGCAAGATTAGGCATTATTTGAATGTTGAAGTTGCACGACTGATATATGGAAAGAATACAACAACCAAGTATTCTACTGTAAATATAGTACCGCCACCTTCTGGTATCGGACGTACTACGCCGTACTGGTGGCTCCACCACCTATAGGTGGGTACAACTCAACTAACACCAGTCCCATTTACCTGTACATTTTTGTTACCTACTATATTTAAAACGGTAGAATTCCGTTGAATCCGCTTGGAGAATCTTCCGCACATAGGGACAGAGTGAACCCGATCTAGGGTGGGAGATTGAAGCCCCACGGGAGTGAGATTCTCATGTAGGGAAAAACTCGAACCTGTTCTTCTTTTTTGTAGGACTATACATAGATATACTTTTTCTCTTATGATTCATTTCAAGCCATGCCAAAATCAAAGTTTAGTATTGTAGTTTTCTTATCTACTTTTCTCGTGAGATCACAAGATTTCGCTGGTACCCCTTTCGAAACTCCGCTGATTCCCCCACCCACCAACAGAGCTCTGTCCTCTGCCAACAGGCTAAGTATTTGACCTCACTAGAGCACCTATCTTTGTGGAGTAGTCAGCAGAGTCTTCGACTCCGAATGCGAACGTCGGTGGTTCGAACCCTGCTCTCGTTAATCTGTTATTTCATTTTTCTATATTTTTTGGACTCGACGAAGTCGCTAGTATATATATATATATCGTCTATCCGGCCGGTACTTGAATACTGTTCCTTTCTGGTTGGTGGTTCCTTTCTGTCATGGTCAGAGCTTGTATCCCATAAAGATTGAATAGCATAGTAATTCACAAAGCGAAGCAGTGTGAATAATATAACGATTCAAACGAGATCGGGTTGAGCTCTGACGATAAACTTGAATAGGTTTTTTAATTTATCTCAGCCCTCACATTGACTAATTTGCTAACATTTATGATATAGTCCCCCATTGAGTACTTTTCCTAAATATACTCTATCCCTATAAGGGCACAGTCTGATTGCTAGGTCTGCTATCACCAGCCAGGAAATTGTAAGATATGGCCACTGTAGTCAGGGGCAGCCACTGTTATCAGTTGTTATAATCTATGGATAATATTGAAAAGAGGCTAGAATTCCTCCATGGCAAGCCCCCAAAATATTTTTGATAAAATCCATTGATAATTGGTTCCGACACATGGTGTTTTGGATGGAGTCGGGGGGCAAGATGGCCGCCTCTATAATATTATAGCTATGTGCCCTATAGAAACCATCTGCAGTTATTGCATTGGCCTTGTTAGCAGCCTCTCACTCTAAAGTGTGGCAGAGGGCGATGGGCAATCTAAGCGCTGAGGTTACTCTCCCGAAGGCAGGCGCTTGCTTATGGCTCTCCCTAGCGATCTAGCTTGCGGGTAGATCACAAGTCCTTTGTTTTATTACCAATTACTGTATTACCCATTGTATTCAAAGGCGCAATTGAGAAGGTATGGAGACTCAGTAAACCACGACCCATTATTTAGAACCTGTCAAATTCATGGTATAAAGCCTTCAAAACCATGTTATATGAGAAAATAGTACCTTTGTGCCATAGAGCAAAGAAATAGTCCCTATTGATATATCCTTTAATGTGGCGATTCCTGGGATTAATTTACTCGAGAAGATGGATTATTAATATAAAAAAAACCCGATGGTTTTGTGCACAGGCGGCTCTGTAAACCACACAAGGTTGACGTCGTGATACAGTCGCTGACGCTCGTGTATTATTAGGAGTTCGCAGTACACTCGCCCTGGAGTGGGTGTTCTTCCTAGCACCACGCCAACAAACAAAAGTGAACACATATAGGATAAACATCGTACATGATATCTGGTAGAAGTCATAAAGTCTAGTTATTAATCTTAGATAGTATAGGATTCATAGACCGACTAAGAGATAGGACACACCGGGTCTTTTGGTCAGTTTATTACAGCTTTTAAAAGCCCGCCATAGGGATTTTTATGGGTCCGTATGAAAAACAATCTTTGCCACGATAGAATTGACATTGATACTGAATTGGTGTAGTGTCAAACGACCTACATGATATAATTTATATATACGGACTAATTTGTGTGTGTCTTTGAGTAGCATACCATAATAGTGCACTATGTCTTTTGTCTTAAACACCTTATGTTCTTTTGTTTTTTATTGGACCGGTCCAAGGAAGAGCGTCGTGTTTTTGCGACGATTGTAACAAATCCCATTATCCTGGAAAAAAAAGAGAGAAGAAGAATATCCATTGCAATCTGATATGCTGCCCTCAGAGCTTACTGCCAACGACATTTATGTTTTCACAAAATGTTACCACAATAAAACCATCGTAATTGATGACACTTAACAATATGAAGTTTTATATAAACCTCATGCAACAATATATATACATGAACAGAAGCTGAATATGATATGTTGTAATAGCAGAGAGCTTGTAAGGGAGTGTACTGTAAGACCCTTGTATAAAGACGAAACATACAGTTAACCTGCATAATGCATAAAACGAGAACAAAAAAGAATGGGTTGATAATACTAAAAAAAGCCACGAGGTCAGCAGATAAGTTACTATTTAAAATATAGTATACAAGAAATGATTTTGTGCTTACGAGTCCGTATCTGAGCTGGGCCAGGCTATGGAATCAACTACAAAAAGTTCAGTATTATCTAAGACAAAGGAGTATCTGAATGGGTTATTATAAGAAATTAGTATCAAATGATATCCAGGTAGTAGAGTACAGAAAAGTGTAAATATCAGTATTATATCTAAATAATCATGTATTAATACGTTTGTTTTTGTTTGTCTTTTCTTCTATCTTCCTTCTGTTTTTCTTCTTATAATATGTATCTTTGCTGAAGTTTATGTTGGAGTCCTGGACATTAAATATAAATGTATCTACTAGTGTCTGAAAAACTCACTTCGGTGAGAGATACCTTTATTTAAGGAATAAAGAAACTTATTCTATATAAGTTCATCATGGTGAACACTCGGTCCAGGCAAGCTAGCACTCCAAATCCAACTCATCGGCGTTCCCATGGTAACGGCACCGATGGATCACCCTGTCGAGCCTTGATACGTGCCGTGGTTGGGTCGTTGTTCGGACAGCAGCCGATGGCCGCAGCGTGCCTACCTCTGTAAACACAGAATGTGACAACGAAGTGGAGACACGGTCACTCGGAGCACCTCAGAGAGCAGCTCATATTCTGACCTGCTCCTTGACCTCGCCCTTTGTACCGAGCGAAGCGCTTTTAGGAACCACAATAACAGAGAGTGCCTTCACAGCTCATGTTAACTTCAAGTGGGCTGAAGGGGCGAGACAAAGCAGAGTGAGGGGTGTGACCTATTTAGAGCAAGTCTGGATCTGCTCAGCCTACGCCTACATACCCCCGTGCCGACCGATGATTATAAGGTCTGTCTCAGACATTTCTAACAGCTCGGTATGTATCCCCTTTAACTACGTAATTGATAGAAAATTGACATTTATCTCTGCAGATTTTCTTTGTATAGCAACATCTTTATCTTTGTTTGTGTGTCTGTTATTCAAACGGGGTATCTACGCCAAGGAACTATGTTATATCGGGATGTCAGCTTGTGTCATAACAAAATACAAATTGAATATTAAGTACAGCAGAAATATAAGCTCCGTGAATATCTATGATTTATATATAAGGGTGTAAAAGTATTACATTTTATCATCTCTTAGACATCAAGCTAGTAAACCTTCACCCCTCACATGGATACATACAATTATCTCATTTCTAATTCGTTTATCCAATCTTTTCCATTTTCGTTGCATACTTAGAAGGAAACTCACGAGATGAAAATAACTTGGTCTGTTCTACACCGAGTTTGACCGCACAGTAATTAACGAGGTGAAACTGAGTAAATCACCCTGCGGTCAAACGATATGGAGTGCAGACCAAGTTAAGTCATTGAGTGGGTTTCTGGTTTTATGTTACCCTGTATAATATGCATTATCAATTAGGGATCATCCATAAAGTATAAAGTACACAGTGAGGGGCGGTATGGGTTAAACAACTCGGAAATTTTACCCATCACCCCCTCTTGCGTTTAAGTTCGGTAGGTGGGAGGGGGGGGGGGGAGGATAAAAAAAATCGGAAATTTTGCGTACATACTTTATGGATGACAACTTAATGAAATAAACCACCCAATTAGCCCTTGATTGTTGGGTACACTACCTTCAAGGCCGTGGAGTATGAGTTCCTAACGTTAGCCTATGAAGAAAAATACCGGAGTGAGATACAAGCGTCTCATTATTAGAACTGCGCCACTTCGTCAATCACGACTGGCCACTTCCCGTCTCCACCCTGCTATGTGGCCCTTTTCTCTCTTAACGTGTTGATCTGCGTGTCGAACCCCATTAAAAAGACCCTACAGCCTTTACAATACGTATTTTACCTGATGTATTTCATCAAAGTTCGTTTTCAAAGCCAAAATCGCATTCAATTCCAATGTTTAGACCTAATATTACCCTTTTAGAATTTTAGATTACATTTCAACGTAGATGTTCAAGAAGCTGCCAACACATCTGCTTCTTATTCCTAACCTGTTCGCGTTACCCTGTACATGACAATATCAATAATCACTGGTGGAGATAAAGAATCTCATGAGATTTTGAACCCTGTGATGTACATGAATCCCACCATGTGACTTTCTCTTAAGACGAGAGAAATTGTGTTTGAGTACAGAGTCTCAGTATGATTTGGCTGACAAACACCCTGTGAGGTACATGAATCCCACTGTGTGAATCCCACTTTATCTCACCCCTGGAATAAATGCCATAGGCTTAACATTGGGAACTCGTTCTCCATGCCCCTATGAGTATTGCAGTCTGTTCTCCATGGTCTATATCCTGTGTGTCACCCATTCTTTTAATGTGTATAGGGGTGAGATAAATACAGAAAGCAACTAGTTTTGGTCAAAGAAGTCATTCTGCAACTCGTTTGAATGCTACATGATATTCACTCGGCTGTCGTCTCGTTCATATCACTCCGCATCAAACTCGTGGAGAACGACGACTTTGACCAAAACTTGTTGGTTTCTTCTTTAATAAGTCTCTCACAAATGCTTGAGGTGCACAGGGCGTCTGGTGAATGGTGGCCGTACTAACGGCTAACTCTACCTGGGGAAGAGGGAGGGAAAACCTTAACATACCAGCATCTAGTTGTAAGGATTCCATATAACATGCACTAGAATGCATTTTTTAACAAGTAGAGTCGCTGTAGCTGTTGGGGAGCTGGGTGCGTCGCGTGGGTATGAGTCAGTGAGGAAGCGATACGCCAGCTGCTCCTACAACCTCTCCGCCGCGATTTACGCGATAAGGCACCTATCATTAACCATGCCAAGATAGAACCGTTTTTTTAAATGATATTATGTAAATGATAATGATAGCTACATATAAATAGGATGTGGGGTGTGACTGATGACATATGAGATGTTATCTCACCCCGCTTTTTTTTCTCTATAGGCTTAACATTAGGAACTCGTACTCCATGGCCGTGAAAGTAGTGTATCAAATACTCAATGGTTAATGGGGTGAGTTATTTTATTGATTGATAATGTTCTTGATCATGCATACGGGGTGAGATAAGAAAACCATTCAATGAAAATAACTTCACTTCACCTCAATGGACCACTACTCACCGAGCTTTGCTTCGTGATTTACTCTGGTGTCAAACTCGGAGGAGTATGGACTAAGTTATTTTCACCTCGTGAGTTTCCTTCTAAATGCTAAAAAGATCGTGATATCCTTTCAAGACTGTCATGTTTGTAAATATACCTGCAGAGTGGTCAGTACGCTGCCGGACCGTCACAGTGGGCCAGCTCCTGGTTAGGACGTCCGCCATGGACCCCGCACACACCTCCCCCCCAACGGGCAATGCTTCCGGTTCCTCTTCCACTTCCGGTTCCGGAAAGGGCCTGCGCAACCTCCTAAAACGCCGCACCGCGTCGTCGGCGCCCGGCCACTCGGCGGGGGCCACCGGGGGCGGGGAAGCCCCGCAGGCCCCCGATCACAACCCGCACGCCGCTAGGCAGGGCCCGGGGCCTGGGACGAGTACCGCAACGACCGCCGCCGACCCGCCACTGCCGCCGTACCATTCGACGGACGCACATATGACGTCACATCACGTGACTACGGCTCTCGGCGCGCCATCTGGCGGTGTACCAGACCCCACTGTGCAGCGCCTCCTGGTGGAAGGACTGCTGGACCGGCCATTCGTCGAGGGTGAGGTAAGATTTTATTAGATTTTTAATTTTTTTTTACATTGGAAAATATAGCCTATGTTCTTCCTTTAACATTTTGCAGAAACGATATCATGGATAGCTCATTGTAATTGAATAATCTTGATGCCAATAATTGCTGCTATTTAAAAAAAAAGGATTGCCTCAAAAAGAAACAATGGAATCGCCCAGTTTAATTATTCGATAGGGTATACATATGTGTACCTGATATGAATTAATTTTGTTACTGGTTCCGAGTATTTTCTGTGTCTGTGCATGTATTGATATGTCCATGTATATAAGTACATGCATGTATTTATTCTGATACTTAAGATTAGTTCCAAACATTTTCTCATGATCATTTCAGAAGTATCATTTGATATCAATTATCAACCATTTAAGAATATAGAATATTAATGTGAGGCCATCCATAAACTACTTACGCACTGAGGGGTGGGGATAAACAATGAACATTTTGCATGTGCTCCTTCTTTGTTCTATCACGTACAAAATTGGGAGGATGTGGAGTGTCTACAATTTCAGAAATTCTGCGTACGTACTTTATGAATGGCGTCTACACATTTATTATCCACCTACTACAAAGTGTCCATAGAAGACACATAGGAAGTTTGTATGGACGTACCCGGCGCATACGGATATGTTGTATGCTCCGGGTGGTGCATGCGGAAAATAGTGCGTATGGAAAAAAATGCATAACTAAAACGGACTGATATTGACATGCCACTTGTCCAGAAAAGGTGGATAATAAATACAATATAGACTGGTTGTAGATACAAGCGGTTGTATCTGAAACCAGTCAATATTGTGTTTGTATGCATACTTCAATCTTCATTAAATCTTCATTAAATGTCCCAGAAATGGCGTATCGTCGCAGATTTGGTACACCGTGTTGATGGACTGGTTGAATCAATGGAAGCGGCACGTGGGCCTCTTACCTCCTCGTAAACATTACCACCACCGACAGTCTCCGGGTCCTATCACCACCTCGCGCCCATTCAGCCCGGGATATAGGTGTGTTCGGCATGCTCTAGTTAAGGTTTTATAGAGGAAACCTTTTGCAGTCAGTTTACGGTCAGAGCTCGAATCCCATCGAGTTTGAATCGCGTAGTAATTTACAAGGTAAAGCCGCATGAATTACATAGTGATTCAAACGAGATGGGATCGAGCTCTGACCCCGAAATTTCATCTGTTCATGGATTTATCGAACCATTCACATTGACTAATGGGCTAACCTTTGTGACATAATCCCCCATTGAGTATTTTTTCTAGATACTCAATGGGCGTTGGATACGAGTTCCCTTTATTAAGTCTAGGGGGGGGGGGGATACCACGGGTGAGATAAATCAACTACCTGCAGCGTTTGCAAAATCGGGCTTTGAGATTTTTTCAAAACAGGTAAAATAGCAACGATAGCACCAACAGCCTACATGATGTATGTAACATGGAATGGTTGTTCAGATAAACAAGAAGAAGGGAACAATTAGTTGTGGTTATGTTTGAATCATCTAAGGGTGCTCAGAATTTGGATTGTAGAGGTATGAGAATGGATAGGAAAATCAGAATCTGGAAAAGAAAATTCAAATGCATGGGTTATAAAAATCGCCACTCTACAAGGGCATTGTACTTTGGAAACGGCTCCCTGTATAAATACAGAATGTTGCAAGCAAAGACCCATTGATAAGAGGCAGAGAATTCATTAATGTAATGCCGTGAGAATAAAATAAAACACAGATATACTGAGAGTGTATCGGTTATTATGCACCAGCATGGAGTTGTTCCTCTCCATTCACTGCCAAATACGGAATATAGTAGGCGTGCATTGAACCAGCAGCGAATAACTGCAGTCTCAGCAAACCACGACCTTCACCCTTACCTCCCTACACAGTGTTAATAGTGCCTCAGGACCGTTCTATATACTATACTTGACCTGATCCTTGTTGGCCAAAACCACGCTCTTATATTATCACCCAATTCATCACAAAATCTCATCCTAATGTTTTCTATCACTTTGTTCCCCCTTCCTGGAACAGTTGGAGAGCATCACTAGTTACCTGTATACATGCTACTCATTGGATGAACTATAGTAACTATGTTACCACAAAAATAAATGAACACATCTAAATTAAAAGGTAGCTGATATTTCCCTCCCTGCTCAAGATGTCTTATTTGTTCTCTTACTTGATGAAGACTGTTTTCCGACCATGCACCCTCTACACTGAGTGCTTGAACATTTCAAACATTGATTCCGTGCACATAGTCATGGTCTTTCTAATCGCTTATTATATACCCGTGCACGAAACTTATGCCTATACTGTATGTAAGTAATGTTCGGATATCATATGTATGTGCATGAAATTCAGTGTACGGGCATCGGGTGCGCGAAACAGGAAGCAGTCAGCTTGTTCCCGACTGTATATTTCACATAAGAACCAGCAAAAAAATATCGAAGGCAACCTTTAAGTATCGACCTTAAATATACACGATTAAAACCCGTGGATGCGGTACATAAATACATAAATAAATATTCGAGCTCAGGCCGTAACATCAGGCCAAGGACCACGGACAAAACAACGTCCACGAAGCCAGTATTCTCTAATTACACTTTCAGCGCGGCCAAGGTGCCGGCAGACGCATGGAGGATTCTTATGTCGTGCTACGGACTCGCTGAGGGTCACAAGATCATCAAGCAGGTGGCCTACACGTACGGCACACGGACTGAGATAGAAAACAATCTCAACACGTTCGACTTGACACTGGGCTGCAGACGTCTGGGCGATGAGGGCAACGGTACCCCAGGGAAACCCACCAATGAGTTCGGTTAGTCAAATGCAATGGTTAGGACACAGTGCGGGGGGAATATATTGCATTATTGCCATCCATAAAGTATGTACGCAGAATTTCTTAAATGTTTCATCCCTCATTCCTTAACAATCTTATACGCAATAGAACAAAGAGGGAGCACACGCAAAATTTCCAAAATTTCTGACCTCCCAATCCCCATCAGTGCTTATGTACTTTATGCATGGCCCCCATTGGTGTTTTGGGGGCTGTTAGCGATATGATATATGTGTTCCCATAACTAAATGACCAAAGCGGTGATAGTAATAACCTAGGGATTCCCCACCAGTATTACTATTTAGTATCGTATTTCCGCTGCACTGCATAGTATCCACCATTCACCCTCGGAGAAACATAGCGTACTGTCCAGATGCATGTACATTCTTATCTCTCATGGAAATTTTCAGTTTGTAAGGATATATGTATACGTGTTTTTTTTAACGTTCAACCGAAACTTGTATGCTAGGAGTCAGTCCATAAGAATACTCGATGTTAGCGTATTAGGAACGATACAAAAACGCTGTCTATGGGTACACCGCAATTGTATGATTGGAACTGTTTTTTGTTCTTATAACTCATACACATCTCATCCCATCAACAAATTAGAACCGAATGTACTGGTTTTTACTACTACCACTCAACGATGCCTGTACTTCAAATGTGTAAGAAGAAGGTTAACTCTCGAGATGTACTCATCTACCGTATTTCATTAACATTGTAATTCTCCATAAGATGACAGAGGGACCATGCGGTAGACGAGCTTGGGTTCAACACAATCTTATTGGATCTATTACCCTAATTAAATTCACCCCCCCCCCCCCCAAAAAAAAGAGTGCAAAGCATACCCTCTGCAGAGCAGGCAGTGTCAAGTATAACAACACGCTTCGATGGTGAGATGGCATGCAAATATACATACATATTTCTCAATATGTGCCGAATATGCATGCTTGTGCTCTATCCGATTCAGTTTTGATTCCATCTTATTTCACAGATCCCAGTGCTCCTTGTCACTTGGTGTTACGACTGAGTAAAATGGAGAAGGCTGGCCACGTGGAATGGCGCGCTCGCCAGCTGTACCACGTGCCGTCCACGCGCGCCACACGGCTCTGGGGCAAGACGCTGGACTCGGACACCGAGTGGCGCCCTCTATTCCGGCGGGACGCTGCCTTGGGACGCGCCCTGGAACTGGAGTCGGACTTCGTGAGGTCCTCGCTGCTTCTCGAAGTAGCAGACGACACTGGAGCCTGGGTGAACACGCCGGAAGCCAGCGCGCTGCCGGCCGGAGACGCGCAGCCCAATGGACGCCTTGTGGAACGCAGCATCTTTGATGACGTCACCAGCAGCTGGGAAAACGAGGTTCACCAACAAATAGGTATTGACACGTCGACACGAATTCTAAATAGATGCCAGTTTCTCCTTTATAAGCGCGTGTTCTACCAGGCCGATTTCTCACCCGATTAATTGTTCTTGGGCCTTTAAGAAGGAAGGTCACATATTGTCATGTATTTAATACTGATAATAATAGTTTAATAAATGACATGGGTTTTACTACGTGAAAACACCTTTTAAGAATATTTATATTATCTTATATTGATCTCTAAATCAAAAACTAGCACGCTGACCACCAAGTTTCAAGTTAGATATGTTTTCTACAATACATAGAGATCATCATATTCAATTTTCAGGAAAATGACATGGGTTTCAAGTTTCAGGCCAAATTGTTCAATATGTCTTTGATAACTTTGCCACACAATCACTGATTCATGAAACACTTCTGCGGCAGACCGTATCGGCAAGACGTTCGTGCGCCAGGTACACGGGTCGCTGGCCGGACTCATGGCGCGTGCGCGGGACTTCGTCGCAGACCGGGAGGGGGCGCTCCGGGAACAGGAACGCGCCCTGGAGCTTCGCGGAGAGACGCTGGACCGGCGGGAGGAGCTGCTGGCCCGGCACGAGGCCGACCTGGCCGCCGCCCTGCGAGGTAAAGTGCCAAATCCACTGAGGCGAATTTCTTGCAAAATAGCGGCCACACACGTTTGCAGGGAGGTCGCATGGTTGTATGAAAATTCGCTTCAGTGGATCAGACGGTCGCATGGTGGTCGCTTGGGAGTCGCATGGCTCATGCAAATTCCAATGGCCATGCAGTTGAATTATAATGGCATACGATTGAATTAAAACCTTTTGATATTTCCACATGGTCCCACATAGTCCCACACAATCACATCATATTTTTCATAATGCCGCTAGGAGCAGGGCAATCGCTTTTAGTTCTTACTTTTCCCATAAGGGAGAAACATTTTTTTAATTGCATCCCAGAAGGCCAAATTCAGTCGCATTATAATCGCTTGGCATTCACTGTAGTGTATCTGGCATTCCCACGGCATTTGCATGGCAGTGGCAACATCCAGTCGCATGACATTTGCTCTAGTGGATGTCAACAATCGCTGTAGTGGATCTGGCATTCGCATGGCAGTCGCATTGTCACACAGTCGCACAGTTACATAAGATCGCATAAGGATTCGCATAAAAATTCGGTCGCCTCAGTGGATTTGGCGCTTCACACATTGCATCGTGATAAGGCTATTTTCCCTTGGCCGATTATTCGGCACCGATATGTAGGCGGAAGATGCAAATCGAGTCTTTTTTCAATTATTCATATAAGATATAGGGAACAGGGTACAGAATTACGGAATCTCTCGGAGAGGGTCCTGGAATTCACATCACTCAGATAACAGTCTCATCAAATTAACATCGCTCAGCTAACAGTCTCGTGATTTAAATTCTAGGATCCTCAACTCGAAATTTGGGAGTCCTCCTACCCGGAATAAGTTTCCCTCTATTACACAATTTCTAGGTAATAGACTTGTTTCATTTCATAGTTAGAATATGACATACCGGTCATTGCAACGTGTCTTAAGAGTCAAATCTAGTAAGACGAATTTCGTGGAAATTTATGTTCGCAAACGTCCGCCATGAATTCTACTGTTCTCATGAGAAAAAAAACACGCTTTAGTGGATCAGGCGTATTGTTGCATTTGTTTCTCGTGTTCACACGTATGCATTATCGCATAGCTTCATGGCATAAAGCGCCAAATCCACTAAGGCGAACAGGCAAATGCGTCTGCGATCCATGCGACTGTGCAAATCCCATGCGATGATATTCAATATATTGAATATTGTCGCAAGGCATTCGCATGTCCATGCGAACGTCTGCGAACGTCTGCGAACGTCTGCGAACGCCTGCGAACCCAAATTCGCATGGAAAATCGCGCCTTAGTGGATTTGGCGCTTAAGGATTCTCATGCGAAGTATGTTGCCTTAGTAGTTCTGGAGCTTTAGTGTCAATGTTATCATAATATCAAATATGTCCCGAACGTCTGACAATCAGTCCTATCATAGTTCAGATAAGTTATAACACCGTTTTGCTTGATCTGGCTTTCTAAATTAATCTTATATTTCACTCCCTATACTGACAGAACACGCCGCAGCAAAAGACTTGCTCGAACAGCGGTGTGGGGAACACCAACAGGAGCTGGATGAAGAAAGGAAGCGACATCTGCAGGAGATTGACCAGGCTCATTGGCGGTTACAGCAGGCTCGGGAGGAGCTTGAGCGAGAAAGACAGACCTTCCAGTCAGAACTCCAGGTGGGTAGGCACAATAGAGATATATCTAAAAGGCCCTCTCAGATCATGGCAATGATATAAGGTAATCTTATTTCACTTTTTGATGTCATGCGGCATTTCCACCTGCCGATAATGACCACCGATTATGGCATTTCGCACCACTGACCGATTATGCGACACATTCAGTGCAATAATCGTCAGATGGAAACAGAAAGGGTCTTTCTCTCCTGCCTTATGCAATATGGTACCACCGACCGACTTCTGGACCCACCAACTGAATCAACGCTCATCGAATTAATCGGTGATGCTCTGCATTTTACTACCAAAAGTCGGTGAGCGTCCACCATATTTTTGCAGTGCAAGTCAGCGATTATGTACCACCGACCTTTCACAATGTGAACCTCCTACCAACTTTTGTACAGCATGAGAATTATCGGTGGGGTTTTAGTCGGCAAGTGGAAACGTCGCAGGTGAACACACACTTCCTTTAAAGGACAACTTGGACTTCCGGAATGTCATTTTGGACTGGTTCACTAAATGCAGAGCGTAGCAGTCGGCATTACATCTCTCTTTCTGATTTATATAAATGAGAAACATTTAAGTTTTTAAATGTACGAACGATTTAAACATTGTAATAGCAAAATCTAAATTTATGATCGAACCAGCTATCTCGCTAACGAATGTAATGCTAGGTTGTAAAAGGAGAAACTACTGGAAATCATGTTTTGTTTGCTTTAAGGTAAGTGAAGGGGTATAGTCTGTGGTATACATGGATAGCAATCGTTGGTTTTGTGGACAGGCGGCTGTAAACCACAAGTGTTGGACGCGTGGCAATACACGAGCACCAGCTAGTATATTTCGGCTTCATCCTCAATTGGTTTACAGAGCCGCCTATTTACAAAATCATCGTTTGCTGTATCTATCATCTTCTCCAATAGATAAAACCCAGTAATTACCATATTAAAAGGTTATTCTTTGCGCTATAGCACAAGGGACTTTTTTTTCATATACCATGGCTTTGATGCTGTATACCACAGATTTGAATCCGTATACCACAGTTTTATATAATGGGTCATAGTTTCCTGAGTCCCCATACATTTTCAATGGGGACTTTGTATACGATGGATAGATGAATAGACCTTCCAGGGGGAAAGCAATACCTCAGGGTATACCATATGAAAAAATCCTGCACTTATTCTCTTGGTTTTATTCAGAGAATGAGCGAGTTGAACGCCGTGCAGGAGTCACGCGTCAAACTGGATATTGGTGGCGCCATCTTTATGACGTCACGCCTCACTTTGACACGTGACCCGGACTCCATGCTGGCGGCCATGTTTTCAGGGAGACATCAGTTGTCGCCGGAATCGGACGGGTCCTTCTTTATCGACCGGGACGGCACACATTTCAGGTGATTAGATTGCTAGCTTTTAGGTGTTTGAAATGTTATATGACCCTATGAAGAGTCAGGGTCATACTTGTTTAACGTAAGATAAATTTCTAAAAAAATATGCTGGGAGCATAAGTCCATTTTCCATTATTCTGCACCGATCTGCAGTTGGGAACCATCGATCTTTTTATTTGGTAGACGACACCAGATCGGTGAATGAAAACGAGGTCTTCAAAGAAATGCTCATCGATTGATTTGGAATAGACTGTGTAATATGGCCACCACTGACCGGCCACCACCTCAATGATTAATATGAAAATAAAATCGGCATGTACCCGGAAAATACAGTAGTAACAGTGACTATTATGCAACATGCCCTATTTTTCTAATACCGACATACAGTAGGTGGCACCACCGACATACGTTTTGGTGCTGTTTTCACTAGATAATACAAGGAAACAGAATTTTCTATATATAGTCAAATGCAAAGCGGTTTGGCATTTGAAAAGGGAGCATAAGCATTAGGAAGTATATCTTTGTATATTTCTTTCTGTACCAATAGACCCGGCTAGCGGCTCCGTGGTAGGAACAAAATCAGGAAGTATATCTGTTAAAAAATTGGCAAACCAACTATGTAGCCATTGCATAATATATTATGCAGGGCAGTACAGATCTATAGGCTTGCATATCCAAGTCCATGAGGTCAGCATTTGCATCCCATTTAATGAGGTATAGATGCAGTAGGCTGTGGTGTGGCGTTAGAAACAGCACATATATACTTCCATAATCAGTTTGTTTACGACCCCTTAAATGAAACCCTGTTGTATTGTATAGTAAATGGCCTTCAGGCAGGGGAGAGGTCAGGGCTCGCATATTGCACACTTCCGTCCTATTGCATCTTAACCCACACTAACACCAGCACCACAGAAGAAGGTGTAAAACGTGTGAGGGGAAATATATAAACTTTATTACATCTTAAGCATTGTAATGGTTTATCATGTAGATGGCTCCATTTACACTATTTTTATATCATCTTTATGATTTACTCTTGATTTGATCTCCTCCACAATAGAATAGTCTCTCGTGTCTGGTTCCAAAGGAAGCTGTAACATGTTAAAGCATACTCTTCCTGGGCGTTCCGAACTTATATGTTAAAAAGTTCTCTGGAACAGTGTTTGGGTACATATATACGTGTTTATCATGGAATCTGCGTAGTTAGTGTCTCAAAAACGCCAGCCACAAGGCCCTTTTGTTGTTGAAGCCCAATACACATCTACTGATTCAGGGCTGAACGATTAGTTCCCAAATCGTATAGGAGTCAGTGAACTTGTCGCAGGCATATTACGTAACCCTTTGGCCTGTGTCGACCGCCCAATAAAAGGCCAATTACCAATGTTCTTTTTGGAGGCAACTGAATTTATCAACATGTTGGTAAACGATTTGAGAACATGGAACGAACAACTCGTCGGTGACAAAAGAACATCTCATGGAGGGGGTTTCAATAACCGTTGTCTGACCCTTGCCTAGCTGTCCTACGTCTACCAACTGGGGCCGACCCTTTTAGGATGGCTCGCCTGAGACAAATTACGGTTCCTTTGTCGCAGACAAAGGTACATCAATATTCCGAAATCGGTAGATATGTATTGGGCTTTACAATTCATTTGAGGTAACGAGAGGTGATATACTTAATTGGTCATTTTAAACGCAAATACTACGGTATTCAACTGTCTGTGATATAATATGAAGAGACGTCACGAGTTTGAGTCTGAGTTTATTCATGTCACGCATTTTGTTGGCTCCGTAATATCACGAGTCGAAGACGAGTGACATTACGAAGCCAACAAAATGAGTGACATAAATAACCTCAAACTCAAACGAGTGGTGTCTAGATTTTGTCCTACCCCGTTTCCACATTCTTTCAGCATTTGAAAGCAGTGACATAAACAACACTTTATGTCACACCCGTAACATAAAGAAATCCTATGTTAAGCCTATGGAGTTTTTCGTTAGGGGTAGGATAAACATATCATTCATAAGCCACGTAATAACAAATATAATGTAATAGCACACAAATTGAACCCAATTCTTTATATCATTAAGGTATGTCCTGAACTTCCTGAGAGACGGTGGCATTAAAGATGGTACTCTTCCACAAAACGAAGCTCTCTGGAGAGAACTTTACACAGAGGCAGAGTATTACCAGATCGTTGGACTACAGGAATATCTCCAGGGTCTGCTAACGAAAGCCTTGGCAAGTAGCAGGGACAGGCTTAATAGACGAACATGAGGTGTGCTTCACCCAGTAATGCATATCGACATATCTTTATAAGGAAACCATCTTATGTACAGCTTGCAATATTGCCTCACCATGTGAAGGCTTTACAAGATAAGTAGAATCATATTTTAAAATAGTATAAAATATATTATTATTAGTACATAAAAATAAGAAAGTTGATATCATTATCTATACATATCCATTATCAGCTTCAAATATATTTTAGGGAACATTGCGTATTTTTATCCAGTGTACGTGAAATACCTGTTTATAGAGAATCATGTGGTGAATATGTAAACATGTATACTTATAAAGGGACCAAAATAAGCATGTAGTTGTATTCAGTACACACAAGATAATGGAATTATGTTAAGCATATATGCATACTCATTATCTAAATAATTTTATATACAGGATCTACATGGAGTGCCTATACAATGTACTTTTATGCTCACATTCATAGTTGATTAAAGTTAGATAAATTCAATTTTATGTGTCTGATATGTACATCATTAGACGTAGCCCTGCCTACCGGGGTTATTTAATGTGGAATAACTTGAGTGTTGAGACCCAGCATGCACCATCTAAGCAGCTATTCAAGGCATTAGCCAACAAAGAGCTCATTCTAATGTAATTCCCAAATGTCAGCCAACATAGAGCTGATTCTAATGTAATCCTTAAATGTGGCATGTTAACCTACTTTAATTTGTAACAGTGCATGCATTTGATCTTGTAATATCTTGATGTAGTTTCTTTATCATTTTTCATCATTTCAATGCTTCATCTGACTGTTTGTGTACAATAGGGAGCCAAGGTGAACCCATTGCAACCACAGATAGCCGGTCACAAAATACTATTTCCGGGTATAGGCGCTCAGTATTTTGACTATGTAGGTTCAAGATTATATGTTTCTTTCACCAATCTTTTAGATCCAAATTTTTGATAAACTTAACAACTGTCATCGTAGTTTTGGAACAAAGTTATTCAGAGACGATAGTTATAAACTTCACTTCAAAAGTAACAAACGAGACCAAAAACATAAGTCTAGCCTCAAACCCCCATAGCTTTAGCACTAAGCCTCATTCTTACTGGCCACCGGAAATGGTGTTTTGTAGGTGGGTATCTGTGGTTTCAGCGTTTTCACTTTGGCTCCCTATAACTTTGTTTCATGGAAGATCTGTTCACAACAGAATGAAAAAAAACAAAAAAAAAACAAAAAAAAAACAGAGGCGGCTACCGCAGGTCGACTACGGCTGGCTTGTACTTTTTCACGGCCGGCGGGGGGATGGCGGCCGTGGCGGGGGCAGGGCGAGGGGTCACCTGCCTGGTTCTGGAGGCCCGGGAAGCCGCCATCGCCGACCTGGAGACAAGGGTGATGAATACAAGAAGCGGTACGCCAACCAGTATGACGAACGGAATGATCAACATCAGGGGCTCACCGGCGATTTCAGTAGGAGTGGGCGACACAGTGTCAGCATGTGACGTCACCACAGTCGTCACGTCTGACATGACGTTGCCTGAGGTCGTAAGGTCATGTCCCTCATTCGTGTCTGTTGTGGTTTCTTCCCCGTGTGTTGATGCCCGTGGCGTGGCGTCGGTATTGGCAAGGTCATCCGTTGAGAAGCCAAGGGCATTAAATATGGTGGAAGTGTACGACATAGGGGATGTGTCAGGCCTCTGTGTCGTCCTGGCGCTGGTAGAAGTTGAGCTGGGAGCAGCATTCGCACCATCCCCGGCCCGTGGATCCACTGTTGAGGGGTTCTATTCATTAAAAAAGAGACATAAGATAGTGTTACATTCACCTCGTTTACATAGGGAATGTACTGAAAAATATTGTTTTCTTGAATTCTTTCAAAACAAGGACGATGACCTATACATTTTGAAAGTTAGATATATAGTATTTTGCATTTAATATAATCGGTGAAGGTTTGAGGAAAATTGCATGGGATAGATTCGTAACAGTGATAAACAAATGCTGATATTTGATTGTATATTGATACTAATGTGATAATAACATTTGTATAATCTAGTAGGAACATAATTAAATCATACACAGGTATATCTATAGAATGTGATGAAACAATGTTGATACAAAAGTACATGTTTTTGACAAGTTAATGCCATGTTTAAGGGAGGCGGGTGGCCAATTTGAAGTGTCGAGCTAAGATGGTGTATAAAGTTAAAGAAGTATTCCCCGTCTACAGAACATCCGGGGATGAGAGTAACCTGCAGGTAATTTATGATAAGTTAGAAGTATGAAGGTATACTGTAATAGTATTAATCAGTTCCCATTAAGAGAGTATTATAGAGGAAACCTATCAAAGTTTACAGTCAGAACTCGTATCCTTTCGAGTTTCAATCGCGCAGGAATTCTCAAGGCAAAGCCGCGTGAATTAGATGGCGATTCAAACGAAATGGGATCGAGCACTGACTGTAAACTTGAATGGGTTTCTGAATTTACCTCACCCCTCACATTGACTAATTTGCTAACATTTGTGACACGATCCCGCATTGAGGTTTGAAAAACGCAGCTCTGATCTGTACGCTAATAATTTTTGTCCAACATTGGAGAAACTTCTTCCCATATGAACTAGAAAATGAAAACCATTATCCCCCCATTGAGTATCATTTCTAAATACTCCATGGGCATTGAGCACAAGTTCCCAATGTTAAGTCTATCGTGAAAATAATACCAGGTGGTAGATAAAATTCATGATAAATATAACATTACCTCATTCACGCTTGTCGTCATGGGATTCTCTTTGGTCGTCTCTGGCATAGTACTTGTCTCTGCTGCTGTTGACCCAGCTATCGTTGTGACTGCTGCTTGGGAGGTAGTTGGTAACTCGGAGGTTGCTTTTGTGAGATGGGTGGTTGGTGGTTCTGTGGTCGGTAATGTAACAGTGGTTGTTGGTAGCTCTGTGGTTGGGGCTGATTGTGTGGTTGTTGGTGACTCAGTGGTTTGGATTGTCGTGATTGGGTCAGTGGTTTGGAGGGGTGTTACTTGGATAGTAGTTGGTAGATCGGTGGCAGTGGTGACAGATGGGAGCGTGGTGGTTCCCTCTGGTGTCGTCCGACCCTCTTCCGTAGTGTGCACCACTTCTGTTGTGACGTACATAGTGGACGCTCTTGCTGACGTCACTTCCTGTGCGGTCGTCACATCTGACTCAGTCGTTCCAGGCGATGTGACGATACTCAGTATAGTGCTACCGGCTTCGGTCGTTTTAGAAACACTAGCGGTGCTCGCTTCTCCAGCAGTGGTATGTTTAGCTGTGCTGACTGCTGCCGTAGTTGGGGAATACGTGGTGATATGATCAGTCGTGGGGATGTTCTCACGTGTGGATATAACGTCCTTGACCGTGGATGGCGCGGACGTACTCGGGATTTCTGTGGTCAGTCGTTCCTCGGTGGTTACAACAGGAGCTGTGCTTTCAGTAGACGCTACCAAAGCCTCAGTGGTAGGCTTCCCCTCGGTCGTGGGGCTCCTGAATGTAGCAGTCATCGTTTCGGTTATAACTTCACCAGAGTCATTCAGTTTTCCTATAGTATTTCCAGGAACAAGGGTGACATTGTCTGTGTCCTGCGGACGGGCCATTCGGTCGTTGAACACATCCTCATCTATAAGACCATCCCCATCATCGTCGATCCCATTCTCGATCTCCTCGTCGAACAAACCATCGCAGTCATTATCAAAGAAATCTTCAAATTCAGTTTGCAGGCGCAGACAGTTTTCTTTGTAAGTCAATGGTCTGAGTCTCTGGCCGAGTATTAAACCGTAGGACTCCTGGAACTTCAGTCCGTATAACATGGCACTGAAGGTCACATTGGGGTCGGTATGTGTTAAAGAGTAGGTGCCATTCGCGATGGATAAAGTCCCTACAGATATGGGGAAAGTCGGCACGGAAACCCAGCCCCAGAATAAATCATCGGGTGTTATGGCTAGATTGTTGAGTCTCAATCCGGTCACCTTGCTTGTTTCACAGGCAATATTCACGAAGTTACTGAATGAGGTCTGGCCCGAACGGGTTGAGACCGTCATGAAAGTGTACAGATTTGTGTACTGTGTGGACGGTGGTACAAGCGCCATGAACGGGTCCGAGTTGCGGTAGTTGTCCACACTGTGCGACTTGCAGAACTGTGCCACGAGCACGGCGCGACTTGTCATGATGACCAGGGATGCCGCCGATGGACTCTCTATGTCCACAAAGCGCCTGTCGTTGAGCACCAAGCTGGTGGCTAGGACAGAGTCTGGATTGTCAGGGTCTTCCCGAACGACGCGTACCTGGGTGCCCTCAGTGTGACCTGTGGAGGGAAGGAGATAGATTAGTAATAATTACCAACAACTATTCAAAGCATATCAGACAATTTGGCTTAAAAATTAAAGTCCATGTCATTTTCCTGAAAATTGAATATGGTGATCTCTAAGTATTGTAGAACAGATATCTAACTTAAATATCAGGAATCGGGGGTCACCATGCTAGTATGTGTATGTATTTATCCTACCCCTAATAAAAAACTCCATAGGCTTAACATTGGGTCACTGTATTCGGTCTGGAGTTCAGAAAAATGAAAAATATCGCTCTAGTGGGATACACTTGACAAATGACGTCATTTGTTAATGTAGGAGTAATTTAGACGGGTGGGGTAGGATAAATTCTAAACCAAACTCGAGTTAGTTGTGTCATTGTTCAGCGCACTCCAGCAAGATCGCGTATTACTGCTCTCGGCTTCGCCTTGCACAGTAATACGTGATCTTGCTGTCGTGCGATAAACAACAACACGACTAACTCTTGTTTGGTTTTATTCATAGTATATGTATGTGTATGTATGTATGTATGTATGTATGTATGTATGTATGTATGTATGTATGTATGTATGTATGTATGTATGTATATATATTTATATATCAAGGTCCATCTATTATGATTTAATCTGAAGCATCCGGTTAAACGAAGGGAACGTGTCTTACCGACGATCCTAATTATGTCACCACCTGTGCGGTTGGCGATAGGTACAGTGTAGAAGCTTGTGCCCCATGTTGTCACAGGTGGGAGGTTCTCCACCAGGTGGTCGCCCATCTGTTGACGGCCGATGGAGGTCCACTTGGACCCGGCCACCACAGACACGGGGCGGCTCGCGGTGATCCGAGTTCCCGTCAGGTCCTTGTAGAGTTTACTGCGAACCTGGACGGGGGATGAAAGGTTTTACTGTTATAGTATTATCATGAAACGTCACGAAATTTCATATGGTTGTTTATATGGCTACGCGGAATAATATCATGAAGCGGAGCTGAGTCATATCTGTAGCGGAAGACCACGAATGCCATGTAAACAATTATATGGAATTCCGTAATGTATAGATTTTATCCTATCCTAGCACATGTTTTTAACTTTATATGTTACCCATAAATGTATCTATGGTATAGCCATGTCCTACAATCACATGATGCTCAGGATATAAATGTAGTTCACGTATACAGTCATTCACCAATTTGAGCAAGTATAATTGAACAAATTGGACGTTAAACTACCCAAATAAACAAACCAATTTGAGCTCTGTACTTCATGGACAGGACGTTAGATAACAGGATACGATTGGAGTAAACTATTTAATGTCTTGTCTGCAACCCGTCAGCATTCAATTTTGGTCTGAACATAACTAGCGTACTTGAGGCAGAGGCGACGTGGATCCTATGTTATTCAAGCGAAATAGTGTCTCCCCTAGTGAATAGGATAGCAACCAAACTCATTGCCATTGTGAATACCCTTCTGCCGCCCTATACCGCCTGGGAATGTACCATCGGGTATCAACTTAATGGATCTGCTGTACCGCTGCCAGTATACCCTACTGTCTGTATTTCAAAAATATCCATTCACGGATCATGATTGAGTTGGGACTAATTTACCAAGCAACATTAACGGCGAATAGCATCTCCCAACACGCAGAGTGCCAATAATGCGGAGGCCTGGAGGGTGGCCAGTGCGTGTGATGTTTGTGAATCAGTTTACCGTACCGTCAGCGGTCCCCCTTTCATTGGCAGTGCCTTAAGGTGAATAATTAAGCCTGCTGTTTGCAGACTGAGTCTCCCGCGAGACACATCGGCGTTGTTGTGTCTATCAGACCGGTGTTCGGGCACGCACGTCGCACACAAAGGACGAGCAGCTCGTTCTGGAGAACAGAACCTGCTGTGCACTGAGCTGCTCGCGTCAACATGTTTACGGCGGAAAATGCATCTCATGTGTTTAATACAGGGTTTACTAACTTTCACTTTTCAGTAGGGTTCCAATCTTTTCACCCATACCAATGACATGTCTTCAACCTTTACAACAAATTGAGAACATTCATGTTATTGAGGCAGATTTCACCAATGAAGTAACTATTGGTATGCCTATATTCCAGAAACGGTTGAATGTTGCCTTGGAATATCAAGAAAGTGGCTTTGTTCAACCTAAACCTTCAACTAATGGGTTGTGACTGTGCACATCTCAGGAAGCTCAATGTTCGCATAAGATATTTCCAACCGTAAGATTGACTAATATGAGGGAAATCTAGGTTAACTGGTATCCCACCTCTGAAGAGTGGATAACTAACTATAGGGAACCAGCCTTAGATCTTAATTTCAACCTGTTTAACCTCCCCTATACTGTAAATCGCGTTAAACAGTAAGAGGGGGTTTCAACCTACTACGAATTTGCTCGCCAAGTTCTACAACACACGGTGATGCGGTACGATGAAAAATCCAAATCAAAGGTATCTTACATCCTCAAACATATTTGAATTTCGTGGCACGTCGCAGCACGTCGTAGCCTTTCGGTGGCCTATTGCAAAGCTCAGCGAGGCACTACGATGTCGGCGACGATGGCAACGCATGTCATTGACATCTAGCGTGTCGGGAGGTCTATCGCAGCGCGTACGTAGTCCGTCGTAGTAGGCGTAAGGCTCGTCTTAGACAGTGGTAAGACATTGGGGATCACATAGCATTGCTTAACCCTTTAAGGACGAATGATGCCTTGAGGCATCAAACTCTACAGGCCGAATGATTCCTTGAGGCACCAACCGGCCCAGGCCAAATGATGCCTCAAGGCATCATTTCTCTTAAACCTATAAAATTATTTTTGACAAGGAAATAATTCATCAATATACATGAAATCTTCAGAAAATGTAGGTATGATATTAAAGTTATATTAGTAAGCTAAAATAAGTGAAATATTATTGATTACCAATAATATCACGTGGTGGAACATCAAATTTGGACTTTATCCAAAATGTGTTAGTCCTTTAGATATACACTATCGCAAGCAGCCGTCCTTATGGTGACAGCTCTGCCACAGGTGGCCGTCCTTAAAGGGCTAGATCGTGTGAAATTCCCGACATTCTCTCTAGAACACACTGCTCAGAGTTCCTCCGTCTCAGAGATTTGTTCCCGTTGCAATATAACCCTGGCTCCCCAGTAAAACACCCAAACGCAGTACCATCAAACATTCAGCCTGACAGAATTTATAGCAATGGCATCTATTTCTTCCCCGGTAAGTTTCAGTTTGCCCAGCAGATCTTAACGAAGCAGAGTACCATTGTATCAGGTGTCTTTCCGAAATGCTAATGTTATGTACAGATAGTACATATTGTTACAACGTTTAAGGGATCACTTCATTTGAAGATTGGCGTTAGGATAAGTGTTATTTATAGCAGCTATTTCCCCATACTTGATCTTTGTTCCAGTTCTTTTTAAGCAAAAGCGATTTATGACTGACATTTGTATTGGCGTCGCTACCGCGTGTGGATGAGAATACTAGTTGTATAATATTTGATTCATGTGCAATGACAAAACGAGGTTATTTGTTTACCGTCTTATAAGGGGGTATGGGCAAACCTGTCATGAGGAAATTGCCCATAGGGACTAAAACAGTGAAGGGAAATAGCATTCGTTTCATCATGGGCTCTTAATAACGCACATGGAGAGGTAGGCATGCACTTTCATTGTGGTTGATATACATGTACATGAAGCCTTAAGTGGAATTCACACGGTGGGATTCATGCACCTCACAGGGTTCAAAATCTCACGAGATTCTGTCCCTTGTTTGGTGTAAATGTCGTCAACAATTGCAAGGGAAAAAACATGTCTAAGGGAAAGGAAACCCTACAATTTAGACGAAGAGATTGTGTTCGAGTACAGAATCTCAGCAGGATTTGTCTCAGAGGTACATGAATCCTATCGTTTGAATCCCACATAAGGGATATTGTGGCACAGGTATGAGTATCTTTTCTAATCCTAGTTAAACCTACCAGGAAGGTGTCATACTGCAATAGTTCCCGTTCCAGTGTGTTCCCGTCTATATCATTCTCAATGCCCTCAATGTCAACGACTTGGATATCAGGAAAGTGGACCTGTATATTGACGTCCGCTTCCTCCTTGGAGGCGATGATGAAGCTGCTGGGGCCCTGCTGCTGCCCCGTTGTCCTCCCGTCAAACACGTAGGACATGACGACGTACTCATCTCCCAAGGAGCGCTCCGGCAGCACCAGGTAGGCGTCCGACGAGAGGTCGTTCAGATTGGCCGCTTCTACGACGACAGGCACGTCCGATTGCACGACCACCACTGTACGAGTAATGCCAGTTTGTAATTTATTATCCATGATGTACATAGTACCAATTGAGAGAGACTCAGTAAACCATTACTCATTGTTTAAAAACTGTCAGATACCATAGCTATGGTATGCGGACTCAAAAATTGTGGTATACGCCCTCAAAGCCCTGGTATATGGAAAAATAGTACCGTTGTGCTATATAGCAAAAAAATAGTCACTAGTGATATACCCTTTAATATGGCATTTCCTTGGTTTAATCTATCAGATACGATGGATAATGAACACAACAAACAATGGTTTGGCGGCTCTGTAAACCACTTGAGTTTGACGTCGAGGTACACTCTCTGATGCTTATGTATTACTACACATCAACCTCTCTTAGTTTACAGCTGCCTGTCTACAAAACCATCGTTTATTGTCTACACATATATGAGGAGCAAATGGTATATTCAACATTGATGAATGAGCATGCAATTGTAAATCAATAACAATTAAAAGCTTTTAGATATATTCAGTCTAAGAACCATTCTCTGTAACCCACTTGCACCCAGTCAACTTGCCATTTCTGCAACTACCTGAGTCTAGGATCCAAACATATCAAGCACCAGTAGGTCAATGAGGCATTTCAGTCTCAAATGATTGGTTATGGTCAACTGGGCACACCTCTAAGACCCTGAGACACTGGCCCTCTGCTCCTTTTACAATATCACAGTAAATAGGACTACTATTTAAATTGTCATAAAATGGGCTTCAGACATACTTATTTAGGTCCTATCTTGCACTCTTACTTTAAATTCCTAATATCTCACTTACTTTACTGTGTATGATATTAAAATATATACAAATTGTTTTAACAAATTTGACAGTAGAGTTTTGAGTTTTCAAAAATGCTTCGATAGGTGGCAGCACAGAACTATTGGTTGTGTAGGCAGTATGACGAGAGATATGATTACCATAGTTTTGGGAATATCTAGACACATAATACCACATTGAATGCATCCCTGACATCAGGAGCTTTAATTTGATACCTAGTACACGAACCTTTCATAGTTTCTATTAAGGTTCATCTTATAAAACTAAAACAAAAATCCTAAAAACGTTTTTGCTGATACGCGCGGTGATGAGAAACAAGTTGTTTTGCTGAGAGGCCTAATGTATATAACATTACGAGTCCTCGTTTAGTAACAATTGCTCAACTAAAACAGTGGAGTAGTACGATTACATCTTTTGAAGTTGAGGCCGTTTTCCATAAGATGAAGTTCATAGTCAACATAGTCGAAGGAATGCTCGACCCCGGAGCCTGGTACCACGGTGAGGCTGACGTCCGGGTAGTCGGAGTTTGGGATGGCGATGTTGACCGAGGCCGTCTCGTCTGTCGCCGCCGTGATGAACACCTGTAGGGGCCAACAGTCAGCAGGGCGCACGTTTATCTTATCATGGCAAAAACAGAATTTATCATCAACCGTACACTAAAGCGCCAGGGAGCTGTTTCAAAAGTCGGGAGGGTGCTAAACGAGAGTACTCATCGCCAAAGCGAGAGCTAACAAATGGAACTTTGAGGCGTCTCTGTCGTGATGGAGGTGCCGCTCACTATTGGGTATTGGTAGCGGTTTCGCTGCCGCTTTGATTCAAAGTGCCGCTCGCTGTTGCGGCCTCCTGCTTTCAAAATGTGACGTACCGCTGGCGAGACCTCACTCGACTTTTGAAACAGCTCCCAGATCCACTAAGGCGACCAAGAGAATGTGTCTGCGATCCATGCGACTGTGCCAACCCCATCCGATGATATTCAATATATTGAATATTGTCACAAGGCATTTGCATGTCCATGCGAACGTGTGCGAACGTGTGCGAACCCAAATTCGCATGGAATATCGCCTTAGTGGATCTGGCGCTTTAATAAGGCCTGGCGTCCACCGACTACGATAGAAATTTAGACCTACTGATATGGCACCGATACAAAAAGCAAATATCGGAGACATATATCGGGAAGATGCAAAATCGTAGACATATGTCTAGACATGCCAATTCACCACGCATCGTAAGGGGTAGACCCCCATTTTGTATCGGTGCCTAATCGCACAGACATGGTCAATAGCCCCGATATTAGGTGACCTTCAGACGCGATTTTGTTTTGTTTTTTTATCGGGAGGTAAAATAGCAAGTAAATCTATCCGTAGTTCCCGACTGCAGATCGGTGCCAAGTTGTCGGCCAATGGAAACGAGCTTTAGTTCTATATGGCATTGTCCATTACCACAACAGTGTTGTAACATATTGTAATCTTTGAACGTGATTATCACCACGGACGATGCCCTTTGCCGCCCATACTGTATCTGACCAAAACAAACCTCACCAAACCCCGAAGATCACAGTATCTATAGGAAAACAACAAACACAACACAAATAGTTGTAAACTAAGCGCACTTTACCAATTATTGGCCATGGACATGCCATCTGTGAATGACATCAGCACTTATTACACTATTATAACATACCCCGAATGAAGCAAACACTCCATCGAAAAATCTGATACATTTTCAGAGAATGTGCCTCTAGTCTTTTATCGGAAGACTAAATCCCGATAACAGTAAGGTGCCGCGAGCGATTTTCAGTAGCATGATACGGAATAAGTGATAACGTAACGTACATGTGATAGGCCCTGCGCTACTTAGTTGTACGATCGCTGTTATGTTGTTATCATACACGTCAATATGTATTGAGAAACCTATCGGCTCGTGTATACATACTTCCACTTAACATTGTAGAGGCCACAGATATTCGTTTATTACTGTCATTCTAATTTGAGAGATGGTGGACATTGCGATCGGGGCATGCCAAATTGAATTTCATGAATTAGTTACCGGGGCATTTCATGTTATTTTTAACAATATTCCATATATCTAAAAGAAGAGGAGAGCATTCCATACCTTCTGCCTACATGATTCTTCAAGAAAACGGTTTTCAATGAAGGTCACCATGAATTGGGTGCCTGTGTGGTCGACATAGTCCTGGTCTGAATGAACAACAAGATGAAGGAAGACGGCGAGGAGTAGGGGTGGTCCAGGGGAGCCCTGCCACCAAAATACCTGCAGTATACAAAGATTGGTATTCCTTTATCAGTAAACCTATTAGAAATATAAACACTTATCTCACCCCTCGTAATTTTGTTCCATAGGCTTAACATTGGGAAATCGTTCTCCAGGCCCTTATGATTATTGCAGTCCGTTCTCCATGGTCTGTATCCTGTGTGCCATGCAGTCTTTTAGTGTGTACACAGGGGTGAGATAAATACAGAAAGCACCTCGTACTGGTCAAAGTCATTGTTCTCCACAAATTTAATGTGTTGTGATATGGACGAGGCGAACACTGAGTGAATATCATGTAGTGTTCAAATGAGAACAATGACTTTTACCAACACTTGTGGGTTTCATCTTTGATTCTGAAGGGGACGATTAATGGCAATACTACCGAGAATTCATATCTAACGCTTATTCCATTGTAGATTAAGCACTGGAATAAGCATGTGGATGACATCTGAATTTAAATCAAATCAAACAAAGATTCACGGTAAATTGAAGTTACAGTTCTTTTCTCTAACTAAGATTCTTTTTTCATTAATATCATATGTAGGTAGAGAAAACATATTTGATCAGTGAATTAAATTGCCATGTATATAGTTGTATGCATTTAGCAAATATCACCATGGTACCTATAGTTTTCTTGGTTACAGTATTTGACCCAATAGATGATTTGAGCGATAACATTGCTTTGGATATGTCCTGAAAACATTATGAAATTACATTGATTATTGAATGGTCAGAAAATTCCCAGGACAGAAAGGGTTAATTGTAACCATACACACACACATATATATAGCACGATATATGTAAGAGACCTAATATACCATGCTACAGCTCATATCGTAGTGATAAGCATTATGATTTAACCATCAAAAAAGTATCTTTATACAATTACCATTTTCCTCATTGTTATCCACTCCGGGATCCTTTTAGCGGTGCCCAGTCGAAGATTGTTGCTGGCTCTTGGCCGTAGACACGTGGTTAAAGATATCCATGGTTGAAGATGATTCTTCTTCAGGCACTAATCCGCATGACGTTTGGTTCCCAAATGCCCTGCAACGTCCCCATACTCAAAGAGTCGCTTATTAAACTAGACGTCAGCTATAACGGCTCCATTGTACAATTCCTAGAGTAGTGTCTGCTATATGAGTCCCGGTACAACTTGAACCATGTTCGTCAAGGTACCTGAACCCTGCACGGTAGACTTAAGGCTTGAACTCGCACACAACCCTTTAATCAACGGAATACGGCATTAACGCGCCCGTCCACCAGGTGGAGCTATTGATCAGTAGGCGGGCATCGGAGGCGCCGAGGTATTAAGAAACGCGGTAATAAGTGGCTCTATTATTGATGACCTGTGGGGCCTCCAGGCAGGCAGTGAGCAGCTCCTCCAGGGACCTGACGTCAGCAGGCTCAGGGAAGGGGCCTGCTGCAGGCTGATGGAAGGGCTGGACGTACTGGAATTGCAGTAGGTTGGAGGGATGGGATCTCAGTAGGTTGGGGGATGGGATTACTGTAGTTTGAAGGGATGGGGTGTCAGTAGGTTGGAGGGATGGGGTGTCAGTAGGTTGGAGGGATGGGATTTCAGTAGGTTGGAGGGACCGGATTTCAGTAGGTTGGAGGGATGGGATTTCAGTAGGTTGGAGGGATGGGATTACTGTAGGTTGAAGAGATAGGATTTCAATAGGTTGGAGGGATAGGGTTTCAATAGGTTGGAGGGATGGGATTACTGTAGGTTGAAGGGATAGGATTTCAATAGGTTGGAGGGATGGGGCTTCAGTAGGTTGGAGGGATGGGATTTCAGTAGGTTGGAGGGATGGGGTTTCAATAGGTTGGAGGGATGGGATTCCTGTAGGTTGAAGAGATAGGATTTCAATAGGTTGGAGGGATGGGGTTTCAATAGGTTGGAGGGATGGGATTACTGTAGGTTGAAGAGATAGGATTTCAATAGGTTGGAGGGATGGGGTTTCAATAGGTTGGAGGGATGGGATTACTGTAGGTTGAAGGGATAGGATTTCAATAGGTTGGAGGGATGGGGCTTCAGTAGGTTGGAGGGATGGGATTTCAGTAGGTTGGAGGGATGGGATTTCAGTAGGTTGAAGGGATGAGATTTCAGTAGGTTGGATGGATGGAATTTCAGTAGGTTGGAGGGATGGGATTTCAGTAGGTTGAAGGGATGAGATTTCAGTAGGTTGGATGGATGGAATTTCAGTAGGTTGGAGGGATGGGATTTCAGTAGGTTGGAGGGATGGGATTTCAGTAGGTTGGAGGGATAGGATTTCAGTAGGTTGGAGAGATGGGATTTCAATAGGTTGGAGGGATGGGATTTTTGCAGGTTATTTAACGGATTTCCATCAGAATGGTGGAATCGGCCCTCATAAGGTTTCATATAGAGAAAACCTATGAACATTTAGGGTCTGAGTTCATATCCCATCCAGTTTGAATCATATGGTAATTCACAAGGCGAAGTATGAAACATGTAAGCCGCGTGAATCACATAGAATGAATAACGTAGCGATTCAAACGAGATGGGATCGAGCTCTGATCCTTAACTTGAATAGGTTTCTGAATTTATCTCTCCCTTCGCATTGACTATTGGGCCAACATAATCCCCCATTGAATATCTTTCCTATTAGTCAATGGGCGTTGGATATGAGTAACCAAAGTTACGTCTATGGGGAAAAATACCAGGGGTGATGTAAAGTTAACAAATTATTCTTAGAAATCTCCTTTTCACGTGTTTTGGACCTTTTACAGGTTGAATGGATGGACTTTCTGCAGGCATATGGAACGGTATGTCTGCTGTTAGAAGGGATGAGCATATTCTGTAGGCCTGTTGAATAAGCTCCCTGTAGGTTTCTCTCTTCTCTTTTTGATGATGATGATGATTTCTATTAGGGTCTAATTAAACATACAATATTATAATATCCCAAGCATGACCTGGCCGATATTCCGCTTGGTCCCTCCTAGTTGAAGGAATTGTAAAGAGAAAGTCCAGTGCTTCAACTTGTCTCACCAAAATGCTCATATATATTTCAAACACGTTTAAAATAAGAATCTTATGTGATTCTGTACTTTGGTAGGGGTAATTGTCGCCGAAAATTACAGGGAAACACGGAAATGTGACCCTACAATCCAGACGAAGAGATTGTGTTCCAGTGCAGAATATCAGCAGGATTTGTCTCAGACAAACGCCCTGTGAGATACATGAATCCCATCGTGTGAATCCCACTTTAGCTCTCTCCATAGACTCCTCTCTGCCGAGCTTACCTACTTACATATTGCTGGAGAAGCTTACACATTCAGTGAATGTCTATAATCAAAGACTTGGCCAAGTCTGTGCTAAGGTCTCTAACCGATCATCAGCCATAGGCCCGGCGTCCACCTACTACGATATTGATCCGATATGGTCTACGATGCACCTCCCGATAAAAAATCTAAATCGTGTCGGAAGGTCCCCTAATATCGGGGCAGTTGACCAAGTTTCTGCGATGAGACACCGTTAAAACCCGCATACAATGCTTGGTGGATTGGCATGTCTAGACATGTCTGCGATTTTGCACCTTCCCGATGTGTCTCCGATATTTGCTTTTTGTATCGCGGCCATATCGGAAGGTCTAAATTTCTATCGTAGTAGGTGGACGCCAGGCCTAAGAGTCGAAGCACTGATTAAAATGTCCGGACTACAATGAGACAGAGTAAGGGATATCTTTTTATAGAACCAACATTGCAAAGGGTGGAATGAATCTCCGAGACAGTGGTTTTGTAAAAGGCTGCACATCCATTATTGATAGACAGGTGGGATTCGAAAACACATAGCATGAATAAGCAATACACGCAAAGGAAATACAAATCAGATTGAAACAAAAAGTAACGAAGGGGTGGAATATTTTGTAATGCAGATTTCTAGACGAATGGTTAAACCTGCAGACTCAAACGAAGTAGTTCTATACTGAATGTGAGGTTTGACGTGGCATAGCAAAATATTTGTGCGTCTTCGTCCCACTGCGATGTGACAACGAACATTTTTTTCGCACCTCGGCGTTTTGTAACAAAACCCCTATGGAACGAAAAAATTACAAAAATAGTTCTATACTGAAGAAATTGAGCCATTGGCAAGTTTTGAGACTAGACTTACCCCCTAGTGGGTATAGGAGAAAAACCCTCGCTGGGTAGACTGGTTCCCTGCCCCAATGAAATATGGGACAGGTAACGCCCAGCGAGAGCAACGTGTGATCGATCTTGAACTTTCGCTGGTCCCCTGCTGATTTGCAGTGGCAATATATATATATATATATATATATATATATATATATATATATATATATATATATATATATATATTTATATATATAATATCATGGAACCAATTAGTGGTAGAATAATGTATGGAATAATATGAACAATAATTGACACGAAGGCGTGGATGGCGGAATAATTAATAAAACAGGGTTTATTAAAAAGGTAACATTGGGACCTTCCCCTGCCTATACATCAAGAATTACAGGTAAGCTAAAGCTTGAAGCCTGAAAAGTAAGATTAAAAATGAACTGCTCGGTTGCGCAAATCACAGCGGAATGAGTATTTGAAACCGTCACCAAGTAACCTCCGGTTACCGCATCAGTAACCGGGATACCTAGAAGAGTGGGTGTGACGCCCAAACAACAACAACAACAGCGACAAGACCGCAGTGAATATTTGCGGGGGTTATATTGGTTGATAATTTATATTTATATAAGCATGGTTATATAGTAATATATATATATATATATATATATATATATATATATATATATATATATATATATATATATATATATATATATATATATATGTATGTAAAGGATAATATTCAACAAAGTAATAGCAACCTTTCAAAAAGATAGTTTATTAGAATGCTTCTATAAAAACCAGAGTAGTACTAACTGAACACTGTTGCACATGATGCACCAGAAGAATGGCGGGGTTACTCATAATGCACCAAAAATGGCGAGCGTTTCTGGCCTATTATATGAGTTATATTTTATGGGCCAGGCTTCCAGGATAGTCGCTGGGGTGCAAAAAGGAGAAGCCCCTGGCGAACTTGAATATTTATACATTTTAGGAACTTTTTAAGGAGGTGTATGGAAGTCTATTACAATAGATAGATAGAGGTATTCCTGTTCATGTCACTATATACTCTACTCTCTATGTAGTATCAACATCAACTGTATTATTATACATTTATAGACGACGTGTTTTTTCTAGGTGTATGATAATAAGAAGACGCAGTTACTGAGCCGTGGGGATGTCGGTCGAGGCATTTTGTAACATACTTGTAGATGACCCGTCGGCGTATTCGAAGGGACGTATCTTATGGAATACAAAAGACCTCGAACGATCATCCCTACGGAGCTACATTTTCTATCAATATTACTAAGTTTCATGAGGATGATTGTCAGCGAAAGTTCTTATTTAAAATTATCATCAAGAAAGGTCCCATAGCATCCTCCCCCTTTTCCACAGCAGAGTTCAGTAAATAGATGGTTAACCACAGCCTTGGCCCACTCCTCAACACAGGAGTCTAAGCTGTGGGTCTTGTATACCTATACAATTCAACGCAAGGTCCTCAAGGGGGTCTTAAGCCCAGACTCTGGCATCCTTCGTTAGTGTATCTATTGTCTAGCCGATCGGCCGCTGGCGTGCAGCCTGCCATGTCAGATCGTTAAGTTCCCCTTCTCACATGGGCACTTTCCGTGCTCGTGACTTGATATGTAACCCGTCAACTCCCATAGGGATTTTAAGAATAGGAAGTTTTTTCTACATGTTTTACGAAGGCATAAACGTCTACCCCTACCACTTAGGGGGCGGGATTATTTCAGTTCCATATTGCAGATGGCGTTAATGAAACAACATTTTCTGATAAATATTTTCCTAGCCATAGCGTTTATCATTTCTCAGAAGAGATAGTTTCCGTGGCACCAGCATATGATAGGGGGCCATCCATAAAGTATATGCATACTGATGGGGGCCTGAAGGTGGTGGCTCAAACATTTTGGAAATTTTGCGTATGCTCCTTCTTTGTTCTATTGCGTGCAATATTGGGAGAGGGTGTGGGTAAATATAATTTCAGAAATTCTCCGCACATACTTTATGGATGGCCCCTAGTACCAACAAAATTACCAAACCACTATATGCTTAGGTATATATATATCTTCTAATTTGTGTGATTCAATAATGGCTTACTAGATTTATCGAAAAGGCTGCTTTTCAATCAAGAAAATAACTAGATAGATATTATCCAATTATAAATAGAACAAGAAATCTCTGAAGACCAAATCATCAAAATTACAAAAGCCATTGGCTTTACCAGTAAGGATGAGAATTCAAACCAAGACTATATCAATGATCGCAAGATGACAAAGGATTTTTAATCATTTATTTTGGGGTAAAACATAGTACAAAAAAATAGAGAATGATGTAAGTTTACATATATTCCTTTGAGAACTGTTCTCCGAGCAATATATTTGCCAGATAGAACACCAAACTACCTTGACCTGAAAGAAAATCAAACGTGGTTTGGTTCTTTAAAGCTGAAATGAAATTGGCAACGTTCTTTGATTGTGTAGGGGGTCGAATGGCGATGTGTTTTTTTTACACTAAATGACGTGGGCTTCCAGTCCCTGCTGTGTGGTGATTCGGGAGAGCCCGTGCACAGAAGTGCCGCGGGTTCTCTCTTGATTATGTAACTCAGCAACTGGGTCCACGGAAGGTCAACAGGTCATTCGCTGCGTTCTCACTGTGAAGACAGAACCGTTGGGGCCTCGTAGTATTGCGGTGTTCTATGACCTCTCGTATGTTGAGCTCAGGGAGCTGTTTCAAAAGTCAAATGAGGTCTCGCCAGCGGCACGTCACATTTTGAAAGTGAGATGCCAGCAACAGCGAGCGGCACCTCAAATCAAAGCGGCAGTAAAACTACTATCAATATCCCATAGAGAGCGGCACCTCCACCTTGACAGCGACGCCTCAAGTTGCATTGTTAGCCTCTCGCATTGGCGATGAGTATTCTCGTTTAGCACCCTCCCGACTTTTGAAACAGCTCCCAGATCCCCAACTTTGGTTGATAGTACGCAGCTCCTTTGTGTTGCTACTTGGCACCTGGTGCTAAGGTTCATAGAAGCTTGTTTTTTGTTTGTTTGTTTTTTTATTCAGTTGGAGGCAAGATACATTCGCCTAAATTGGCGTTCTTCCATGCATCAGCAATGTTGTTCCTAGGACAGAGCACAGCTCTCCCCTGGTGTATTGATATCTGTTTAACTCTAATAAAACCTTGTTTTATTAAAGTTGCTGTCTTTGGTCTTATGTTGTAGTTCGGCAGGCGTTTGGCCGGCTTCACTGCCCGCATATGACGTAAGCGGCCGCTAGACCGGAACGGTCACGGGCCGATCCGTTTGCCGAACTGCAACGTGATATTTTATATTTCGTCGCCGTTTTCCCCCCTTTATAAGCTGAGACATTTGAAATCATAAGCAGTTGGATTACAGCCTTGAAACTCTACGTGTGTGTTCGTGTCATCTCTCCACCAGATTTACAGTGGCGATCTTGCCAGGATAGGACGTATCCTGAACACCAGCAGGGTAAGTGTAGTTTGTGTGTATACGGTGGTGTATAGTGCATTATATTGTATGTATAATTTGGTGGAGAGGGTGAGCTCGGAACACAAAGAAGATACTTTTAAAAGCCTGTAAGTTATAACCGCAAAATTCACTGAGCGGTCCCGTCGGCGTTTGAATTCGAAATCACGAGGTATATCTCCGCAAAACTTGTAGGGTCGAACCACACCCACCCGTTACTATTGATCTACCGTGTCTGTTGGTATTTGAATAGGAAAATACAGGAAGTATCTCCGCGAAATTCGTAGGTTTAAACCGTCCGCCTCCGTTACTATTCAGCGTGTCTGTTGATGTTCGAATTTGAAAATACGGAGAATACCTCTGCAAAATTCACTGAGCAGTCCCGTCGGCGGTTGAATTCAAAAATATGTGGTATATCTCTGCAAAACTTGTCGGTTTGAATCGCACCCGCCCGTTACTACTGACTTAACGTGTCCGTTCGTACTTGAAATCTGAAAATACAGGAGTATATCTCCGCAAAAATTCACTGAGCGGTCCCGTCGGCATTTGAATTCGAAAATGCTGGATATATCTCCGCAAAACTTGTAGGTTTGATCCGCACCCTCCCTTACTACTGTCGTATTTGAATCCGAAAATACGGGAAATATCTCTGCAAAATTCGTAGGTTTAAACCACCCTTTTTTCGTTACTATTGAGTGTGTCTGTTGACGTTTGAATTTGAAAATACGGAGAATATCTCCGCAAAATTCACTGAACAGTCCCGTCGGCGTTTGAATTCGAAAATACGGGGTATAATCATGGTCGATCGTGCCGAGGAACGTCTCAACCTCGATATGAACATCTGCATTAGGCGTCAACTGGAACTCCATTCCAGGGGGTTTTCCAAGAACTGTGATGGTTCTGACACAGAAATACTGCGGGACTGGTTATCCATGGTGGAGGCCGCAATAACAGCATCGAAGGCCACTGATCCTCTCATTATAGAGATGGTCTTGTATTCGGCACAAGGGGCTCTATCAACATTCATACACGGCATTGTGTGCCGGCTAAAACCTGATGAGATTAGTGGGATGGGGTAAGAAAGGAAGTAGTAGAAGCTTTTCTGGGAAAGGAGGAAGAGCAAGCCCTCCACGCCCGGGTCTCCCGAATAAGGCAGGGAGTTGGGGAGGAAATGAGAAAATTTTGCAACCGGTTTCGGGAAGCGGTACGTTTAGCTTACACCCCGGAGCAATTAGATGAAACTGGCCACAAAGACCACATTGTGGAGAGGTCCGTGTCGGCACTCAATGATCGCGTGATCCAGGCCCACATTGACATGTCGGAGCCTAAGGATTTGGCAGCGGCATGCAACTCCGCATGCCTAGCTGCAAGATCGCTCGGGCGATTCGACGCAGAGCAAACTGAGGCCATCGAGGCCGCCTCCCTGACGAGACCAGGGAAGCCGAAGCAGGCCGTCGATGAGGCAAGCCAGGTACTCTGCAGCAGCAGATGAAGAGCTTTGAGAGGATATTGGAGGCCCTGGCAGTGCCACTGGCCCCTCAGCAGATGGCTGCATCTGTGCCATCCAGTACTCCCTTCCAACATGGAGCCGACCCCTATAACCATGGTCACCAAAATCCATACCAGGCCGGCCCGTACATGCAGGCCGCTGCAGGCATGCAGCCGAATGGGTACCCGCAGAGCGGGTATCAAATGTCCCAGTACCATCCCGGAACACCTGCTCCTATGATACTCAACATGTACATGGGAAAGGGGGACCTTGGTCAGGGCAAAGGCCGCGGGCATGAAAAAGGGAATGGCGGCAGCCGCAATGGCAACAAGAACAACAAGAAGGGACAGTCAAAAAGGGCCTCCCTCCCTTTTTGACCCCTGGGGTCAAATTGAAATCACTGTCAGGCCACGATATCCCTACTAGAGGGGTGGCCCTTGTAGGACTCAAGAGAAAACACATCCCCATGTATATAGCGGATAGTATGATGCACGATGTGCTTTTAGGAATAGATGGGTTAAGAATTCTAGAAGCTAGCATAGATTGTGTGAAGGGGTTGATTCGTGTCATGAGGGAAACGTACCAGTGGGCTGGTCCTCTATATGAGAGTGAGGATATGTGTGGGGTGCACAGTGACCTCGACAAATGGGCAGGGCTTTTCCCGAATGTGTTTTCACGTGATAACCAAATCCTTGGTCGGGCCCAAGGGGTAAAGATGTTTATCATCACCAAAAATGTCCAGCCGGTCCGTCAGCGGCCGTATCGGGTTCCCCTCCAGAAAAGACAGGTGGTGGAGGGAGAGATTAACAAATTGTTGGAAAAAGGGCTGATACGCCCTAGTTCCAGCCCCTGGGCATCCCTGGTATTGATAGTACCGAAACCTGATGGGTCCGCACGCTGCGTCAATTACCGCAGACTAACTGCCATCACAGTCAAGGATGCCCATCCGATGCCCGTAGTGCAGGACATCTTCGATCAACTGCAGGGAGCCGAGGTATTTACTACCATGGATCTGAAATCGGCATATTGGCAGATAGAGGTAGACGAGGACAGCAAGGAAAAGACAGCCATGGCAACTCACATGGGTCTGTATGAGTGGAATGTGATGCCTGCTGGTTTAAAGAACAGTGGGGCGGTCTGGCAGCGACATATCAACAAGGTGCTGGGACCATTCCTGTCCAAGTCTGTGCTGGTCTACCTTGATGACATCTTGATTTATTCACGGAACGAACACGATCACGAGGAACATGTCCGACAGGTTCTCAGGACCCTAGAGGAGAATAACCTCACAGTAAACTCTCAGAAATGCCAGTTCCGTGCTGATGAGATCAAGCTCCTTGGGTTCATGGTAGGGACCAAAGGGATCTGCCCGGATGAAGACAAGGTAGCTGCCATCAAGGAAATGGCTCCGCCTCGTGATGTGAAGGGCATCCGAAGGTTTCTGGGGATGGCTAACTACTATCGGCAGTGCATCCCTAACTTCGCAGAGTTGGCAGACCCGTTCGCCAATTTGACCAAGAAAAATGCCCGTTTTGAGTGGAACGAGTCGACACACTGTGCATGGGAGGGTCTGAGGGACACATTGGTGTCCAGCCAAGTCATGGCATTCCCAGACCTCTCAAGGCCATTTCAGCTATACACAGACGCGTCCGATCTGTGCATAGGAGATGATGAGGGTGTCGAACGCCCTATTCAGTACATATCCAAGAGGTTGAACCCCGCCCAAGAAAAATGGGCCACCATCGAAAAGGAGGCGCATGCTGTTATCTTCGCCTTAAACAAACTTCGGGTGTACCTCCAGGGGTCACAGTTTACCATTTTCACAGATGACAAGCCCCTCAAGTCCCTTTTCTTGTCAGAGGTGCAGAATACCAAAATCCAGCGTTGGGCAGTCCTCATCGCTGAGTTCGGAGCCCCTATAGAGTACCAACGTGGGTGCCACAACGTCCGCGCAGACATGTTATCGCGTCTCCCGGCCAGCGAGGCCACCCTACCCCGCGCAGAACAATCAGCGGTTACCCGTGGGCAGACCAGAGCCGTCGGCTTAGGTCCCCCGCTGATGTGGACCGATCCACATCTAGACAAAGCATCCTTGATCCGATATCAGGTACAGCTTCCCGAGTACAACAAGGGATTGGATGATCTGGACAATTACATTGTCTATGGTAATGTCCTGTACATGGTCGAGGCCCCCCACAAGGGAACCGGCTATCCCCGGATAGTGGTCCCACCTCAAATGACCCGAGACTTGGTCAGAGGTGGGGCACCAAGGTGTCGACAAACATAAGCATAAGTGGTACTACCCAGAGTCTTCCCCAATCCCAATCCCCCATTTCCCGGGAGAGATCGTAGGCATTGATATGATTGGGCCTCTTCCGATTTTGTCAAAGGGGAATCGATACTGCTTAGTGCTTATTGACCACTGTTCGGTGTGGGCGGAGGTGAAACCTCTACCTAGTAAAGGATCTGAATTGGTTTTCAGATACTTGCATGATGAGTACATCCCCCGGTTCGGCCCCCCGCAGATGCTAATCTCCGATCATGGGGCAGAGTTCAAGAACTCCCTCGTGGAAGGCTTCCTCAAGGGTTTGGGAACCAGGGTGTGCTTCACCTCTGGGTACCACCCCGCGACCAATGGGCAGACAGAAAGGTTCAATCAAACCCTGAAAACCATCTTGGTGAAGATGGTTAATGCCCGGGGAAATGCATGGGTGGACGTTTTGGGGCCCACCCTTGCGGCCCACCGCAACACTGTTTCGAACGCAACTGGGTTTACCCCTTTCTTCCTGCAATTTGGTAGGGCCCCCACCAAACCAGCAGCCAACCTGGGGAGTACAAACCCCAAGTTCTTCCCGAATGTGCTGGAGGACAGGGTGAGAAGTCAACAAGGCCCGATTGGATAAACGCCCCCGCGCTCCATTGTTTGCGATAGGAGACAAGGTGTTGCTCCACAAGCCCAATGCGGCCCCCCTCAACCCGAAGTTTGAAATTGGGTACCGAATACACCAGCTAAACGGCCCGGTAGCGGCGGGATGGGAGAATTCAAATTGCGAACATCGACCGATTGAAAAAGGACACCTCTGTGGGAGGAGAAGCAATCCAACAGGCGCTGCCTGTGTCCCAGCGGTCTCGGTTCTTGAAACAATACCTGCCGAACCTTCACCTACCCCGTCCCGAGGATCTTAGACATCCACTCCTCTGTGCACGATCTGGTCCTCCCTCGCATCAGCGGGCTGCGGTACCCGCAGCCCCTCATGCAATCCCCCGTCGTATGGTGATGCGCTGGCAGCCCGAAGAGCCGCTAACCTGGCTCAACCACAGTTCTGCGGGCGCGCCCTCCTCTGTGGACGGTCAGGCCGGTCTACTGTGCCGACCATCTGCCCTCGACAATCCTCTCATCCCACAGCTCCGTCGTGCAATCCTCCAACGTATGGTGATGCGCTGGCAGCCCGCAAGGCCGCCGGTCGCCCGGTCCCAGACGTAAACATTCAACCCACCCCTATCCGTCCATCACAATCCCCACCAACAGGGACCCCCGTGTCAACTGAGGCCCCCGCAGCTAGACCTTCATTGCGTGACCAGCCCGAGTTGTGCCCGCTTCTAGACCGCATTGATGCCGGTCCACGCCCCAATGCTAGCCGGTCGAACAACCCCACTGCACAACACAGGCCCTCTCCAAAACAAAGAACTCCTGCTCAGAGGCGCGCAAAATCAGTTCCTGCAACTTTACCCTGTCGTTCCTCCAGGCAGCGTGCGGACCCTCCGCACGTCCCAGCGTCACTCAGTAAAACCGATTCCAGTCTCATTCATCCACAAACCATATCCCCTCCTGCCTTAATGAACAGGCCGGTCACTCGTTCCAGAGCACCAGCCTTGCCTGTCCCGCCAGACCATACCTACACCGGCCCCTGTCTCCGTTCTGGTATGCAAACCACCTCCCGGCGAAAATAACCTTTTTCTTTCAGTTACAATATATTTACACCCGGTTTACTGTAGCCCATGTCTGTTCTTCTCCAGCGTACACTCGAGATGATAAGTACACTAACTTGGTTTCTGTTGTTGTCGACCCTAGTACTGTGCGTAACCTTCTCTGATTCAGATACCCTGCTGAAGAATGCTGGATCTCCACGTTAGGGGGTTTTTCATAGAATCAGCAAACATCATGCTCAGCCGAAACCGACAGCTGTGAACAGCTCGTTTGGAACTGTCTGCATTCAAAATCCAGCGGGGGTCGGCCTTGACCACAGGGAAAAGCAGCCGCATGCCGTCCTGCCGTAACAAGTGGGGCCTTGTCGACGCCATTGGCATCGCGGGCAGATACCTGGTGGGAATGGCCACTTCCAGAGATATGAAACAGCTACAGGGCTAAATAGACCAGCTGCGGGCATCAATTCACTCGGTGAGCCACCTTATGCTATTACTCATATCTATGGTAAATGCCTCCAGACTGTTTATTAGAGAAATTAAAGGATATAGTACAGCTCCAGAACCTCACATCAGCCCTGAACATCCATAGCTAAATTAACCACTGCCTGCATCTCCAGACGGCTAGAAATCCCTCGAACTACCCCGGAGCAAATTTCTTCCCCCCCATGTCTGGGGGTTAACTGATCTATGGTGACGGGTAGTACTGCGGCTCATTTTATCTTTCCAGAAGGCGGACTGACAAGAAACATCTGGGCCTATCAGAGGAATTGGAAGAGGAACCCTCCCCACGTCGCGTGGATTGACTTCCTACCTACCAAACAGACAAGGCCTTAGATGAATTTATGTTAGCCATACAAATTCAATGTATAACTATTGTTTTCTCTTTTGGGATTTTCAGCCAAAAGCTCACATGCAGCTGTTCTAGTGTTTACCCCAATGTGGGTACCAAACTGAGATGGTCTTTTTAATAACTAATTTCATTGTCTTGCAGTTCTAGTAAATTATGTTTGTAAATAATATCTATGCTGCCTATGCCAATGCAGTTAATATAATGTTGTGGAATTATGTTGTAAATAATATCCATGCCAATGTAGTTGGGAGCTGTTGTAGTTTTAGCTCTGGTGAAATTATGTTTGAAAATAATATCTATGCTGCCTATGCCAATGCTGTTAATCTTGTAGCTCCAGTGAAATTATGTTGTAAATGGTAATCTGTGCCAATGTAGTTAATCTATCAACTTAAAATTTTATTTTTCAAATACTTAAAAAGCTTGTGTTGGGAGCTGTTGTAGTTCGGCAGGCGTTTGGCCGGCTTCACCACCCGCATATGACGTAAGCGGCCGCTAGACCGGAACGGTCACGGGCCGATGCGTTTGCCGAACTGCAACGTGATATTTTATATTTCGCGTGCATCAGACCGGAACGGTCACAGTGCGTGGAGTTTGGCGGGAAAACACGCCCGCATCCGGTCGCCGTTTCCCCCCCTTTATAAGCTGAGACATTTGAAATCATAAGCAGTTGGAATACAGCCTTGAAACTCTACGTGTGTGTTCGTGTCATCTCTCCACCAGATTTACAATGTGATCAGGGGTTACCGGATCAACCGGTTTTCATCCTAATAATAAGCTAACCTGTGGATTAACACACTCACAGGGTAGCATAATAGCCAGAAATATATATATCGTCCTCTGAGGAAAGAATAGATTCAACTAGCGACTGCTACAATTGTATCCTATTGAAAATATATATTTTGTGTTATTGCTGGTTTTCCTTTAGGAGTGGACTTCTTTCTTCAGCTGTACTATGCTCTGGAGTGCGTGATTTCTTGAAGCAACATCGCTCACAGGTCATGTAAATTGCTGTCAGAATGGCCTGAAATGTAAGACAATATTGTTACCAGAAATACCATAAATGAGTCTGAGACACAGGCGTGTTGAATCCAATGTCATGTTTGTCATTAGGAATTTTGCAATAATGTAAGGTATTCAATACGTTTCATAAACAGGGATATCTGTATATCTCCAAAGGGAATCCCATATCATACAGAAGTTATTATTAAGCTGGATTAAAATTCATTTAATGTTGTAGAAACATCATAGTCTAAGACCTGTTATGCTAATTACTATGCACATGAATACAGAGAATAGGATATAATGAATTTGAGCAGGCATAGCAATACTATAAATACTTAATTAGGTCCACTGGGTCTCTTTCAAAGCTTTCGCTATTATGCATACCAATGATGGATTACTTACACTTCCAGTGATTATAAATCCCACGATTGTGCAAGCCCAGGGGAAGCCGAGGGCATCAATAAGGGCACCACCTCCAATAGGACCAAGAAAGGCGCTGTTACAAACAGAAGGGAAATAATTGATAAATACAATAAGGCTCAATATAGTATAATAATCCAAAATCTGAGAAAAAGTACTTTTTTTCAAATTTCAAATAAGTTGCGAGGCAAAAGCAATATAAAGAAACTGAAGACCTTTATTATTCACGAGATAATGTAATGAAGATCAAGTCCACTATTCTCACCCAAAACAGAATGTGCTGGTAAATATTCCTGAGATAAGTCCGTAGGTGCCCAGAGTGTCCGGCATACCTTTGTTCCTAAATAGATTTATGTATGCAGTTAGAGAGTCATTGTACAAAAATACACATAGCTTTTTTTTTACAACTCGGCAACTTAAGACTACCAGCTTCTCATATATATTGTTGTTTATCCTACCCCTAATAAAAAAAAACTCCATATGTTTAACATTGGGTCACTGTATTCGGGCAAGTATGCCGTAAACTGTTATTTATTGCACGATGGTAATAAAAAAGATTGACTAATCAGCGGCCCGAACATGAGCGACATCACACTAATGCTGTCTATGAATTGCTGACAACCTTTGGCCTTACTTGGCAATTTAGAAGCCACTAACTTCACTTGCTTGAGCAATTTGAGGGAATTAAAACGACTAATTGTTATAGAAAACCAAGTTCGAAAATAATGTGAAGAGTAGATAAAAGTAAATACAGAAAACAAGACAAACTCGGTATAGGTAATATAATTGGCATAATGGAGCTAGTGGAGATTGTATGGGACTTAAAGACTTACTTGGCTGCAGTAGCGAACAGTTGGAAGGTGATTACCATTGTGCTAATCCCAAGTCCCATTACCAACTGGGATACAATGACCTCCCAAAACTGTAGCCTAAAAATCAGAACAATTAGCGATAAATACACCGAGATCCGAAAAGCCTGGGATCATATGTAAATGTGAGTGGTTCCATGGAAATAATTCAATAGACTGCCTTTAGTGATAATGATAGGATGGTTTACTAATGACCTTCATTATAGTGACTGCTTATTGAAGAATTGATTTCATACTGTTCATGTTTACCTATGAGAATTATATTCTATTCTGTTTCTAGATACTATCTCTTTCTAAATACTATCTCGTAAAATATAGGCAATACTTGTGTATTAAATTGGTATCTACTTCTGGAAACAGCCAGTCAAATTCTAAGTCTAAGAGGAGGTGTTCACCTACTACGACTTTACTCCCGATGCGCTACGATTAATGCATCGGTGAGTTCTGCGACACACAAATTAATATCATGGCACAATCGCAGAGCGCGTCATCAACTAGTCAGGTTATGTTGCTGAACTATATGATGCACGCCAATGCGCTACGATGTTCTACGAAATTCAAACATGTCTGCACCTCATAGCGTGTCGTAGCCTTATCGGTGGCCTATCACAGAGCTCGGCGATGCAGACGCACGGCGCCGACATCGTAGCGCGTCGGGAGGTCTATCATAGCATGTCGTAGTGCGTAGTAGTAGGTGGGAGACATGTTTAATTGGATGATTTCACTTACATTCCTAGGTCGATAAGTGGGGATGGCCCCAGGAGGAGAAAGGAGAGGCCACCAAAGATGTATCCGACAATTAACATCCAAATGGAGTTGTTAGGCTGTGAATTAGACATAATAGTTTATTGATATGATAAATTGTAAATCGCGAAGACTTGGTATGAGATTTGTATACATTCAAGTAACATTACCAAATTACTTTCATTTTACAAGAGACTGATGGGACGGAATTACGTAATCTGCATGATTAATATAGGAGGAACTTAAGATTAAACATTTAACTGACCACGACAGGCAATCTGTAGTTATTATGATTTTTTTAAACAATATATACATATTTATGTACATAAAAGCAACTTACACTTTTATCCGCTGCTATCCCCCATATAGGTGCCATTACTGCATATATGCCAGGTCCGATTAAAAAAACCACACCATTCATTAAGGGTGAGAGGCCAAGCTGAAAATATTAATGAGCTGAAAATATTAAAAGAGCATGCATAAGATGCCTCAGACTGAGCAATAGATTATACATGCATATTGTCCCGCCGTCATTACGGTAGCCGGTAAGGGTGACATAAAACCCGAGTTTAAGAAGACAAGACACATCCAGTCCCATTCACCTCCGAAGACCAAAAGCCTCCTCTTTATTCCAGTATATATTCAAGTCTCCACATAGAAAATGGGCCAATGCGTATGAGCAGTTAATGTTTACATATCATCAGATAAGACTGCAGCAGGGGAATGAGATATCACCTCTCATTGTTTTAGAATTCGCCAGAGGCACTCATAACATGCAGTACATGTTGATAAAAGCATTTTCAGTGTTAATAATATTTTGTCTGCTATTAGAAATGTTCCCACATTGTCTGGGATACCAAGAATAGTCTTGCTAATACCTTCACAACGGTACAATATGTATATACGAATCACTGAGAGAAAAAACTATATAATAACTTCGATTAGCAGTGGAAGGTTGCTAGCATCGATCAGTCTTGAGAAGTGTCTCCATTGCTCCTTAACCCTTTCCCTGCAGCCCCCAGTTCCCCTGCTCAGCATTACACGGCAGGCATTTCCTGCCCAAACGACCCTGCTGCGGCAGGCACCTATTTTTGGAAATAGCAATGTCATGTGATGTGTCATGTGATTTAAGTAATTTACCTTGGTGACTGATCATATTTTCTTATACCAAATCAAAGGTCAATATGGCTCTTATACATTGTCAAAATTACTCTTAAATCAAACAATAATCTTTTTATCTAATGAATATTGAATAAAAGTATCAATGATGCCTCAAAGATGCCTAGAGGCATCTTCCTGCCGTAGCCAGGGGAATGCCTGGCGGCATCTTCCTGCTGTTAAAGGGTTGATATTAGACAGCCCTTTGAGACCCATATTTCTGTACTGAATCCTTTGATTGTGATTCAATATAATCAACGCCTTCTCAGATTATGGAAATGCGTCAATAAAATTCAGTAAAACCCCGCTTAAGGGAACACCCTCCATTCCGAGTAAATACTTATATATTTAAAAATATGAAAAAAGCAGTATTCTAGAGGACCTCAAAATGTAAGGTGAAAACTAAAGACACATTACCAACATACTCGTTGATGAAAAATACCAACTCTCATCTTGATGTAACCATGAAAGTCTGAATAAACACTCTTTAGGTAAAAAAAAAAATTAAAGGTAGAAAATAAAAAATAAATAAAGTGTCCCCTTAAGAGCGGTGAAAATAACTAGATAAAATTTCTGTTCCGAACTAATTACCCCTTAAGCGGTATGTCCCCTTAAGCTAGGTGTCACAGAAGCGGAGTTTTACTGTAGATACAACCGTTATTCTGTCCACACGAATGTCTCAAAGTTGATCACAAGAGTTGACCTCAGTCGTTGACGCACCTGGTTGTAGAGCACCGGGGAAAGACCAACATCTATGAAGCCGATGGCGCCGGAGGCACATATTGAAAGCAAGCCGCCTAGTAGGATTAATGGAGATGACAGCAGCGTAAGCAAGGACCCCTCCTGCTCTTCACTTTTCGTGTCTGTAACAACCCATGATAAGTAGTAAATGCTGGAGGAATCAATCTACTCAAATAAATGACATCGGTTAATGTGTATCTATCCACTGGAATTTCTCAAGACATCATCAACCCTTCATGCATTATACATTCCTTGTATTTTGTTATTAATAATTGTAATGGTCGGCGATGGAGGCAAAAACATGGTAAGGCGACACAGCGCACAAGCGTGAAGCAATTATTTTTATTCACCATTGTTTACACTCCTCTTTATCTCTGGCTCGCAACTTACATGCAAGCCAGAGTCTTTAGGTCCGTAAGTAAATCTTTTCGGGTAAATAGGGCTCTGTTTTTAGAAAGGCGTCCTCGCTCTGTGAGTCGGATCAACAGAATGCCGAACTGCATGCTGAAACCCTCGTCTGTGACGTCAGCACCACAGGTCTCGCGGATCCACGAGGGGGAACGAGACTTACACACGCATATCCTCCTCCGGTGGAACTGGCCGATATTACCCTTTTTTTCCAACTTTCTTTATTACCCTAATCGTTACATAATGAGTATCGTTAATAAGGAGATGGTGGTTGTGGAGGATTGTTGAGATTTGACATCCAGCTGGTCGCTATTCGGGGATGGAATCAGGAATGTACCTCTATCTGAATACGAGTATTCTAACAGATATCTGTGAAATGATTAACATAGAAATGTAACGAACTTAACCAGCAAGGTAAAATTTTAGTTCTCAATAGAAGAAATTTACTTATCATATAACTCACTTGAAGATTTTGGTAAGATGAAGATTGTGATGATGCCAACCAGACCTAAAACGGATCCGCTTGCCAAAAAAGGTAGGCGGAAACCACCTAGCTGCAATAAAGGTTCAAGGTTCTCATGAGAAAACACCTATCAATAGATTTTTCTAAGGATTTTATTAGATTGGAGGTGGTTTAAGGGGAATGGATGATGATTACTCCTTTATCCTACCTAACCTGATATAAACGTCCATATGCTAAACATTAGGAACTCAAATTCAACAGAGAATCTGGGGGTCTTATACATTAACTTTAACAACGGATTTTTCCTCCTTGAATGTAGGTACTCAACTCTACAACCTGATGGAGGTATTCAACATTGCGTTGCCTGATCATTGACTGGTTTATGATTCTCAACGCCTTGTTCTGGAGTTTTTGGAGTAACTTATAACATTGATTTACCTGATACAGCCATCCTCCTATAGGCGGGCCTACCATTAATCCTAGACCTGCGCATGTTTCAAGGATACCCTGCATATGATGAAAAGGTGAGACAATCAGTGATAGATAAGTGAAGAAATGGCAATAGTAAGTCTATTATTAGGGCCTGAATGAAGTATATAGCCTCAATACTTTCTCTAAATACTATGGAGCCATGGATCCAAAAACATCTCTTCACTATATCAAACTGTGACGTTTCACCGTATACCGCTTCATTGTGAATAGTTTTGCAACTTTATCAAACCATGTACTATTTAATTTAGGTGAACTGTTGTACATGTGTCGCTGTATTGTCCTACTGTTCTGTTGTATTAGTCCTACCGCTCTGTTGTATTAGATATTATATTTCTTCCGAGGAGTCACCACTAACTGATTGTAAAAAAATGAAAAAAAGAGAGATAAAAACAGGATGAAAAACCTGTTAAATTTAATTTGTTCTCATCTCATTAGACATTTTTTCTAAACTTTTCCCTAGGTCATTATGGCCTATTACTTTTTTTTTTATTACAGATGTAGTAACTTTCACTGTAATGTATTCACTGTAGTCCTGAAAGGTATCTGAAAAACTCAGCGTTGCCTGAGAGATGTAAGGTCAACCAAAGGAGGCAAAGTTGATTATAGCCATTGTAAATGTATGTAATATCAATGTGCCTGAACTGAATAAATAATCCTCTAAAAAAGATAGTACGTCTATTAAATCAGAGTAATGTGTGCGAGGATGGTTTAAGTAGAAATGGTTTATAGAAATATGATGTGTGGATACTCACGAACATAGTGGTGACCTTGTCGGGGAATGTTTCTGCAGTGATGGCGAGCGTGGCAGTTGTAAGAGCTGCAGCTCCGAGCCCCTCCACACAACGCACAGAGAAGCACAACACAGTAAAGGTTATCCCTGGAGGACTTGCACCTAGAAACCTGTGACATTATAAACAAATGAAAGATTTCAATCACCAGGCACTATATATAGACAGATATGAGATTCATATCGAAGTGGCAGACATTGGGTATTTGAGCTACCCCGAAACTACAATTATTACTGATACCTGGGACCTGTTTCACTAGTTTCGTGACATGTCTAGATGGCATGTAGATGGTGTGTCCGTTTTCATAAGAACTAAACATTAGACTTGCTTGCACTGTTGGTGCCGCTTTTCATGTCTGTCTAACACTTTTGTCATGAAACTAGTGAAACAGGTCCATGATGTGTAGATTTGTCTAATTCTTATGTTTGGGGTGTGTCTTTTCCTAAGGGCAGCCACTTGTGTTGTCACGGAACTAGACAACCCCAATGTCTGTATGGTGTCACAGACATGTCACGAACCTAGTGAAACAGGTCCCAGGGGATATCGGGAATGTATTGATGGGGGAGTACTCGAGAAACCAAGAAGAAGAAACCAACATGTTTTGGTCAAAGTCTTCATTCTCCACGGGTTTGATGCAGAGCAATATGAATGAGGCGAAGGCGAGTGAATATTGTGCAGCATTCAAACGAACTGGTGAATGATGACTTTGACCAAAACAAGTCACTTTCTGTATTTATCTCTCCCCTATGCACTAAAAGAACACTGGATATATGACATCATAGACAATAGAAAGCAGTCTTCTCCGGCGTTCACCCATCTACCAGGGCACAAAACTTTGGAGCCTATTAGAGGCCAAAACCCAAGTGACTGACTAAAAAGATACTTTTAAGCGAGAGGTTAAATTTGAAATAGAAGAAAAATGTATCTAAATTAACTGATTGTATGTGTACTGTTGTGAAATGAAAATCTTGCATGGAATGCTTAGACTATCTCAATGGGTCCGCTTACCCTCGATTTATCACTTTACCCCTTAACTATCTACTGTATTTTATAAATGTCATCCACAGATCTGACATTTGTCTGGAAGAACAATGTATACCATTGAAACAAATAAAGATCGCTTAAAAAACAAAAAAATACTGTAATACTCGTAGGAGAATGGGTTATCACTGTTATGGTCTTTGGGACAAAAATACCAGGGTTCAGATGAATGCAACTAGGTGTGACATTAATTCACGTTGGTAAATTACTGCATCACCTTCTATCATCACTTTCAATCACTCCACCAATATTACACTTCTATTCGCATACCACACAACACCATTTTACCAACCAGCCACCCTATTTTCATTGATTAATTCAATTATGATATTATCATTCATTAAAGAAAGTAGATATTTCATAATCACACATGTACAATCACAATCTTATCCTATTGCTTACTTTCATTATGTCTACCCACGATTCAATTCTATAGTGAGGGAATCATACATATCTTAGTAAGTGACTTATATCCACTTTTAGGTTTCTTCGGTACAGTCTAAGATAATCAAAGTAACAAGAGAAAGAGAAGGGGAGTGAAAATGAATACAAATACCCAAATATTATGACGCAGTATGCAAAAGAAAATATCCCTGCAACTGTCATGAAATTAGGCCCGATCTTGGTGAGCTGCAAAAGGAGAAAATATGAAACAACTAGTGAAAGGACACATTATAGAGGGTTTTCAAGAGAACTATCAAAGCCAAAGGACATAAGACACTAACGTTATATCGATGTGCAATCATCACCTAAGCGCACAATGGCAATTCACTTCTAATTATACAAAAATATTACTGTCTGCAGGTACTAAATGAGAAAAAATACTTACGAACTTTCCAAAGATTGGGGAGGCTATAACGAAGACCAGCTCATAAATACCGAAGATTAGACCTATTAACGTTGAGTCTAAGCCTTTACCCTTGGCCTGGAATAAATCAAACATTATGTATTACGGGTCCATGATAATCATATAAGAAGATTATTTCTGTCCAGAATGTCTTCCTTTTTTCTTTTTAGAAAACAAATGGGTAATTAATTCTTTTTGTGTGTCCAGAAGAACAGCCTTACCTCCTGAAATGAGGAGCTTCGTAATACAAAGCTAATAATGTCACCACTTCTGTTGGGTCTTAATTACCAATAATCATGCTTAATTGTATGAACATTCAGGTTGGTGGTCATACTGAAGTCATAGTTGAAATAACATTTTCTTTTTTAATTTGTGGAATACCGCTATGATAACGGTACGGTGTAGAAATCTCTATTGGCGAATACTGAACTATACAACAGCAAAATGTCTAGTCCTGTCTACAAGGAATGATAGTGCATAATATCTTCATTCTGTCACTGTGATGTCAATGCCGTATTGTATTTGTTTATATTATGTTATGGTGAAACTCATTATATATTTATGCAGCTACGAACATTAATAGTTTATGGACTGACATTAATTAGAGGAAAATATGAACTTGATGACATAAATGACTTATGTGTGTATAGTATTTTAGTGCTAAATACAGCTGCAAGGCGAATATAGCTTTTATGTTCACTTTACATAGCAATGTCTATTTACACCTTTTGTTTGTTGCACTGGTTCATGAAAGAACGTCCTTGTCTGGATGAATGTACTAAATCCACATTTTTTCAACTGAAAAAAAATGGGCGAAAAGGGAGATATCGCAATATACTGACCTCAAGTGGAAAAAACGGCCCCAGTAATGAGTAGAAAATTCCTGAACCAAAATTACACAGGCAGAACGTGACAAGGATGAGTTTCTGGCTGCGTGTGGTGCGGCGGGGAGGGTCTGTGTCTTCACCGCCACTGTTTATAGAGGGCTCAGGCAGAGTTAAAATGGCGTCCTCCTCTTCTGGCAGCTGCTCCGAGCAGCTCTCTGGGTCCGGCATGTTTCTCTTTTCCCGGCCCACCATCTTCTAGTCTCAGATCAACGGCATTGGGTACAACTGCAAAGCAATGGATATTTCGCAATTAAAAAACAACTGCAAAGCAATGAATATTTCGCAGTTCAAAAGACATAAACACCCAACAGATTAGCCAAATATGCATCATGAAGAGGAAAATAGTTATGCCCTATATATCTATCCTCAGTATATCTAATTGTCCACCTACTTTCTTCTCTTTTCTTTCGGTTAGGTTCGCTTCAATTTTTGCTGCAGTCTACCACCTTCCCATTTTGTTTTATGTTACTATCAGACTCACAACAGGTAAGTTGTTACCTGTTTTTATATTTACTTGTAGAATTCTCCTTTTCACAACGGTATAACATAACTTACATTACCCTATCCCCGGATTAAAGGAGAGAAGCAGTGGCTGGGAGTACAGAATTTTATTGAATTCTATGGAATAAGATTATGTCGACCTTACTGGACGATCATATTAATATGTAATATGGATATGAATGGTAAGTAATATTACATAATGGTAATTGACATGTATAATAAGGTCAATTAATATAAGTATAAAATATGATATACAATACAGTAGTATGAAAAATACGTAGGTAATTGTATATGAAAATAAAATAGCCCTACGTGAGTAGGAAGATAAAGAGAAGGTTGAGGGTGGGTGGGACGAAATTAGTGCTTGTAGTACGTGCGTACTGCAGAGCGGGTGGAGAAGAAGTGAGGCCGGGGCCTGGACCGGGCTGTACCACGTGACCTCGTGGTGTGGGTGAGTGCCGCGAGGGGGCAGGAGGGGCGCCCGTGAGGCGCGTTAGAGGGGGACACCGGGGAGGCAATGATTACCCCTGAGCCATGCCCATGGGTTTACCATTACCCTATCCCCGGATTAAAGGAGAGAAGCAGTGGCTGGGAGTACAGAATTTTATTGAATTCTATGGAATAAGATTATGTCGACCTTACTGGACGATCATATTAATATGTAATATGGATATGAATGGTAAGTAATATTACATAATGGTAATTGACATGTATAATAAGGTCAATTAATATAAGTATAAAATATGATATACAATACAGTAGTATGAAAAATACGTAGGTAATTGTATATGAAAATAAAATAGCCAAGAGCCAATATAAGGAGGGGGGGGGTGGGAAAAAGAAAAATATTAAGAATTGTTTAGGGACCTGATCAAGGCATGGTTCACTGCGGAGGCATCAGTGTCTTTGATGTAGGTCCGATGGGCGTTAGACCTCCAGCCCCCATACCGCTGTATGGCGAGTTCCGGCATACCGGCCTGGAATGCCTGCGTCGCGGCAGCCTTCCGGAGGCTGTGGAGTGTGTATGTGGGGGGCTGGCCTGCCCTCTGGAGGAGTGATTTCCATTCCCTCGACAGTGTCCTGGTCGTGAGAATCTCTCCGTTCGCTAGGCTGAGGAACGGAGCCGTAGGGTCGGCCGTAGGTGCGGCCGCGAGCATGGTCCGTATCGCCCGGACGGGGCAGGAGGACGGTTCGGGGGAGGCTCGTATGACCACTGTCTTTTCCTCCCCCGCTCTCTGCATGTTTTTTGCCGCCTTCACCCTGATCGATGCTTGTCCGGGCGTGACGACCACGTCTCGGCGTGACAGGTGTCGCGCCGAGTCGTACTTCGCCGTGGACGGTGGCGCCACCTCGCTTTGCCGCAGCGCGGCAAAGTAGATGATTAGAACCGCGGCCCTCAGACCGACGTGCATCGGGGAGTCGGTGAGGGCCGTGAGGGCCGCCCTGAAGACGTCCATCGGGACCGGAGGCTTGACGTTGGGGAGGTACTCCTTGTTTCGTTTCATGGCATCCAGTGCCCGCTTCACCCGGAAATCCTCGGTTGCCGCGACATCGCCGCCCGTCAGCCGGAGGTGCGACCGTACGTGGGACAGCTGGTTCGCGACCGTCGCCGGCGAGGGGGCGTGGCCCGCGACGTACTCTAGGTACGCCGTGGTGAAGGACACTGTGGGTTTCTGGGGGTCCGCCCCCATTCTCCGGCAGAAGGCTAGGTAGGTCGCGACGGCACTCCGCTGGTTCGCGACCGTTCCGGGGGCACGCGCCTCGCACTGCCGCGCAGATGCCCTCGTCTGGAGTGAGCGTAGCGCCGGATCTGCAGGCGAGACGGAGAACGGGGTAGAAAGAGGTGTGAGTACATGGGATGACTTCAACCAGAGAATGATAATTTATGTAATTAACGGCCGTGACAAAGTCCCTCGAGGTCAGGTGGGCACGGCTGAGGGCGTCTGCCACGGTGTTAAGCACCCCCGGCACGTGAGTGTACACGAACTCCACCTGGAGTCTCGCTTGTACTGTCCATGCCTGGCGGGCACACTCGGCGAGGACCGGATTCCTGGCACGCCCCGACCTCAGTGCCTGGACTGTACCCATGTTATCGCAGTACACTTCCACACGAGTCCCTCGGTCGCGATCCGTGAGGAAGGTACACATTGCGTAGACGGTATTGAGGGCCTCGAGCTCGGCGATACAGTCCACGGGGTCCTCGACGGGGCAGACCCTACCGCAATAGTAGTATCTGCCATCCGTGCCCCCTACTCCACTCAGGCACGCGTCCACTATGATGCACTTGGTGGGAGGCCCTCGAGGTATGAGGGCATGGCCGTTCCATCCCTCGGCGAACCGCAGGAACCACTGGAGGTCCTGCCGCATCTCCGAGTTGACGTTGATGTAGTATCCGGCCATGCCCCGGAGGGCCTCGAGCAGCTTGCTGACGAACGGTCGGGCCGGGCGTATACACTTCGCCACGTGGAGGACCCGACCGAGGACCGACTGTAGTTGGCGTTTCGTCAGCGAGCGTTTGGTTGAGACGGCCCTGACGTGTTCTCGCACGTCCCGTAGTTTGTCCCGTGGGATACTGAGGGACATATCCACTGAGTTTATGAGTATCCCTAGCCACGTCACAGCCCGGCTCGGGGGCTGTGCCTTTTCCCTGGCCTCGGGGAGGCCCAGTTCTCTGAAGAGCTCCCGCGCTGTCTCGAAGTCGGCGGCCGCCTTCTCGGCCGTCGGGGAGAGGATTATAAGATCGTCCAGGTACATCGCGGCATCGACCCCCTTGCGGTCAAGTATCTTGACGATGGCATCTGCTACGCACTGCATGTGGTAGGAGGAGGCCCGGGCACCAAACGGCATGGCCGTATCACAGTAGTACCCCTCCCCCCACGCGAAGCAGAGCAGAGGCCAGTCGAGGGGGTCGCACCGGAAGTTCTTATATGCCCGTGCGATGTCGATGGTGGACATATAACTCCCCGGCCCCGAGGCCACCAGGCGGCCGACGAACCCATCCACGGTCGGGAGTCCGTGTTCTCTCTCCTCACCGTAGACAGAGTTTTTGACGATATAGCCGTTAACGCTGGATTCCTTGGGGTACGTCATGTCCGTGATCACGCGCCTATCAGACGTACCCCTCTTTTCCCGTGTCATTAACGGCGACACGTGACACCAAGGCTGAAAGGGCGGGTCCTCGAACGGACCCATAAGGTTTGAATACCCCTTCTCCTTGTCGATGAACCTGGCTATCTGGTCCGGGTACCCTGAAGCACTGGGGTGGTTCGGCACCCCCCGCGTGTCGGTAACCGGCCCGGCGTACCCGAGGGGAAACCCGAATCTAATGAAATCCGTGAGTTCCTCCTTCCCGGGTATAGTCGCGAGGTAGCGGGTCCAGGCTGCTATGTTGAGATCAGTGGGGATCTCGATCCAGGCCCCGAGGGCGTTGGGCATTCCCGTGCGCCGCACCCGGTCGTAGATGTCGGCGTGCGCCGGCGGCCCGGGGGCGGAGAAGTGGGGCCAGAGGGCCCGCCTATGTCCGGCGAACGTGCCGGGGTCGGTCCGTACCCCGGGAGCGGGTATTCCGGTCTCGCAGAATTCCCTAACGGCAGCGAAGTCGATTCGTGGGTTATCGTCGCCGTCCTCCCGGGGCAATTGCCGAGCCAATTGCTCCATATCCCCGCCGTCGCCCCTATACACGGGAGTGTATTCCTGAGGGGGCGGGGTTGTTAGCTTGTGTGCGTCCCCCACGTGCTCGGCACGCGGTGTTGTTGTCACGTGGGGTGTTACGTCACGGGTGGTGCACTCCTTGACCGGGTCGACCTCGCTGAGTGCACTCGTACCGGGAGCGAGGGGTGTTACACGCGCCACACTCACTCGCGGGGCGCGTCCGGTCCGTTTTTTGAAGCCGTTGGGTGTTGTTTCTGCACTCCTGAGAGGTCGGTGGTGCGCATGGTGTGCCCGGCCTGGGGCATCCGGCGTGGGGCAGGTGCAGGTGTTGGTGCAGGACTCTCATACCCGCCACCGTACAACAGCTTCCTGTTGCACGCGTGTATGGAGTGCGTGCACATCCTGCCAACGGAATCACAAAATGAGCACACGTGCACCCATTTAATTCCGCCATCTTGGTGGCCGTTCCGCTGGCGGCAGCCCCTCTCCGAATTAAATGCCCGGCACGGCAGCTCCCGTCCTCCGGTCTTTCCCGCGTCTTGGCCGTCGTGCGCCGTTGTGGTTGCCGTCATCGCGAGACGGACACGCTCGTCCTGTATTCGCACATGGTCGGACCAGTAGATCCTACCGGCCTCGACCTGGTCGAACACGTACTGAGACCAACGCCTCACTGCGGCCCACGGCCGGGTCTGGGCATCTATGGATACCTGGGACAGGTGGCGATACATGTCCCTCCTGTCCTCCTCCGGGACGGCCCGGTGGTCCTCCATCATCACCAGAAATGCGCTTACGTACTCCATCGGACCGAGCGTGCCTCTGACCTCGAGCCTCTGATTCACGGTGAAGAGGCCCTCGCGCTCCACATACATATATGGTTTCGACAGCAATTTAACGGTGTGAAGATCTGAAGTAAACCTACCGGCCGTGCGGTCGTGTCGTAGTCCCTCACGGTCGAGTTCTTTCTGTAGCAGCTCGTCTGGGAGGTATCGGTCGCGAAGCTGACGGGGTGCCGGGAGACGTGATGTTTGGTCGTTTGCCCATTCCCTGGTCCGGTCCTCCGCGACGGTGGCCTCCCTAACGGTCGCCGGCTGCGATGCCCTAGACGGAGATTTAGCCCGTTGTAGACCTTTTATCGCCTCGAGTATCAAGGCGACGTTCCCCTCCAGGGCCGTTATTCTCGACGTCTTGACCGTCGATCCATTTTCCGACACTGAGTCCACGTGGTCGTTCGACGCCTGTGTCGTACCTCTGGCCGTGGCCTCGGAGCCTGCGGCCGCCTGAGGTTCCTGAGACGTGCTCGCCACGGGCGTATTCCTCGTGTTCGGCATGGTACACTCTCCTCTATCGTTCTATCGCACTTTATCGTAGTATGGTGTGCTGGCCTATACTCGTGGAGTAATAGGCTGCGAGCACGTGGCCAAGAAGACGAAATTAGTGCTTGTAGTACGTGCGTACTGCAGAGCGGGTGGAGAAGAAGTGAGGCCGGGGCCTGGACCGGGCTGTACCACGTGACCTCGTGGTGTGGGTGAGTGCCGCGAGGGGGCAGGAGGGGCGCCCGTGAGGCGCGTTAGAGGGGGACACCGGGGAGGCAATGATTACCCCTGAGCCATGCCCATGGGTTTACTATTACACATGAATTGATACATTTGTAAGTAGGTATTTATAGATAAGTCTTTTATCGATAAGTCATTGCGGAATCGCCATAGAAAATGTGTACGGAGTCAATAATCCACTAACAGGAGATTCTGATTTAGAATTACCGATTAATATGACTAGTTGTAAATGATAATTTTCAAATGAATATTCAAGGAACATACTTTGGAGTTAAAGGTAGTTTGCTGTAGGGAATTAATTTTTTAGGAATCTCCACTCGGTGATTCTGTGAGGTCGAACCTGTTGGTGAATCACAACCTTTTTATATCTTTACTGTGGCAACTTCGTAATAGGTGGGTATATAAACCAATAGAATGCAAATATATAGTGATTTGCTGCTGGACAGTATGTTGTCAGTTTCTGACAAGCCAAGATAGACTTGCTGCGCATTGTTGGTTGGGCCCCAACAAAGGTAATTAACTATATCAGATAGAGAAATACTATGCCACTGAGTCACTTCATTTGTATAAAGTTAGACTGTATAATACCTCTATATGGTCCGACTTCTCAATAAGTTGATGGCGTTTCTGTCAAAAATTATGTACAGAATAAGTATTTCATAGAAAGGTATTTGATGTTACAATTGTTTGATATTATAACCGAACCACCCCTTCCCCCAACAAAACAAATTCAACTCATCAACAGTCAGGCCCCTAATAGCGGACATTATCCCACCCCTGGTATTAATGTTCCATAGGCTTAACCCTTTCACTACGCTGCATAGCACCAAATACACACCCTGAAGTACACTGCTGCAGTGCCATTTTCATCCCTGTAGTTGCTGGTGCTTTTCATAATAACAAGGTAATGTCATTATATCACCCCTCCATGGCCATCCGAAATAATTAGAAAGTTCTGTAATAGTATTAACCCTTTAAAGACGGGGGTCTGTGGCAGAGCCCTATTGGCTGGGGCGGGTACTTGGCACTGGTATAACTCCTGGGGAAGGGCCAATTTCTACCTAACCCATATTCTATTATTTCATCACGTGATATTACATATATTCTTATTTATATTATTTGTTTTACTAAATAATATCAAATACTACATCATAGGTATATTCTCTGATATATCTTTCAGATTTATTGATCAATTATGTCTTCATAAAACAATGAAATGGTAAATATTACTAAATTTCATAAATAATGCCTCAAGGCATTGAGGCTAATTGGAAATTGGCAGTAATTATACGGGAGGAATGTGTGGCGCCACCTAGCGCTTACGCGATCCCGTCGCAGATGCGCACAGTACTCCACAGAGGGCGCCTCCAGCGATCGTCAAGACAGCGTTTGCTTCGGATGCTAATTTAAGACCTCGCTCAAATCACTCGCAAAGATGGGTAAAAACACTCCAAAGCGAAGGACGAAGGATCAAACGAAGGTAGTTGAAGACCAGGAAAACGACGATGTCGTTTTTAGCGACAAGTTCGCGAGCTTTGATAGGAGGTTTAGTGTTTTGGAGACGGCACTCGCGGAGATAGCGGCTAAACTCAATGGCAATGGCGCCTGCTCAGATCCAGGCACCTCAGCAAATACGGCCAATTCGCCTCCTTCGATGCAAGCGCCGACGGCCGAGACACTCCAGCCTCGAGTCCTCCAGGGCATCACTAACGGTATGGAAAATGCTTTCATCGAAAAAGTGGTGGCCTCGGCACCCGCACAACAAGGAGGAGTCCCGGCCGCCCTGGCATCCTACGCGGGAACGTCAGCCGCTACGCTGGGCCCCATGGCACCCGACAACACGGCGGCAGCGCTCGCACGGCCGGCATCCCAGGGCACCACATTCCAAGCCGCGCTCTTGGAGCAGAGGCGGGCCACAGCCTTGGTACCACCTATGACCGTTAGGCCGGCTAGGCCCGACGACGAGGTCGAGGACCAAGTACGCAAGATTCTGGAGACCACGGCCTCGAGGGTCAATGAAGCCGGTAAATATAAGTTTTTCCCACATTTATATGTGCATCGAGGCCCGGAGAGAGCGAAGACAGGCCTGAACGAACTCACATTGGCGGAGTATGCATGGGCATTGTTACGAATTATTAATGATGATGATTTCCCCCCACAATACGTGGCACCGCTGGTGGTACACCTGGAGGAGGTCCTCGAGGACGCCCGGGAGTTCGACTTTGCACAGGTCCGGAGGTGGTCAGAACGCGTATTTGCGATGGTCAGTGAGGGCCGCCTACGCTTAGGCTGGCTCGAGGACACTCGCATTCAGCTTCTCAGGGTTGCGATCTCACAGGTCTATGCAGGCCGCATAGCTTATGCAGTCGATAATGCCAAGGGGAAAAAGGCTAGGGACGACACAGCGAGGCCGTGCCAACCGTTCAACAAACCGGGGGGGTGCGATAAGCCCCCCGGGCACGTGGAAGGGGGCATTCGCATGAACCACATCTGCGCTTACTGCTCAGTCTATACGGGGGCATCCAACGGCCATTCGGAGGTAGCATGCAGAGTAAAACAGAGGAATCTAAGCGCGGCAAGTCCCGCAAGCGCTTCACGCATCCAAGATCAAGTCTCCACCCCCCCCCCCCCAGGTTTTTCGTCGATAGGCGAGGCGACTCATCACCCGTCCCGCCTCATTTCGCCTGACAATGTACAAGAGTTATTTGTTTGTTTACCTGCGCCTACGGCCTACACTTTGCCTACGGCCGATGAATGTGTTACGGGGGGTCGTGGCCGTCGCTGTCCCGGCGCGCCCCCCCCCACTGAGTACTACGTTGAAAGTACCCTCCATGTCTACGACGGAGGCGCGCCCAGCACCCCAGCAGATGAATCGCTAGAGGGCGCCGCAGGCGCGTCCCCAGATGGGGCAGGTGGCGCCGCAGGCGACGGTGAGGACGCGGCAGGTACCCCCCCGGTTCCTCGGGTTGCGCCCCTACGGTGTGGGCCTGCCGCCTACACAACGGTTGTGAAATCCATATGGCCCCGCCCCTCTCCTGGAGTGTGGGGGGGGCACGAGGCAATTGAGAGGGCCTACAGCGAGGTCCTGGTCTCGGGCCTCCCGAACTACCTTGGGGCTCGGATACCCGTTCCCTCGGGCATGCGGATCGATGCATGGAGGGCGGCCCTAGTCGACTACCACGATAATCAGGTTGTCGAATTTCTGGAGTACGGCTGGCCGTTGGGATTCATGGGCGCTAGCCCCCCCACCTCCACGCAACGCAACCACGCCTCTGCGGAGAATTACCCCCGCCACGTCGCGGCCTACCTGGAGAAGGAGCTCGGGGAGGGGGCGTTGGTAGGCCCGTTCCGGGACCTCCCCTTCACCCCGTGGTCGGCGGTATCTCCCCTCATGACTCGTCCAAAGAGGGGCTCCTCCAGTAGGAGAGTAATAGTCGACATGTCTTTCCCCCCCGGGGGCGGGGTCAACGCGGGCGTGGAAATGGGCCCCCATCTGCCGTACGCCCAGACATGCACCCTCCCTACGGTCGCCGACCTCGCGGAGAGAGTTCGGGCTCTGGGAAAGGGGGCGTGGCTTTGGAAAGCCGACATGGCCAGGGCATACCGCCAGCTACGGGTGGACCCCCGGGACCTCCCCCTCCAGGTCGTCGCGGCCGAGGGGAGGTACTACATTGACCCGTGCTGCCCGTTCGGCGCCCGCCTCTCGGCCTCGGCATGTCAGAGAGTCACACGGGCGGTAACCTTCCTCCTGGGCCGTGGGGGCCACCACGCGTTGTCGTACATCGACGACTTCGCGGGTGCCGAGGCCACGCGCCAGGAAGCGACGGACGCATACACCGCCTTCGGGGGCCTTGCGGCGCGCTTGGGCCTGGTCCTCGCCGCAGACAAGTGTAGCCCTCCGGCCCAACGAATGGAATGGCTCGGGATTGACATAGATACGGTCGCGATGACCCTGCGCATCCCGGAGGACCGGCTGGCCGACGTGGTGCGGGAGTGCAAGGCGTGGATCGCCCGTAAAGCCATCACCCGGGCCCGCCTCCAGTCCATCGTCGGCCGCCTCATATACGTCGCCCGTTGCGTATCACAAGCCCGCAAGTTCGTCGCCCGTGCTCTCGCCTTCCTACCTCGAGTCCAAGGAGTGGGCGTGGCGACCATCCCAGCGGCGGTAAAAGAGGACTTTCGGTGGTTTACACGTTATGCAACGGCCGCCAACGGCATAGTCTTGGTTGCTCCACACAGAGAACCGTTCAGTATCTTCGTGTCTAGCAGGGACGCGGTCATCGTCGCTGAAACGGCCACCGCAAGCTTGCGCCAGGAGGCGCCCGGCATCGCGGCCGCCCTCGGCCCCGGGTTCCGGTTCCACGCGGTAGCCATTCTCCAGGGCATTGCTACTCTCGGCGCGAGGGCCCCACCCGGGGCGGCCGTCGTCGTACACACGGACGACATGGCTCCGGTTGAGGCCCTCGCCTCAGGCCGAACTAACGACCCGGTCGTCTCGGCCGTAGCCCGCGAGATCTGGTTGGCAGCCGCCTTGTGGGATGTTGATGTCAGTTTTGTATATGCGGCCGTTGCGGAAGCCATCGCTCCTGGCGGCCGTTCCTCTGTAATTATCAACCCCGTATTTGATATAGATGTTTTTGCTTCCATCCTAACTAGGCACCGGCACCCCCCTGCATGCCCAGATGATGGCATCCCTGGCGTCGGCTGAGGCCCCCTCGACGCGCCAGAACCACCTCATTCAGGCACAGGCCTACGTGCGTTTCGCCGTCTCATCAGGATTCGACCCTCGCTGGCCGACCGTTGCCTACGGGGCTCTCTACACCCAGGCCCTAGCCAATTCATTTCGGGCCTCGGCAACGGCCGCCAACTATCTATCAGGAGCCCGGACCTGGATACGCCGCCATGGCGGGGACCCGGCACCGCTGTTTGCGGACGAGGTCCTCGCGGTTCAGCGCGGTACCAGACGCCTCTCCACCCATATCCCGGCACCCGCCCCTGCAGTTCGCCTTCCAGAACTCCGGCACGTGCTTCTCTACTTATCCAGGGCCGGGCCCTCGGCCCTCGTCCTCCGGGCGGCACTGCTCATTGCGTATTTCACCTTTCTACGGGCCTCGAACCTCGTATCTCCGTCGTTGACCTCGTGGGGCGGCCCCCACACCCTACAGCGAGCGGACATACAGCCCCAGCATGGACGCCTCAGGATCCACGTGAGATCGACCAAGACACGGTCACGTGCGGCCCCCCCTCACGTGGTCGATCTCCCGCGCTTGGCGGATCCGCTGATCTGCCCGGTAGACGCCTATAACAACTACGTCGCGGCCGTTCCGGCCCCTCCACGGGCGCCAGCGTTCATCCTCTCATCATCAACCCCTTTGACCTCTCGGCCGTTGTGCGCCGTCATGCGTGCTGCCCTGGCGGCCGTGGGATTCCCGCCGGCCGAGAGAGTGACACTCCACTCCTTGAGGAGGGGGGCAGTCCACGATGCCGTGGCTGCGGGGGTACCCCAGAGTGTCATCTCCCATCATGGCACCTGGAACAGTGCCACGGGCATTAGGCCTTACTTACCCCCGTCAGGAAGGACGTCGCTCCCTTCCTGACTGTAATAATAAGTTTGGCATTTATGCCTATGCCCTTTGGCATGATTTCTCACGTTTGAGAACATTTTTCTATTTCAGGGTTATTTACTACGGACACTAAATACTCATGACTTTTCTAAGATTACGATGTTCACATCCCATGTAATCTACAGTTGTATGAACTTGTCTCACTGAAATAAATGCCCTGTATTCCAATTCCGCCTCCGTTATAATTGAGGCTAATTGGAAATTGGCAGTAATTATACGGGAGGAATGTGTGGCGCCACCTAGCGCTTACGCGATCCCGTCGCAGATGCGCACAGTACTCCACAGAGGGCGCCTCCAGCGATCGTCAAGACAGCGTTTGCTTCGGAACCCGCCCACCCTCACCTTTTTCGTCAAAGACTCACGTTCTAGGGCATTTATGCCTATGCCCTTTGGCATGATTTCTCACGTTTGAGAACATTTTTCTATTTCAGGGTTATTTACTACGGACACTAAATACTCATGACTTTTCTAAGATTACGATGTTCACATCCCATGTAATCTACAGTTGTATGAACTTGTCTCACTGAAATAAATGCCCTGTATTCCAATTCCGCCTCCGTTATAATTATCCGGTCTCTGCTGGGTAATTTATATAAGTTGCCAAAATATCATCAGAATATTCGCATTAATTTTTTAACAAATAACAATTACTCAAATTTCGGAAATCCCTGAAGGCATTATAGCGAACTAAGCCCAGGAACGCCTTGAGGCATCACGGCATACTATGCCTGGAAATGCCTCTGCGCATCATATCGTAGCTAAAGGGTTAACCTGGGAACTCGTTCTCCATGCCCCTACCAGCGTTGTAATCTATTCTCCATGCTCTATATCCCGTGTCTCGTCCAGTCTCTTAGCGTATACAGGGGTGAGATAGATACAGAAACCAACTCGTTTTGGTTTCAGTCGTTGTTCTCCAACTCGTTTGAGTTCAACGTGATCTGAACGAGGTGATATCAAACTCTTGAAGAACGTCAACATTGACCAAAACTTCTTCGTTTCTTCTATATTCCGTTATATGGTATGTCTGGAGCGTGTCTATTACTGGGGATTTACATTATAATAAAAAAAGTAGGGCCTAAGGTTTATCTTACTATGAATGCATGTAGATATAAGTACATGTGAATGACGAAAGAAGAAAAATCATCATATTGACACAGGCATTGGCATCTACAGTAAGCCTAGTTTGAAAAGTTTATCTCCGAGTAGGTCATTGAGACTCATAACCCAATCAATTGATGTTATTTCAGAGATAGGTTATCCTGATATGTTGAATTATATCAGGTGACTGAATTGATTTCATATCTTGATATAACAACACTATTCTCACACCTGGGTCCCAAAACAATTATTTATCATTGATATTTTTTCTGAGGAGACACTTAATGGGCATAATGCGATAAAACAGAAATCCATATGGGCACTACGGCAGGTATTTGATCATAGATATATTGCAAGTACCATAATATGATTTCTGTATAGTCAAACCCCTCCCTCCATTTCAGACTTGGTGTACGCCTCTATTATGCAGGGTCTTGCGGAATCAGTTTGATTTGAGTTTACCCTTCATGCCCACATATGCCTAACATGTTAAGACGTTATTATGCTCTACAAGACATGCTTACTGAGTATTGTCTCAGACCTGCAGGGACCTGTTTCAGTAGTTTTGTGATATTAGGCCTAGATAGACATCAACAGCGGCACCAACAGTGCAAGCAACAGCGGAAAAAGTCTAGCAAATATCAGCAGATTGGAGCGGTAAATCTTCTTCATATTTGGAGAGATTATAGGTTTTATGTATCCCCTACTGGTGTTAAAGTGACATCGCTTAATTCCGCGTGTCATTGATTGCTGTCTTGTGATCTGTCCGTATGGTGTCACAGACGCCATCTAGACATGTCACAAAACTATTGAAACAGGTCCCTTGTATATTTCCCCCCATCGACTTAACTAAGTTAACATTGGGAACTCGTATCTAATACCCATAGAAAAAATACTCAATAGGGGATTATGTCACAAATGTCAGCCAATGAATCAATATGAGGGGTGAGATAAATTCAGAAACACATTCGAGTTGACGGTCAGAGCTTGATCCCATCTCATATGAATCACTACGTAATTCATGTAGCTTTGCCTTGTGAATAACTACGCTACTCAAACTCGATGGGATACAACCTCTGCCCATAAACCTTCATAGGTTTCCTCTATATTTCTAATCTATAACTCTCCCCATAACGACTAATGATACCAAGGCATGACAATACCACAAGACAAACACATATATTCCCAATGTGCCAACTCGAGCTTTTTCTCACATATACATGTAAATAAACATCGAGCTAATTATTGTCACAGGATTCCTCCCGGGCTGATTCATGGACGACATAGCAATTATGCCATCTACAAGAACTACATGGGGTATGATAGAGGCGTTCCCAGTCTGAACACATCGTAGTATTGACAATGCGAACCACATGTCAACAGTAACACATGCTGCCTCAGTATAAGAAAAAAATCAATACCGCGACTTCAGTGATAAGCGGTGCAGGAGTCCTATTCACTACATATTAGAGATGTCATGATCATACAGATATCATACTAACCTTGTCATGTTCACATTCACTCCGATCATTCTGTATGCGAGCGGCCCTGGCAGTTTATATAGCTGGGTTTGTATACAGACCCTATAGTCTAGATGTACGTAGTGCTGCTGGGCCCATGCTACTTATATAATACGAGTAGAGTACGTTGTACCTGGCAGGCTCTGATGCGGCCTACCTGTAACGCCTCCTGGAACCACGTGACGTGTGTACAAAGGCAGAGCACCCTGGAGGACGGCTAAGAAAATACCAGACAGGGAACTTTTTCACGGGGAGTTCAGTTCCGGTCACCTCAGGATCGTAACCGTTTGTGACCGGTAAATCAGCAACAAAGGTTCACCATAAGTCCTCTTATTTATAGATACATTTGTACATATATTTTACATACATACACAGCTTCATATATTCATTCATACATACATACATACATACATACATACATACATACATACATACATACATACATACATACTAACTTACTTACTTACTTACATACCTTCATACATGAATACACATGTACATGCATACATGCATACACACCCTCATACATGTATACATACATTCATACATACATACATTCATACATACACACCTTTATATATACATACATACACACATACATACATATACATATACATGTACATACATTCATACATACATTCATACATATACACACCTTCATACATACATGTACACACACACCATCATACATACAGACCGTCATACATACATTCATACATACATTCATGTATACATACATACATCATTACATGCATACACCCCTTCATACATTCCTACATATATACATTTCATATATACATACATTCCTACATACAAACATTCACACGTACATTGATACAAACTATTCTGTGCGCTATTTGATGTTGCAATTATCAAAGCTTCTTTATTTCAGCATAAACGTTTCTATAAATTCTGCCATGACCATGTTTCACAGTGAGAAGCACCGCATGTTTATACAAATACTCTGTTTCAACTACACGCTCTACAAACGAGTCTTAAGATCCTTCCGAAGTATGCTACGTACAGGTGTCCTACTTCTTGACACTGAGTAACTTATTCTCCATCTCATATGTACAACTTCCACTAGGCTGATTGTTGCTCAGCCACTCATTATTATTATTACTAATACTACTACTATTGTTAATGTATTATTATCTAGTGGTACTATATCTTTATGTGTGTAATTTTTCCTATGTCTATGACTGAGAATATTTGATCTACTTCACACCCGGATCTGCCAAAGGCCGGTTGAAAACAAAATGTCAATATTTGAACTGTTGCCTAATAAAAAAAAAACTAAAAAAAAACAACTGGTAGAGCGGGTTTTCCCGCTCTAGCTCCATCAGTAACTCGATCGGCACAATTATCTCACAGGCACCACGCAAACCAAATACGTTTCGTGCACATCTTCATATTATTCAAAGAAACATTGCGTACAAGGAGGGAACTACATCAAGATCCCTAGATACTGAAAATATGCCATGCGTTTTTGGTTGCGGAGTAATTTGACGAGGCAAAGCCAAGTGAGATTATATAGAAAACCAAAATTAATTGCATATTTTCAATGGCCGTGGATCGAGTGCGGTTAAGATTTTATCTCACCCCTATCACTGACTAATTGGCTAACATTTGTGACGTCATCCCGTTGATTTAAAAATAACCCTATAGGTGTTGAGCACGAGTTCCCAATGTTAAGTCTATGGGGAAGAAAATACCAAGGGTGAGATAAGGTTCCAGCTACTATCTGGTATTAGGAATATCCTGATCGAATTGGGTTCTTCACATATATATGCAGGTGTACACTTTAATTTGGATATTTGTGTTCAACATTATCTCCACAGAAACTGACAAGTATTGATTAGCACAGTAGCAACATTGTTAATTATGTGAAGAGCAGTCGTTTATTGAATGAAAATGTATATGTGTACCATAGTGACTGATACTAATTTATCTCTCAAAGTGTACTATAGCTAGCTAGAAGTATAACTAAATACACCTGATGAAGGCCAAGTTCCTCGGCCGAAACGTCATGTCAATATATTTGTAGCATCATATAATGATATTCTACAGAAAATCATGCACAAAACCAACAACATCAGGATTTTCTTTTTCAGATTTATAGTAGTGTTTTTTTTAAACTACTTGGTGTTTATAAAATAGAAATATTATTCATATAATAACAGCTACAGGAATCAAAGGTTCACATAAACTCAATTGGTAGGTGTTGTTGGTTCTGTGATGACCTCAAATATTTACAACTTTAGTTTGAAGGTCAAGGGCTGTTGGTGGATTTGGGCACTTAGTGTGGGGTCAGACATAGGATGGGACCTAGGACAGTATTATTTCTTAATTGACCATGATGTTTCTCATTTAGTAATTAGGTGTTGACATTTGATACCTTCAACATATGCTCCTCTCTTTCCTCTATATGCCTGGTATTGGCAAAAACCGAGATTTGCCAACTTTTATAAATCAAGGGTGATTGCCAAATAGAGCAAATCTTGGTATTAGCATATATCATATAGTAGGGATTCCAGCTTTCAATGTTTCCATTGAAATTCATGTTTTCATTTTCAGAATTTAAAAAATAATTCTTCGTGTAATAGTGACATAGCAACTGCTAAATTACCCAATGCAACAACAGCCCATGATCCCACTGCTGGACCCATGTAAAAACGTGAGCTTTCAGTTGATTCACATTGTGTATGTCATGTCTAAACCCTGTATTGCAATACAAAATATTTCAATTTTTTCTTACCCAAAAGGTAACCCTGTATAAAAGTTCTGATCCTTGTATATCATATCGACTGCACATACTATTACAATACCTTTCTTTCTGTGAACCTCTACTTATACATCATCTACAATCTCGACAATATCATTTGCGCTATAACTATCAGCACCAATACATAAATGCGCCTTATACCATTACCTGCCAATCGTGGATGACGAGAGTTGATGTGAATGGGCGAACAGGAAGATAGCTGATGGTACAGGAGAGCTCCAGCCGACCTGAAGTCATTTTCCACTGGCCGACGAAAACGGCACCGATTAATTGAGTTCTCCTAAAGGTTGGGTGGTGGTGACCAACGACTGCACGTCAGTATCTAAATATCGGTGAGGGTATAGTTTCTGCCTTGTTTCTGCCGCATTGAACAGGATGTTAAGTCCCGAGGCTATAAAGGATGGTTCAGAACCTTAATAAATCAACTAGAACGCTTGAGGGTAAGGTCTAGAGCAGATTGCTTATTCAAATATAAAACATTCACTTATATACATGTGCGAATAGGAGGTGGCGGTACGAACAGTAGACCTGTCCCTACTGTGCAGTCATTGGCTCACTAACTGACCAATCACAATACAGTACTAACTGACCAATGACTGCTTGTAGCCCTGGTTCGTGTCCAGTGACCACACCGACCCCCATACCACCATGTGGGCACATTTGGAACTAATGTCATTATATATATATATATATATATATATATATATATATATATATATATATATATATATATATATATATATATATTTATATATAAAATTTATAATTTTGTTCATATGCATATTTGATCACTACAAAATATGAAAATTTAATAGTTGAGTGAAAGTCGGTACTTTACATACGCCCCATAGTTTGGAGCATAATTACAAACTAAAATACAAAAAAAAGTATTGACCTTGTCCATTTACATTAACGTCACTTCAGCATACAGTTGCCTCACAGATACTGTTGCCTCCAAGAGTTATCCATACATACATGGGCCCTTCTATTGCCGTTTTAAATACCATAACTAAGCACAGGAGAAAATTCTCACTTAAACGATACCATGGACTGTAGGAAGCACGCTTTCTATGATAACGTATATCATCTCACTGAACCAACTCGTTATATCCATAAAGATTACACATTGTACACACATTTGAGCGGTTCCTGTCATCAAAGGTTGAACACCGCGTGTCATCCCCAGATGGCAGTTGGCATTCTCACTGTGACCAGACATGCGGATTGAGTATTGAATAACATACACGGGGATGCGCGACGACTGGCATCACGTAACCCCCTCAGTGTTTGCCACACCCTATTGCATAAGGCGTGTAGGCATCAACCTATAGGCTTGAGGATTAGGCGGCCGCCTATGAGGGTATATTGTCAAACACTGCCAAAATACATGTACAAGACACTTGCAGACGGTGTAACAACAATACCATCCTCCTTAACAGACAGTAGCAGCGTTTCCAACATAATGCTGCCCTCTCTGTCTGAAACTAAAACAAAATTTAGTTAAAGACTAATGCTGGGAGTTGGGTGATTTCTAAATTCTATTGATTTTTGCAAATGACTTTTGATAATATAAGTCTCGTATATCAGCAAATAGAAAATGCAAAAAAGGGATGTCACGGTGGTACCTTCTATGGGAAGGCCATCTGAAGAAGGTAAGTGCTTAATTATGGTGTCTATGGGAAACTGCAATATTTTCATGAAACCAGGTGGCAGCACCCGTGTCAAATTTAGTTCTGAGTGTAGACACAAAAGACACTGCGATACCTACCTGCATTTGTCTTTACTTGTTTTGTTCCTTACGTATATAAATATTTGAATGTGGACAGTGAAAAATATACTTAATGATACACAGGAAAAATGAGTGAAAACTGTCACATACCCAGTACTTCTAACACTTGTTGTTGACTCAGGTTAACAGGCGACCTACCGGGCATGTTGGCCATCTTGAAACATCCAAAATGTATGACTAGTGTTTCCTATTAAATTGGTATCTGAAGCATTTGGAGCTGTACTTCATAAATAACTGTAAGTAAATGTTATAAAGTTATATTATTTTCATGATACCTCATCAAAAGTTACTATGTGAAATATTAAAGTTATGTGTAATAATAAACTGTAACATATGCATGCTGTAGCAAAAATGGCACCATAGTTTTTCCTGTCCCAAATATAACCTGAAAAAATGGCAGAATCTACACTGGTTCCTTCTACACACATGGTACTGATAAATACAATAAATGGTTCATTCTCATAGAACCAGTGCAACTCCAATTTTAATGGTTTCCTGCATTCTATTTTTTGCAAAAGGTCTTTAATGTTTATTTTTTCACTTTTAAATGATAGATTTCGCCGAGTGCTCGAGGGGGAGTATAGGTTTTGTTGATGAAATATCAATATTTTCGTCTCCAGGGGGTCAAAATAGGTGAAAAATCACCAAAAATGAGCATAGAAATGCCCTGCAATACCCTTTTTTGTGAATAACTAAATTTTTTCCATACCAGAAATGGTTTTCTTCATTTTTTCCTAAGAATTTTGCATTCAGAGCATCTTTATTTTAAAAATCCTATTAAAAAATATCAAAAATTAAAATTCTACAGAGCAGAATAGGTTGGTGAAACTATGAAACATGCAGCGTGGATATTACGTTCCAACGTTCCATACTTAATATCAGTAACAGCTAAGTATATTTGAATAACACATATATGAAGGTGGTCTGTGGAATTATTTTTTCAAAAAAAAAAATTCAATTTGTTAAAAATACAAGAATTGTGGGGCATAAACATATTTGACACCTATACCCCTGTTTTTTGTACTATTTTGCCTGGAATACATAAAATCACAAAATTTGCAATTTTCACAAATCATTACGATATTTAACTATTCAAACTATAATATTATAAACTCTTATGTGTTTTCACACTCTTTTTTTTTATAAAAGATACATTAAAGCCTATTTTCCCTAATTTCCATTATTTCATATAAACGTGCAACGTGGATATAGTAAGAAATCATACATGCAAATTCATTTTTTCTAATAGAATTGCTTTATATGGTATACTATATCCTACCACCTTTATGTCTTAACAAATCTAAGAAATTTTTCCCAGAAAAAACGAAAATCTAATCTCATGTAACCTTAAATATTTATTACCAATTGTACATTATTATACTTAGCGTGCAGTAGTGGACAAAACGTGCAAGGTGGACTTGCTTACATATTATATATTATAATTCCAATTGCTAATATATGTTATCAATTTATTTGAAGGTAAAGTATATATTTAATATTAATATATCTATATTTAATAAAAATGGCTATCTAATATAATTTCAAAGGGTATTATTGAAGGAACACACAAAAGAATAAATTACCATACTTATTTGCTGGAAAACGTGCAGCGTGCAATATACACTAATCACAGCCTAAAACCATTCCATTATACCCCTCAACCATACTGCCCCTCAACCACACTGCCCCACCACCATACTGCCCCTCAACCATATAGCCACTCTTCCATACTATAAACCACACTGCCCCACCACCACAGTGCCCCACCACCATACTGTACCACCACCGCACTGCACCTCAACCATACTGCCCCTCAACCATTCTGCCCCTCAACCATTCTGCCCCTCAACCATACTGGCTCTCAAACATACTGCCCCTCTGCCATACCTACAATAAACCACAGTGCCCCACCACCATACTGTGCCTCCACCGCACTGCCCCTCAACCATTCTGCCCCTCAACCATACTGGCTCTCAAACATACTGCCCCTCTGCCATACCAACTATAAACCATACTGCCCCACCACCATACTGTCCCTCCACCGAACTGCCCCTAAACCACACTGTCTCTCAACCATTCTGCCCCTCAACCACACTTCCCCTGAAACATACTGCCCCTAAACCATACTGCCCCTCAACCATATAGCCACTCTTCCATACTATCAACCACACTGCCCCACCACCACACTGCCCCACCACCATACTGTCCCTCGACCATACTGCCCCTCGACCATACTGCCCCTCAACCATTTTGCCCCCTAACCATACTGGCTATCAACCATATGTACTGCCCCGCTGCCATAACAACTATAAACCACATGGCCAAACCACCATACTGTAATTATTGAGGTTTTGTAGTTATGGTATATGCCAAAATAACAAAATGCATATTCAACTGACACCCCCCATACCCCCCTTAAATGTGTGTTAAAAAAGAAAAATTATTAAAAAAAAAAAATTCATCAAATTTTGTGAATGAAAACGTGCAACGTGGATAAATTATATGGTTATTTATAATAAAAAACGCAATTAAGGGCTGCCAGGAGGAAAGTGCCAAATTATTTGCAAAGAAAAACTTTATATAGGTACAAATATTATTTGAAAAAAAAAAAAAATCTAAAAATTAGAAAGTACATTTAAGTAACTACTGAGTTAGGCTGATATAAAAAACGTGCAGCGTGGACATTTGGGTTAGTCTGATTATTAAGCTTTTATGGATATATGGGAATTTTTTTACACTATTGATGATTTAATAAATTGAAAGTAGAGATGGTACGCTAATATTATGTTTACTTCACTTTATTTAATTATTTTTTTTGTAAGAACTACAGCAAACGAAAAAATTTGTACTCTACTAAATAAGAGTAAAAAAAGGTTTTTAAGAATATGTAATTCAGATTTCTGCCTACAGAATCTATCTAAAATGTAATTAAGTGTTATGAAACCCAATTAATCATGGTACACTACTAACGTTTCGTGATTCTAAACTTTAATTTATATCAATAATATAGATTTTTTTTGTTTTTTGGCTTATTTTCTTTATTTTGGGTAAAAATCCACGCTGCACGTTCATATTTCAGTGCACCAAAGTTCTGTAAGGCCTGGTAAGCACAGTTTTCATATTTAACTAATAATATTTCAGGGAAAGTTGACCCATGCTATAGACAATAGGACCACATAATTATTTTTACCACCCTCCACGATTTTTATTTTTGACCCCCTTATACCCAGTTGCACTGATTCTATGAGAATGAACCAATAATAATAATAATAATAATAATGATAATAATAATAATGTACATAAAACTCACAGGTCTTACATGGTTTCTTTTTCGCCGCTTGAACATCATGTTAACCTTATAGAAATACAAACATGGACATTCAAATCATTAGCAGGCCTATTAAATATGGAAAAGAAACTTTCATAAAAAATGTGACGAATTGGGACAATTATCACAATAAAAACAAAATCGAATTTGTCCCAAAGACCATGTACCTCATTGTATTACTCCCCACACAATTTCCAAGTTTTTGGAAACATTCCAAAAATGTCAATGACTATTATTGTTGTATCCTTTACACCTGGACCTGGCCAAATCTTCCTTAAGACAGAATACCATAATTATTATATACATCAATATTGACATAATACAACCGCAAGGGCTACATAAACATTTTAGGTGAGTAGCCTTAAAACAGAAGCCTGAATGATGATCTGCAAAACATTATGGGTTAAAATAACTATGGTTGTTTTATGTATTAATCCCTAGAGGGCATTGCAGCTCATCCTACCCCCCTTTGGCACACCAGGTGGGGCAGAGGTGCTGCCGGTGCACTACGAGGTAGTCACCCCTCAGCAGCTGAACATGTAACATGACTCAGCGCACTCGGCACTGGAGTTCACTTGTTTTTTCCCTTCACATATTAATCCAGCATTGAATATACAATGGACATGCCTACCCAGTACATTAAAAAACCATGTCCATGAAATAATCAAGGTCTATTTACGACAATCTGCACATCCGTATACATGTTCATGCGTATATATACATGAAATAATTAATGTCAAATTAAAGCTTATCCATATCTGTAGAAAATGTCCATTATAAGAACCACAGTCATTTCTTTCCATGGTGTCCTCTCGGGGGAGGTCTGTTGTATTCCAACCCCCTTTTTCTGCTACTTCTGGGTGCAGAAATACACTAAACCATCCACACTGACGGTCATCATTATCCAACATGTCTCTACCATCTTCCCCATACTTCCTCATACTAATTCAGTACTTACTAAGCTACTTGATGGTGGCCTTCTCGCAGATAAGGCAGCTGGTCTCTTCTCCCATGGTCTGTGCATCGATAGAGGGCCCGTTTAATAATCTAGGATATGATATAAAGACCCTTTTCTGTACCTTGTACAAGGGTTATCGTTGGATAATATTTAAGTCCGTTTGCTAAGACAGTATCAGCCATCCATTTGACATTTAGCTACTGGTAACTGGTATTTAAGACACTTGTAATCTTGGAGGCATGTCTCGTCCTTTATGTCCTGTGCTGTAATCGAATATTTTTGGTATGTCCTGTTATTGTACTTATATATGTCCGGAGTATTTAGGTAGATGATGGTAGCTATGGATACATGGCAGACTTATACAAACTGAAACTATAAGAACTTTGCGAACTTGAAAACTGAACAGCGTCAAATGACCTGTTATCATTTTTATTGCGCAATATGTCAGTGGACTGATCTATACTTAATGTACATCAATACTACCTATGCCCCATGTATGCACACTGTTATGTCTTGTCTATGCATTTTTTCTTCAATGTTTCTTTGACGGTACCTAGAAGAACGCCATTTGGTGAATGTACTATGTCCTAAATGAAAAAAAAATTCCAAAAGGTCGTCCACATGTGTTGATAAAGGTTGACCCACATCGTCCCTGGCTGTCTATGGCATACAGAAAAGGGTCCACATGTAGGCCCTAGACTGTTCAACAGGCCCCTGGTTGTTTTATCAGCATGACAAGCTCTAGTCGAGCTTGAGGGGCATGCTGTCGGTCATCGTATGCAGGGCTCCACGCTGACTGCATGCCCTCGAGTCACCTGCGGGCCCAACACCAACGCAGCCCATCTCCCGAATTTATGTTAGCCTGGTATAAACGTCCATAGGTTTAACATTAGGAACTCGTTCCCAACAGGCCTGCGAGTACGGTAACTCATACTCAACAGATAAATATTCCCAGGCTAAGATAAAATCAGACACATATTTATGCTTGGTCTGAGTCCCTGTTCACCATCTCGTTTGGAGTGCTTCGCAATATTCACTCGCCTATCGCCTCGTTCATATTACTGCACACTCCAATCTCGACTAGGAACGAGGACATTAACCAAACACTCATCAATCTCTCCTAGTCCTCGGCTCCTAGCATGATGTCCAAGAGTCATTGTACCAATCTTTCGTTCTTCATAAATCGCGGGGGCGGTGATCTGTCATCATCACCCTCCGCCCGATTTTAGGGCTCCTGTGACTTATGTGGTCACTCAGAATATGTCAAGTTCGTTCCCCAGACATCCCAGCCCTCACAATGTAAAGGGAAGTCTCATTGTGCTTGCCATTGTAAAGCCTTGAGCCTTGTTTGCGTAAGGCATGGGCCTAAAGAAGAAGGGACTACAAACTCAAATGTAGATGTACTATGTACTGCTATGAGTCAACAACTTATATATATATATAAGTTATGGAGACGAAGTATAAGTGAAGTACAAGACAACGAGTAATTGTAGTTTGGTGAGTATAACAAACACCAGGCCCTAACCTTTATTACTGGAAGTACAATCCTTGGAACCTCAGTATTACAAAGTACAAAACTGAGTAACTTAGACCTGAAATTAAAAATTTAAAATTAAAAATTTAAAGGTCTGATCCTGAAGACATGCAAAGGTAGAGTGACGAATGCGCATCACGGCAACCGTCAATAGAATTATGACGCAACATAACAGTAACCGCTATACCATAGTGACGCCATAGCAACTCACTAGGTGGCGACGGTAGTAGCTTAGTCTAATAATTATACATGTATAAACTGGGAGTTATACAGTTATATAAGTTATGGAGACGAAGTATAAGTGAAGTACAAGACAACGAGTAATTGTAGTTTGGTGAGTATAACAAACACCAGGCCAAGAACCGCCAAACACAATTACGAATTTTGTGAATAATTAGACAAGAACGATTTCATTGTTGAAACCTCAGAGAGGGATTCTGTATTATGTAGGTATCTATAGACTGAGGCCGATTTCCAGTTACCTTTAGATTTAATCACCTCAATCGGCATACCCAAGTCTTTTAAAAATGTGGCCCCACCATGGCGTAGGGAATGAGTAGAGACGTTACCCATGATTCCACATTGGTTTGATAAACTCTTTAACCTCGAGTTGAAGTAACCATAAGACATTGGTTTTTTCCCCAAACTTATCAACGGTAAAGATAAACTTTTACGATAAATCAGTTGAACTACGATTTTGTAGACACACAAAAACGACCCTGGAATTGAATGAATAAAAATGTCAAAAGGGTCTAGACTGAATTGGTCAGTCTTACTTGTACGAATATGTATTTTAATAACCGACGAATCAATGGTTAAGTCCCCAATAAGTAGATTGTGAGGAGATATCGTTACATGTGATTTTCTCAGTAGTCCACGAAAACATAGGACCACGGCTAACCAGAAATTCAAGTCATCTGAATTTCCCAAGTCTAAAATACGGTAAATATTTTGTAAGTCTTGAACTTTAAAAGGGTAACGAGAATTATCTTTTACGATAAAAGATCTATGAATCCCTTTGATAACCATCTTTAATCTGAAATCATTGGAATGATCCAGATAACCCAACATTTTTTGCTTCCACCAAATGGCTGAAAGATAATTCTTTATCGATACTGGCGATAAAAACTCAGATAAATATGAAGCGTACCAGCAAGCCTGAGTAGGGTTGCAGGGAAAAAGTTTGAGATTAAATTTATCACAAAAACGTGAATAACAATTTAATTGATTTACCCTGGCTTTGTTAGTGGCGATTGACATAGCCACGGATAGGAATTTATCCGTTTTATCCTGAACCTCCTGGATTAGGTCTGTAATTCAGAACAACACATGTTATGAGTTTTAAGGGTTACAACACATTTTTCGAATACCCCATTGTATTCCAACCTTGATAATTGATCTGCTAACGTATTATCGCTACTTTTAATATACGTTGCCCAAATATCGATATTATAAATGAAACAAGTCCAAAATATTTCTCGTAACCACGACATACATGTTTTATTTTTGCTTTTACCGGAGTTTAACATGTATAAGACTTGCATGTTATCCGTCACCACCTCAACTTTTTTGTTACGATAATTACCGCCCCACCTCTTCAGGCCGATAAGTACAGGCCAGAGTTCTAAATATCGCTAATGGGTGGATCTTCTTGATGACCGCATTTGTCTAAATTCGAGGGTATTTTTTCCCAACTTCCGAAAAAATAATCGCAACCGGCCCAACCGCCGAAACCTTTAAAAGATGAATCAGTGACGATTGGGACATTGTGACATGTAGTGCGTATTAACGATTTACAGTTAAAAATACGACAGAAATTTAACCACCATTCTAGGTCTGCCGATAAATCGTCATCAATACTCGTCTTAGATTTATAATTCAGATCTTTTACCATGTCGAATAGGCGTCTACTAAACGTTTTACCGCCCTTGACGATTTGAGCGCAAAACGACATTAATCCGCCCAGCCTTTCTAGGTCCTTTTTATTTACAAACCCTTTTTCTATAGTTTCTTCTATAGTTTTGGATAGTTTATCGACTTTTTCTTGAGGAAGACTCAATTCCATCTGTTCAGAATTGATTGTTATGCCTAGAAATACCGTATTTCTACATGGCTCTGTTACCTTGTTAAAAGATATTTTAAAGCCCATTTTTTCAATCGTATCTATGACGATTCCCCTGTCTCTGAGACACTCCTCGTATGTGGTACCAATAATTAGAAAATCATCGAGATAATTCACCAATTTCTTTACACCTTTAGATTCAGCGATTTTGACTATATAGTTCGAAATCGAGCTAAAAATATTTGGAGCACATTTTAGGCCGAAAGCTAACCTGTTATCTCTGTAGTAATCGTCTTTCCAATTGAACCCTAGAGATTCAGCATTTTTAGGATCAATATGTACTGAACGATAGGCTGATTTTATGTCAACCAAACACATGTAATCGTCACGATTTAGATAATCTACTGCGGTTTCCACTGAATTGTATGAAAAAGATTCAAAAGTTTCTTTCATGTGATCGTTAATTGATTCGCCAAAAGGCCTAGAGCAATCCGTGATGGGCCTAAATTTCCCATTTTCTTTTAGGACCCCCCCTAAAGCATGTACGCATTTAGGCTTATTCCTCACTTTAGAAATTCTCCCACTGTCTAATTCGGATTTAACCACTTCCTCAAATTTTTCACAACAAATTCCCTCCGTAAGTGATTTATAATTTTCACATTCGTATTCCGCTGAACAATCGGAATCGACTATTTTAAAACCATTACGAAAGCCCGACCATAAGAATTCCCTGTCTTTTGAGTCTATAGAATCGAGAGCATTTTCTCCTGCTAAATATATCGCCGATCTACATGGTTTTAAATCAACCGCGATTTCGTTGACATAGTATTTACAGTCACAATTACCGTTAATACATTTCTCCGTGACAACGATATCATCTACACTAACCTTTTTCTTTGTTTCCCCATCGATTTCTTCCTCCGAAGCAAGATTGATAGGAATGTTTACCGTTGCTACTCTATCGCTAGGGGGATTCCCTGCGATTACGTCATTATCGAGAAGGGATCCCTGACGACCATAAGCGTCCATAGTTACGGCCACGCCCCCTTTTCTATCGCTTTGAATTTTCCCGCTCGATACATCATTTCATTTACTGTGTTTTTGATCTTTGCTTTGTGTTTTGCAATCGTATGAACCGTGACCATAGCTATGGCAGTTATTGCAATTATGTTTGTACTTGCAACTTGCGTATTTGCAACCTTCTGGTTTGTTAAATGCAAAACATACATTATTATCGCCCTGTGATTTGCTTTTTGTTTTTACACTTTTCTTCATCGAAGCAGCTGAAATCGTGCCGTCAAAAGATAAAAATCTGACTATCGCTGCTGGATTTACCACTGATAACGATTTTAAACCTTCTTCAATAGTATCAACCTTGACACTTTCATCGTAGTTTATCAATGCTTCAGCAGTAAACATCCTCGTTTCTGCTTTTTCTCCCACCAATATTAAATGGTCAATAAATCCGCTCAGTTCCTTACCTGAGTCGTATAGGTTTTTTAGGATTTTCATATTTACCAAATTCAGTTTTTCAATCGAAACAATTTTCTCGTCCTTCTTCAAGTATTTTTTAGATGAGAACACATTATTTTTAGGCCTACCTTTAGACTTTTTACAGGCTGATTCTCTACTTGATGATCTAGAACTTTCACTTGACGAGTGACTTGTGGTACTTGTTGATGATTTACGCGATTTTCTCTCACTCTGATGACTGGATTTTCTGTCTTTTTCGTTAGTTTCTTCCTCCACTGACGACTTCTCGAAGAATTTTTCCATCTTTCCCAGGGTGCTGCGCATGTAATCTTCTAAATTGTCCATTCTTGTAGATAAATGGTCTTCTTTCTGTTTTGCATCCTTCTCGTATCTGGATCTGATGCCCTCGGATGCCGATGCCCACGTCTGGTCAATAGGATCATTGTCTGATAATGGACCTGTCGCTGGCGATTGCGACCTGAAGGGTGCCTCCCCTTCAGTATCAGATCTAATCCTATTCGATTTCCTCAATTCTACCTTTGTAGGTGATTTTTGCTTTTTCGACTTTCTCCCCATCGTCAAAATCAAATAACCACCGCGATTTATCTCCAATAAATTGACAAATGACTCAAATGTCTCAAAATTTAAAATTTATAGGTCTGATCCTGAAGACATGCAAAGGTAGAGTGACGAATGCGCATCACGGCAACCGTCAATAGAATTATGACGCAACATAACAGTAACCGCTATACCATAGTGACGCCATAGCAACTCACTAGGTGGCGACGGTAGTAGCTTAGTCTAATAATTATACATGTATAAACTGGGAGTTATACAGTTATATATATACAAATAACAGGTGGCATCTTGGTACAGGGTCAGCTTGTAAACTCTGTGCTGGGATTGTCTGATGAAGCAACAGCCAATCAGGACTGACCAGTCTCATAACAGTCTGTCACACATGCCAGGAGGGCTGTTTTTTCACTAACAACTCAGGTGTCAGTGTCATGTCAGAGTGCCCTGCCCCCATGTGGCCAGGCCAAGAGCTAGAGTGAGCAATGATTAGGGTAAATATGGCATTCACTACATAGCTGCTGTACAGACAACATCAAGACAGGGAGGAGCTACTACAAAATGGTGACTGTCTTAATTAATGCAGTCATTTTGGCATTAATAAATATGGGCAATTTAGATGATTTAATTTCTTCACATAGAAAGCAATATAATTGGTCGCGATAGGGGTGTATAGACTGGAACTTTAAAATATGATACATTCAACATATTTCCTCAATGTAAATGGTATTGGCAAAAACTGCAAGAAATTTGCCAACTTGTAGTAGAGGTGCTTGCTAAAAAGAGCAAATCATTGTGTCAATAAATGTTATCAAAACCAAAAAATACCAAAATAGAGCAAGCTCATATAATAAGAGAAAGGTAATCATGTAATCCATGAGAGATACCAGTCAATGGATTAACAACCATTACAAGAATAATAGGCAAGCGTAGGTTAACATCACATTGAAAACTCAGCTAGACTTTCTATTATAACTGAGATACAACGAAATATAGAAATTGAACCTTGATAAAGACTATGTAATATTCGAAACGTCAGTTCTGTAATTATTGCTACAATTCTACAAACTTGGCTATCTCAGTGGTTGTACTATTATTGCCATTTATCTTTATATATATAGAAATGTTCAATGGATAATCTCAGATTTGAACTATGTGGGATTGACACATGTAAACTACGAGGAATATTCACGTGTATATTACGATGGAAAGTCACATGTATAACACACTCTGCAGAAAATGTATTAGCTCAAATTAAAAAAAAAAATCATATCGACTGCACACAGTGTTACAATATTTTTCTTTCTTTTAAGCTCTACTTATAGCTCATTTACAATATCGACAATTCCACTTGTGCTATAACTATCAGCCCTGATGCACAAATGAGCTGCTATGCTGTATAATGCTCTCATCACCCACCTCCATCTCTGTCCCTGTCAGGGGTCAGTAGACCTTGGGTATTTGACTATCGCTGTCTGTTAAATGCCTCCCTAACCCTGGCACCGTTTCCAATATTAACGCTCGATCAGCGGGGAGAAATGACAACCTACACGATGTAATACATGCCTAGCTGCATATATAACTATACATGTACTAGAAAAGTAGAAAAGGAAGCAACGACTAAGAACATCAAATTCAACTTTCAAAAGGGGAAATTTAGAAGAACACCTTTCTTGGGAGAATTATGTCTTGTGTTTAAAGCAATCAAGGAGGTGAATATAAGCATTTCATTAAAGATTTTCACATTGGACTATACATAGAAAAGTAACATATGAGAAGGGGCCATCCATAAAGGCCAACGCACACTTAGCGACTTTTGCACATCGCAAGCGAAAAGTCGCCGTAAAAGTACCCTCGCGATGTTTTCCTGGTACAATATCGCTAAGTGTGCCTTGGACCCCTTGAGATATTGTGCCACCCCTTTTGCACCCCCTTTTACCCCCCGCTGAGGTACAAAGTCGCATGCGATATTTTTCCTCCAAAAGGCTGAAAGTCCTATGCGACTTTGGGAATTGACATGTCAATTCTTTTGCTTGAGATATTGCACCGTTTTTACGCAACCACCCGCTGCTTTATTATGCTTGCGATATCGCAAGCATATCGCAAGGAAAAATATCGCTAAGTGTGCGTTGGCCTTTAAGTACGCACATAATAAGTGGGTTGGGGGTGGGTCAAACATTTCGGAAATTTGAGTATGCTCCTTCTTTGTTCTATTGATTACATGATCGGAAGTGGATGGGCGAATTAAAATTTTCGGAAATTTTGCGTATATATATATATATATCAAGTCTCATCGCTCTAGTGGAAGATAAAGGTAATCATTAATAATATGAATATATATATAATATAGATAACTTGATAATAATAACCATGACTGCGAGTTGGCTGTAAATAGGATTAGCGTTTTATCATAAACCATAGTGTTTATGATAACTGATAATTGTCACTTGGCAAAAAAAAAAAAAAATTTGTCCGAAGGAGAGGTGTTGAGGCGGTGAGGGATCCCCGAAGAGTGAGAACGATCCGTGGTCCTGAGCGCTGACGTGGTCCTTCAGGTAGCGCCCTCTGGGTTGATATCAGCGTCCCCTGGTAATAATTGGATCCAACGTTGTGAAGGACCCCTAGGGTAGATTTCAGGAACTCATTCTCTTTATATGCCTATAAACCGTGGTAGCTTTATAACTCATATATATATGTTGAACGGGGCCTATCGACGAGCTCTTTCCCCACCACGTAGCGACCACGGAATAGAGAGAAGCGGGAAACGGGCCGCGGACGACGCCGCAGCCTCATTAACATACCCGTTGCGGCGTTTTGATTGGTCGGCGCGTCACGTGAGTATCATGTGACCCGTGTTGTCGTTTGTACGGCCGGCTGTGTTCGATGTGTGCACATCGCCCGATTGTGTCGGCTTCATTTGGGGGTTACTACGTGTATTTCCACGCATTTCCTACAGAGTTTTTCGTTCAGAACAACTCTAAACATGGGGTTTGTGCAAACCCCACTGCCAAGTTCGATCAGAACAGGGAGGAAACCCAAGGTGAGTGTGGTTCTTCTTACCTTGCTGGGAGTCACCAGCCCGGTGTTGTGTTTGACTTGACAGTCCCACTGTCACGTCCTGTCACTATGTACATTATCTTGTTGAAGCTTCGTCAACCCGATATGTAGACACCGCGTGTTCACACGGTGTGGTGGGGGCGTTGCTATCTCTTGTTGAACCAGTCAACCCGAGTAGCTCGTCTGATGTTTTCGCATCAGAAATCCACCGTAGCGAGTGTGATTACACTCAGTATTCTCTCGTGGTTTCGACTTTTATCTAGTCTCATCAGGCTAAGTGTGGTAGGTACTCTTCTGTGGTCTTTCCCCCCGGAACCAGTCCGGGAAGTGGATATGTTTCCCAACCGTTCGAGGTGTATGAAGTTCTCTCTATTATTTGTAGTACTAACTCTGACAGCTCGCTCGTGTATCCCACCTTGTGACTTGAATGATGTAACCTTTTCGTTCCGTAACTCATATATATACCTTATGGATAGCCCCTAAGCCTTAATCACTGTGGATATATATACCATTACCTGCCAATTTGTGGATGAAAAGAGTTGATGAGGATGGGCGAACAGGAAGATAGTTGGCGGGACAGGAGAGCCCAAGCTGACTTTGTGTTACAGTCAGAGACAACACTAGGGTAGATTTCAGGAACTCATTCTCTTTATATGCCTATAAACCATGGTAGCTTTATAACTCATATAAAGTCTCATCGCTCTAGTGGAAGATAAAGGTAATCATTAATAATATGAATATATATATAATATAGATAACTTGATAATAATAACCATGACTGCGAGTTGGCTGTAAATAGGATTAGCGTTTTATTATAAACCATAGTGTTTTTGATAACTGATAATTGTCACTTGCCAACCCTTGACTCGCCAACCTTGCAGTCAAAAAGAAAATAGTTTTTGAACGATTTGTTGGTCCAATTCCATTTTGTTTTCCAAAGTACGAGTTAAATAGGACAAGACACTCCAGCTAGACCAATCACCTAACTCTTTAATATCACTTAATGATATTCCTGATTGATGTAGAGAAGAAGCTCCTCCGCTACGTAAAGAATGAGAACTGGCTTTGTCTAAGCCATTCATAGATAATATGTGAGTCAATTTTTTAGAAAACCAATTATATGAACCTGATATTAGTATACCTTGTTTCATGAATGAAACCAAATGATCGTTAGGTTTGAATTTGACCATTGAGAGTATTTTTGATATGAAATAATACAGACAAAAGGGTGATCCTTGAATCCTGGAAAAAGGAATCAACAAATATCTGTCATTAAATTGTATAGTTTTGGATCTAGTTATCCTGACAAATACGTGAGTATCTGAAAACGATACATTATCTACAATCACTGCAAATCCTTCCTCCAAAATATTTGTTTTCCTCAATAAACCTCTAAACCCTAACAAACACGCTATCCAAAAAGCAACATCTTCCATAAGGGAAAAATTCAACGAGAAAAAGATCATTAATAGTTCAGACCGTTGTAACGGACGAGCTTGATCAATTGTGTAACCTATGGAGCGTTTTACCCCTAACAGAGTACGTTTTATCTGAAAATGATCCACCGGAATATGTTCCAAGCCATTCATTTTGTGCAGTACCCACAGGGCTGATAGATAATTGACAATAGAAATATATTTGAATGAATGTGCCATATAAGAGATATACATACAGACAATATAAACTGTAGCAGGTAATGGCAAAAATTCATATTCAGTGCAAAAACGAAAATAATGGGCCCATTGACCATTGAAAGTATTTTTGATATGAAATAATACAGACAAAAGGGTGATCCTTGAATACTGGAAAAAGGAATTGATCATCTCTAACACCTAGAAATATATAATCAGCATTAACGTCAAAAATTTGCGAATAACATTCATCATGGAACCTACAAACATTCAACTGATTCCTATGTCCTGCAATAAAATGTTGATTATTACAGGTATGACCGCAAGGTCTTTCAAACGGAATAGATGTATCTACGCCAAGGTCGGTATTATTATGAGAACCATCAGAACCAATTGTTGAATTTTCATCCGAAACGTGATCAACAGGTTCAACCATACAACCATCTAAACTAGACTCTTTTTCATTTACATGAAATTCTATATCCTGACTTAACGGGACTAGACGATCTTGACCATTATCAAGAGTAACCACAGCGCTGGAAAAATATGGCGGTCCACACGAGAAAGATTCCTCGCCCACCAAAAAGTTAGGAGAACTACAACAATTATTATCCCTACACGCATAAACATCAAGATTACTATTTTTCTTCCCCGTGGTTATTTGTCGGGAAGAAAAAACCTGATCCTATTTAGAATCGTTTCGGTCAGATGACTGGCCTTTAGTTTGTTTTTTGCATGATTGAACCGGATGATTCGAAGAACATTGGCTACACTCGTGCCAATAAATACAATTTTGAAAAGAACAACCTTTGGAAGTGTTATATTTCCAACAAACACCTTCCGGCTTCACGTCAGCTTTCCTACCTGAAAACTTCTTTTCTTTATCCTGAAATTCCTTCAATTTCTTTGACAAATTTACAAACGCAAATGTTGTTTCATGATTCAAAAAACTTTCCGTCAGGAACGAGTCTCCATACCCAAAACCCTCAACACCCAAAGAGTCTGCCTTTTCGCGAACCGCTAAATCATACTCCACTAACGACTTCCCGGTGTGGGTTGGCTTGCGGTCAATCAAATACGCTATGTGGTCGGCCAAACCTTTGGTGTTGAAACCCTGAGCTGACAGACTTCTGAGCAAACCCATTTCTGCACTCAAAACCTGGTCAAAAGTGGGACTATCACAGCCAGGTGGCAAAAATGGTACCAGGGAAAAGAATTTTGACTTACGTTTGGTCTTCTCTCCGCATGTATGAACACCTGAACATGACTGAACATTTCCCTGGACATGTGGAGGGTGAAAACTCTTAGGACTTGGATACGTTGGTCTCAACTTGGGTGTTTGTGAACCCTGAGGCAATGAGCCTTGACTAATTGTCTCACGGGTGACTGCGTCTGCCGCAGTGCTAACTGCACCCCCTGTGCCACGTGGAATACCCGTCTCACTCTGGTTTGTAGCCAACAAATTAACACCCTGTAACTGAAAATTCTGAAAAGTTGAACACAATGTTTGAATATCCGTTTTTAACGAAGAAAGTTCTTTCTTGATACTCTCATGTTCAAATAGAATGGTATTTACCCAGGGTGGCTTCGACCACGTTGAGGATCCCCCACCGCCTGCCTCCAACGAACCACCAATGGCGCCCAAAGACTCATCTTCCATATGTATAGCTTCCTTCAGTTCTGCTAATTTGCACGTGGGACAGCCGTCCCTATGAGACCTTGCGTCGTAGTCAAGGCCACAAGTTGTACACTTGCACATTGTGAAAAAAATAAAGGTAAAAAAAAATGCAAAAAAAATTTGTCCGAAGGAGAGGTGTTGAGGCGGTGAGGGATCCCCGAAGAGTGAGAACGATCCGTGGTCCTGAGCGCTGACGTGGTCCTTAAGGTAGCGCCCTCTGGGTTGATATCAGCGTCCCCTGGTAGTAATTGGATCCAACGTTGTGAAGGACCCCTAGGGTAGATTTCAGGAACTCATTCTCTTTATATGCCTATAAACCGTGGTAGCTTTATAACTCATATATATATGTTGAACGGGGCCTATCGACGAGCTCTTTCCCCACCACGTAGCGACCACGGAATAGAGAGAAGCGGGAAACAGGCCGCGGACGACGCCGCAGCCTCATTAACATACCCGTTGCGGCGTTTTGATTGGTCGGCGCGTCACGTGAGTATCATGTGACCCGTGTTGTCGTTTGTACGGCCGGCTGTGTTCGATGTGTGCACATCGCCCGATTGTGTCGGCTTCATTTGGGGGTTACTACGTGTATTTCCACGCATTTCCTACAGAGTTTTTCGTTCAGAACAACTCTAAACATGGGGTTTGTGCAAACCCCACTGCCAAGTTCGATCAGAACAGGGAGGAAACCCAAGGTGAGTGTGGTTCTTCTTACCTTGCTGGGAGTCACCAGCCCGGTGTTGTGTTTGACTTGACAGTCCCACTGTCACGTCCTGTCACTATGTACATTATCTTGTTGAAGCTTCGTCAACCCGATATGTAGACACCGCGTGTTCACACGGTGTGGTGGGGGCGTTGCTATCTCTTGTTGAACCAGTCAACCCGAGTAGCTCGTCTGATGTTTTCGCATCAGAAATCCACCGTAGCGAGTGTGATTACACTCAGTATTCTCTCGTGGTTTCGACTTTTATCTAGTCTCATCAGGCTAAGTGTGGTAGGTACTCTTCTGTGGTCTTTCCCCCCGGAACCAGTCCGGGAAGTGGATATGTTTCCCAACCGTTCGAGGTGTATGAAGTTCTCTCTATTATTTGTAGTACTAACTCTGACAGCTCGCTCGTGTATCCCACCTTGTGACTTGAATGATGTAACCTTTTCGTTCCGTAACTCATATATATACCTTATGGATAGCCCCTAAGCCTTAATCACTGTGGATATATATACCATTACCTGCCAATTTGTGGATGAAAAGAGTTGATGAGGATGGGCGAACAGGAAGATAGTTGGCCGGACAGGAGAGCCCAAGCTGACTTTGTGTTACAGTCAGAGACAACACTACACTGGCAACCAGAGCTACAACATATTAGCTCTGGTCGGGTTAAATCCAGATGTCGCCTTGACCCTTTGCTGGTTCCCACCTGTGTAGTACTTATACCTTCAGATAGGAATACGCCGTCTGGTGAATATTGGGTGCATTATGTTTGTTATTCTATATCATAACCTCGAAGCCAATTTTCCATTTTCTTTAATAATTCCTTTCCTGTGTACGATTTCATAATATTTTGAATGTAATATGTGGTATCTTTGTCAATTTGTTAGCAATGGATATTTCATATTAAGTATATCTGCTTTTATAGTATACATAGAATGAAACTCGGTTTGAGGCATACACAAAAGGGATACCCAGGGGATACCGTATGTGATTTAACCCGACCAACCCCTATATCGTAGAAGGGGTTGGTTGCCAAACTAAGACAACACAGGCCAGTTATGTTATCAATTACCACCAGGTGGAGCGGCGGAGCCAACCTCATTCCGCAGTCGAGTCAAATGGAACTTGAAGGGTATAGGCCTACTATACTCTCGTAGGTTTATAACGCCAATGAAAATATCATTATTTCTATGACGAAGGCTAGCTTCCCTTTAAATCAGTACTCATTGTGTTTTGTGAACATCTCTCCATCTTTTTCTCCTTTTTTTCGAAGTATACCCTTTCTCAGGCCTTTAAGGCCTTTCTTGCTTCCAAAATCGAAACGCCTTGGAGCTTCACATGGAGGATCAGCGCGCGGTCAGGGCGGTGGGCGTGGTCGCGGGTGCAAGTCCGCTCCCCAGTCACCTCCGCCTCCGATTCCCCGAAAAAGACTTGAATCAACTCCTGCCTAAGTTAATGCTGATACACCTTCTGTCGCAAATAGTGCAAAGGCACTTTTTAAGTTCTTAAAACGTCCGTTAGATGTCTCTTGCTGCGTTGCCGCGCTTAATACGACAGCTGCCTTAAGCCATTAGACTTCACATGTTCGTATTTATAACTAATACGAGGCCAAGCTGTGGACGAAAAATGTTAAATTTTTCACGTGAAAAAGACAAATAGATAGTATACAAGGTAAACAGTACACAAAGGTATACGATATTTGCCAACAGTAAATTTTCATAAATGAGGTATTTTCTCTAGAGGATCAGGCAGTGGCCCCGGTAGTAGGTGAGGATTCTGATTCCCAGTCTAATGCTGATCCTGATGATGTTCTTTTTGACTACCCGGAACATCACGGTCCTCCTTCACCAAAGAGTGTTGAAGAATCACCGGGAAAAAACCATGGGTGCCAGGAGGGGGATGACGAGGTGGAGGAGGAGGAGGAGGAGGAGGAGGAGGAGGAGCAAGAGCAGGAGGAGGAGGAGGAGGCAGCAGAACACGAGGATGTGATACGTCCTACTCAAAGGTCATCATCCCGAGTAGACGATTCTGACGACTCTGAAGCCGAAGGTGACGATGGTGTGGAAACCTCGAAGGCCGCCCTTTTTTAAAGGGAGTTGTGTCATCTGTGGGAGGCGATGTATCTCAGTGTGACTTTTATTCTAAGCTTCTACATTCCCATGTAAATGAAATAATGAGGATTTTAGAAAAGATTCTTTGATTTTCTAATAGATATTGGCGGCCATTTTGTTTTTTGTCAGTTAGAAGGCAAAAAAAAGATTTTTCAGCTTGGTAAAATTATTTTCCAAAATCTACACCACAAAATTGACCTATAAATGTTTCTTACTAAATTTTACTCAAAAATGCCCCTATAAAGTTTTTGAAGCACATTTTTGGTAATATGATTCCAGGCTAATGGTACATGGTACTAATTCAGGCTTTGACATTGGCCTCTTCTACTGGATTTACCATACACCAACGGGCCCATTATACGTCTAATGTCGGATGGCTAGCTTGCAGGTGGGTTTACAGGGAACCAACAAGAGCAACTATTGTGGCCATATCAGCCCAGTGGAGCAAGCGCCTATACAAATCAGCCATGCTACCATACAAGCACCACATGGGTGGGGTATTAACGATGCTAACCACTGTCAGGAGAAATTCAGGGAAATAACTGTGGTGGAGCAGGTCATGGTTTATGGGCGGAGACCTAACGGCTGGCAAAACCTGATTTGAGTTTGTACACTCTATGCATTTTGGGAGAAGCCTGATGGTCTCCAAATTCTATTCATTTGAACGCACCCTTAATATGCTAAAAATGTCAAACTTTATCATTCACTGCGCGAAAACCACCAGTTTATTCCTACATACGCCATCGCGTACATGCATGTATCAGATGTATTCGATTTGACGTGGTGTAACTGAATGAGTCCTCTCCCACCGCTATGCGACCACTGATAGAGAGAAAGGGGAAGCAGGCCGCGGAAGTTCCCGCGGCCTCAGCTACATACCCGTTTCGGCGCTTCTGATTGGTCCAGCCGTCACGTGTGCGTCATGTGACCACTTTGTTGTTTTGTATGACCAAACGCGTTCGACACGGCCGTGTCGCCCGCCGACGTTGTCGAGTGGTGTTTATGTGTCATTCCACACAGTTCCTATGGAGTTTAAACCTTGTAAACTCGTGTACCGGGGTTGTTTGACTCCCCCAGTCGCCCTGCCCTGTGTGAGCGAGGAGGAAAACCACTGTGAGTATTGTTTTTAAACCTTGCTGAGTGAAATCTCAGCCCGGTGTTTGTATGTGACAGTGTTGCTGTCAGGTCGTGTCTGTCCTGATCATGGTAGTACCGTGTCTAGACAGAAAGTGTTTGACGGTAACGTCAAAAAAAAATTTTACACCCATATTTCACACCAGCGTATGAGGCGTATACAAGACTGTTTCCTCTTGTATAAGGACATGTCTTGGCTGTATTTCACACCAAGCGTGTATGAGAAAAAATATCCTCTGCGCGACATGTATACATATGTCGGGCGTATATGTGTACCGATAGAAAATAAAAAAGGATTACCCCCACAACCTCCCGCTCGTTTGTGTTGGTATAGGTATAGGTGCTTTCAGTAAGAAACCCTCCCCACCCCCCAACCCCCACCATATGATGTATATATGACTGCAACATGGACACTTATAAAAATAAACGTCTATAGCTGAGGCGTATACACAACAGAAAATATGACTACCTTGTATACTCAAAATCGTACCTATATACGCCGGGTGCATAGATATGTAAAATGGTGGTTTTCGTGCAGTGATTGGTACATGCTAAAAAGTCTAACTATGGCATTTTACAGTGAAAAGTCAAGACTTGGCCATTGTTCCATGCTGAAAAAATCTGACTTTGACATTTTTCTCACAGCGAAAAATCAAAGTTTAGCTATTGTGCCACACTAAAAAGTCAGACATTGATATTTATCCATGCTGAAAAGGAAGGGTTTAGCCAATGTTCCATTCTAATAGGTCAGACTTTGATATTTTTCTATGGTAAAAGGTCAAGGCATAGCCATTGTTACATGCTAAAAAGTCAGACATCGACATTTTTCCATGCTGAAAAGTCAAGGTTTAGCCATTGTTACATCCCAAAATTAAGAATCGGACATTTTTCCACAGTAGAAGGCCAAGGCATAGCCATTGTTACACGCTAAAAGGTCAGACTTTGACATTTTCCCATGCTGAAAAGTTGCAGCTTAGCCAATGTTACATTCTAAAAGGTTTGTCATTTTACGTGCTGATGAGTCAAGAGAATCTTTTTTGGTAAAGGAATAATTCGTTGACGACACTACTACAAAATTAGACTTTGAATTCGAGATGCAAAAAGATCAATGGTTTGATTTTATTTCTATAACAACCGAGAGGTTACACAGTCGAAGGAGTAACAGAAAGAAATTTAAAACGTCTGAATTCCACTATTTTTACCCTTGATTGAGTAAAATTTAATGCTGTTGACTGTTTTATGGGCAAGCAAAAAGCGGGAGGGGGACTTGGGCAATCGCTATTAGAGGACCCAAAATTGAGCCTTGAGGGACCCTGCACACGGCTACCTTTGAATCGGACAGTTGATCATTTACCTTTGTTACTTGTTTTCTCTTAGATAGATGGCAGTTCAGCTATTTTAAACCCTCCCCCTGGATTCCATAGTTATCTAGTATTTGTTTAATAGAAATATCTCGTTATATACGTTGTTGAAGGCCTTGAAAAAATCCAGAAATATGGCACTTATATCACACACTACGTTTCTAGCAGAGAGAATATCATCTGTCAATTGTGCGATTGCTTGTGCGTTCTTTTCTGATCTGGATTGATTTTCATATCGTATTGATCGGGGGAGGTAGCTTTTCTTTTTCATTGAGGGAAAGTAGAAAAATATGGACAATTTACAATCGCCTGGGTTGGCGTTCTTCCCTATAAAGTCCAGAGAGACTGGGACAAAGAAAACCATTACACACATTTCACATAAGACAAGTGTACAGTTATTTCATGACAGTTTTTAGAATCCTTCACTTGGCTTCCCAGACTATCCAGGTTATGTGACTCTGGGTTATTTGTATATAGTTCTTCCAAGATGTAAATCGTAGATGTAATTTGCACTACAAACACAGTTACAAACATTAACAACACACGTAACAGGACGAAAACATGGTATTGTGTATAAGAGTATTGACATTTGTTACAATTTCAATTTTCCTATATTTAAAGATAGTCTGGAGCTCTGGAGTACCTCAGCAAGGTCCTGCTAGACAAGAATCGCAAATAACTTATTTTCTGCTTCTGATTTTTCACTTCGTCATTGATAAATCAATGTACAAAACCTGTCAGTGAGAAATTTAGCCGTCAAGACAACATTAAAAAAACTTCTAAAAGCGTATCCCTTCATGGTGTATTGAATTATATAAACAGCGATCACTTGCCAATTTTGGCAGTAAATATTAAAACGTGAACTAGAAAAAAACGGCAAAAAACGGCAACTCCAAGATCACACAAAAACACAAACACGAAAAACTGAGACATTGGATACTCTTTGCGCAGTGGGATATTTTCTGGTGGATAGATGAACCTGACAATTTATGGAATTCCTTATGAGATGTGCTGATAGGTTAGTTAGATTACTACTGGCCCCTAAGGACATGGCAACAAAAGGACTATGGTAGAGAACTGGAAAGGAACTGTGTTTCTTGTAATGAATAAAAATATTTAAAAAATCAGTGGATATCAAACGGAATAAGGTGTGTGGGAGCTTTGAAATTTAAAAAAAGAAACTATCCAAACTTAAATGCTAAATAAGATGATGTATAAGATCAACACAAGCAAAAAGAATACTCAATAAACTAGATGAAAAGATTAAAAATAAACTCCAAAACACGTGGCTCATATTGAACAAACTAACAACAACTTTTATAGACCCTGTGACCAATGATAGTACACCTCCCTCAGAAGCTGCCGATTTTCTAAATACACACTTTGCATTTGTTGGCATGAATCGGACAGACGCTATATAAAGCAATATAACTCAGGTAAATCCCATTAGAAATGAAAATCCAAACCTTAAATTCCATCACCAGGCCTAGTAATGACTAAGACGGACCCGAGTTATGGATATGAGATGTTTATTGACTATCCGCAAGAATGAAAGTTTTATTATCGTCCTGGGCAATTGCTTAAAAAATTGAATTAAAGCCTTACTTGCCGATAAGAGAGGCAAGAAAGGGAAACAAGTTATTATTTATAGGGTGGGTGGTTCTGAACAGTCTGGCGTACTTGGGGTGAGTGAGGGCGAGCACTCGTTGAGCAGTGTGAGCTGCACTCGGTCACGTGGTCCCCCGGTACGCCGGGGAGGTCCGGTCACGTGGTGCGTCCTTAGCAATCAGGACCGGCTCACGCCACGCATTACGCCTAACCCGCCTGTTAAGTATAATTGATAAAATGCAGTTATATGAGACTATAAACAACCTACTAGCACGTAAATCAGCAGGACTGGGGCATGTGCGTACCTCGCTTTTTAAGGAATTCACGTTACTAACCCTTGATCATTTCACCTATATGGACTAGGGAAGCTTTGATAAAAGAATTTTTCCAGAAGCATGGAAGAAAGCCAATATCACCCCACTATCTAAAACAGAAGATAAAGCAAACCCTAATGATTCTGCCCTTACTGCATAAAGTACGCGAAAAGCTTTTTCATGAATATCTAAGCTTACATTTACAGGAAATCCATTTGCTCATAGATCGCCAATTTGGCTTTAGGAAATCTCTGTCGATGCTATTTGCACTCCAGTCGAAGACCTTTTTGTTGTGAGAGATGACAAAATAATAGCAGGAGTAGTGTATGGATTGCCGCATGGCGTCCTACATCGTGTGCCATACAGAATTGCATGAAAACATGAATAGGCTAGGACTACCAGAGTACGGTGTATCATGGTTATTGTCTTATATGTCATCAGGAGGGCATAGAACAAATTTCTCGGATAGCACATCAGGTTGGTCGAAAGTTGATTACGGCGTTCCCCAAGGCTCTGTCCTGCGCTCGCTTCTTTTCATTCTCATTCTGATATTCAACAGGTGAAAAAAACACTCTCTCACTCTCTCGTCTTGTACTCCTCAAATAAAACCACAGCAGAATCTTCCAAAAACATACAACATGATTTAGATAGCCAAGATGTCTTAACAACTGATGAAACAAAAATATATACTGATATGCCGCGCCTACAAAAACGTGTAGCACCCAAAATTATAATTTGTTGAACATTAATTTAAAGAAACTTGATGTAGTTCAAGCCTACCAATACCTGGGCATAGACCTTGATATCAACCTAAATTTTGAAAAACAATGAAAACCCTTAATAAAAAGGTTCAATCACAAACTGTTTGGCCTGGCGTCCACCTACTACGATAGAAATTTAGACCTACCGATATGGCACCGATACAAAAAGCAAATATCGGAGACATATCGGCAACGTCCAAAATCGTAGACATATGTCTAGACATGTCAATCCACCACGCATTATATGGGTTTTTATCGGTGTCTAATCGCAGAAACGTAGTCAACTCCCCCGATTTTAAGTGACCTTCTGATGCGATTTTGATTTTTTTTATCGGGAGGTGCATCGTAGAACATATCAGGGCCATATCGTAGTTGGAGGAGGCCGGGCCTTTATCTTAAAAAAATCCCAGGAAGCAGTTTATCTTTATGTGAACCTGCCCTATAATGACGCCTGAGAATGACAATAATACCGGTGTAATTCTACGCTCACAAAATGAGGTGAAGTTCAAACTACCACATCCACATAGTGAAAACTACCCTCTTATTGAGGGTAGAGAACATGGAATGAGTCTGAGTCATCAATCAAAATGTTCCCGAGCAAACCATCCTTCAAGAAATTTCTCAACAAAATAGAAGATTTTCCTCCTGCTGACTAAATTAGTCACAAAGAGTTGTTTCTCTCAAAATGTAAAGGCAGAAATAAGAAGTTATATCTAATTTCCCATCTCATCTCATAAACATTGTCATCATATATATTTTTTCTGTTGATCTATCGGTGTAAAAGACTTTAAGTATTCAAATACGTAGTGTTCCAGCTTGCTGTGACATGAACAGCTCGCAAAGTTGTAGAATGAAACATATGAAGCTCATTGAATCAGAAGTGTATCTGTGACATAGACATCAACATGTGCGTACCATTTTCCCAAAATACTTGTAGGGAATCTGGGAAAATACAAAAAGGAGACCTCTAGAAAGCATCCGTTTTTGTGACACTGTGACGAGTCATTTCCGCTTTTCGCAGGAACAAAAGCATGAGAGATTTACTGTGTCGTAGTAATGTTTCCATTCATGTCCTCATTGACTTTACTGATAAAATAATTTTACAGGTGAAATCAAAGAGTTATATCGTTATTGTAGTGGCAGTCACGATCACCATATTACCATAGTGTGATTCACTGTGACACAAGTTCTTATGTCAATGTTAGATGCTGACACCTTCACCTATTACAGAGGCTGTAAATATTTTACCAATTCCACGTCTCGTTGTGTATATTTATGTTTATAGAACGTTGTAATTCAAAACAGAATCTTCAAGGTACATGAAAGTATTTAGATTACGCGAAATCCATTATGCCTTCATAGGTTTATATCCTTGATTATTCAAAAGTAACTTCACACTATAGCCAGGTTTTTCAACTAGGCAAACGTCTGTCGTTTACTTTTACTATCCAAGTTGATGTTTGTTGTAAAAACAAAGCCAAGTAGGTCATTGAGAAAAGGAATGAGGCAGATTTCATGTGGTATTACAATCAGCTCTGCATGGGGGACTCATAGAGATAACCCTTCAACTTGGAATGACCTTTTTAGCAGAAACTGCGTACCCATCCACATCGCCCTGTCTGGAAAGATCAGCACAAATATGGAAGACAGCTGGATGCTACTTGTAAACAGAAAGATAAAAATGCAAAAGTGTAACGGCCTTTATATGTTTTACCTTCATGTAACTTTAACACCTTAAAAACAGTCAGCAACTATTCAGTTCGTGATTTCGCCATCTGTGTTAAATCATTCTCGGTGTCCAAAGGGATTATTTTCCATGCGTGGAATAACAAGACTTTTTGTAGACCCTTCCTGACCATACGCAACTGTAGGATCATGTCCACCATATTTTCAAACGGTGCAATGAATTTACCATAGAACATAGATAACAAAGGTGTGTTTTAACATGGGTGCAGTATACTATTTTTTTTTATAAATGATCAGATAAAATACATCCATTCCCTTGCCATTATATTTGCGTTTGCATTCAATCTTTGTCCACAATCCCACTTTTATTTTCCATCAACAAATTTCTTTTTTTTTTAAAGTGTTTATTTGATTTGATCCAAGGAGTAATACATACTAAGTGTTAACACATGACACCAACAGTTTAGATTGTTTTAGTAGAGACGTACCGCGCAGTTCTATGACTTTTTAAATTGTCTTTTCTCACCTTAAATATGGGTCACAGTTAGCTTACTTTGCCTTTCTTCTCACCTTACAAAAATAACCTCCAAATGTTTCCTTTATAAAGACATACAAAGCCAGACCTCTTAAAGACCCTGGTCCATAGGTGTTAAAGTTCACTCACATTGTCCCTGGGTCTCTATGGCATAGAGAAAAGGGTCTACATTTACGATCCCAGTTTATTACATGGGCCCCAGCTTTCCCTTTCAAATCACTCTTCAACGGGAGCTATCATATATATATATATATATATATATATATATATATATATATATATATATATATATATATATATATATATATAGAAGCTAGTGCTTACCCTCCTTCATTCCTTAAAGGTCTGAAGACATAGCAAGTCCCATACATTGTGTTATAACGGCCAAACCTCATAAATCCCCTTGGGTCCATCGTGAAAGCTAGACTCGTTCCTTCCGATAAAAATTTCGTTTTTTTCATCGGAACGCTTGTCGTAAGGCTATCGTAGTGTGTCGGAGGCTCAAATCGTGATAGTGGGATACGCCTTTTAGCACCCGATACCCTACGATAGGCTTTATGATGCATCTCCAGACACAAAATCAATATTGGGTTGGACAGACGGCTTCAAGGGGGGCGTCCACCAACCACGACAAGGCTGCGACATGCGCCGACAAGAAAGGTCCTATCGGCGCCTTGTCACAGCCTTGTCGTTAGGAGGGGAGCTGTCGTGAGCCCTTGTCGCAGCCTCTTGGGAAGTGCACGCTCCACCTAAATATTCTATCGTAGACCTCTGCGACAACCTTCCAACACACCATGACACGCCACGACAAGGCTCCAACATGTTCGATTTTGTCTTAACCTTGTCGGAAGGCCCCCGACAGGCCCCCGACAGCTTCATGTCGCAGCCTATCGTGGCCTTGTCGTAGCCTCTTGTCGGGAACTAGGGTCCACCAACCACGACAAGGCTACGACATGCCTTCCAATCGTAGACCTGTTGTGGACCTTGTCAGTAACCCATTGTCGTAGCCTTGTCGTGGTTGGTGGACGCCCCCTTTCAATCTTCAGCCGATACACTCGTGAATGCACCCCGATGCATGCATCGTAGGGTCTTTCATAGGGTATTTGAAGCTCAGTGAATGCCGGGCCTCAAATGGGATTCCCATAATGGGATTCATCTACCTCACAGGGTGTTTGCTTGAAACAAATGCTGCTGAGATTCTGTACTCGAACACAATTGTTGGGTTCCATTTCCCTGAGATTTATTTTTCCCCTGCAATCATTGGCGACATTTATCCCTAAAAATTAACAGCATTTCAAGAGATTTTGAACCCTGTGAGGTAGAAGAATCCCAAGGGGGGAATTCCACTTTACAGTAATACAATACGGTATATACATTGGCAGGCATCAGGACAACGCGGTGCAGCTCTGTCCTATCAAATTACAAGATACATGGCTCCTTTCCAAAATCAATCGACCATGATACAGCTAGGCCTTGCTGATATAATGGAATCCTCGATGTGAACCATTTTGACAATTGTTGATGAGTAAAGAAGAAACCAACAAGTTATGGTCAAAGTCGTCATTCTCCACAAGTTTGATGTGGAGTGATATGAAGGAGGCGAATGCCGAGTGTATATCATGTAGCATTCAAACGAGTTCGAGAACATTGGATCTTGACCAAACGAGTTGCTTTCTGTATTTATCTCACCCCTGTATACGTTAAGAGAATGGATGTTGCAAAGGATATAGACCATGGAGAACCGTCTGCAATACTCATAGGGGCATGGAGAACAAGTTCCCAACGTTAAGCCTATGAGACAAAAATACCAGGGGTGAGATAATATATCTCACTGTTTTTACGGGTTAAGTTTAGATATAGCTAAATAGCATAAACATACACTTGCAATTACTCATTACATATACAACCGACCTGCAACATGTGGTATATGTGACCACGGTCCTCCATACCTGCGTCTTCCAAGTCAGCCATGTGACGTAGAAACTTTAAGATATGTTGCAAGTTTGAAATTCCCCCTTGAACAGGCATAGGGTGGAGATTGTCACGAAGCAAAGTTAAGCTGAATGCACATCTACTGATTTCGAAACATTGATGTTCCTTTGTCACTAACAAAGGAACGGTAATTTTTCTTAGGTGAGGCATCCTAAAAGAGTCGGCCCTAGTCGTAGATGTAGGACAGCTACACTGTATAGAATTTCCCGTAGATTTTACGGTATTTCTCTAGCAACTGGGATACCAGGGAAATACTGTATATTTTACGAGTGACTGTAATATATTTCTGACCGTAAATTCTAACTACTGAGCCGTTTCCTAATAGTGGTTTAAACCTGTAATATATCCCAGACTATAAATGCTAACTGTGATAAACTGTATCTTGGTAGCGGTTCAGATTCTTAAACATGAAATTGCAAAGCTGTATGAAATAGACTATATGAATGGCCATGTAATATGCATATACTATAAATCTTGTAATTGAATGTCAAGAACTGTTTTATGTAGGGAGCCATTCATAAAGTATGTACCAGAATTTCAGAGAAATTAAACCCCCTATCCCTTCTCCTAATATTGTATGCAATAGAACAAAGAAGGAGCATATGCAAAATTCCCAAAATTCTTGACCCCTTACCCCTCCCCCCACCTCAGTTCATACATACTTTATGCATGGCCCCTAGGAGATATTCAATATATATATATATATATATATATACATACATACATACATACATACATACATACATACATACATACATACATACATATACATACATACATACATACATACATACATACATAAGACTTTAATATCTTAGACTAAAAATATGTTTTTTTCTTCATATTTACGCTCATTCACAATTAAACCACAACTCTATGACATGTATAAAAGGGATTTGTCGAACTTAATCATCATCAAATTGAGGGAATCGTCAAAGTAATCTAGAGGTAAACGAACGCTGCGTTGGTGGCAGGTTATTTCAAGGCCCGTTTCCATTGGCCAGTTTCCCGTCACCGATCTACAGTCAGGAACCACCGAAAGACTTTTGGCACTGCTGACTGAATGTAGGTCAATGGAAATGACCCAGTTCGTGAATTGACCCACAACCTGTTCTGCTTAGATTATGTAATGTGGCACCACTTACCAATGAGTGAAAGCTTGGTCACTGAGTGTATATACTACCCTCACCGATTATTCGATACCGAAGCACAACCGACAGACTTTCTGGGTAACTCAAAAAAATCTCTGCCGTTTTCGACGGCTAATGGTAACGGACCTCAAGGCTAATTATAAGATACGTTCAGTTTTCCAAAGGATTTATTGATGACGGCACCTGCATAGCTGTTCTTCTATTCTTGCTCTCATGTGAGTTATGTGATAGTCAAGAAATGCCTCTTAGTGACGTGGGTAACGCAGGGGAGGAATTGAAATTAGTAGAGCATGGATATCGTTACCATCAGGCCATGTGCAGGTGAATGATGTGCGACTCTTAAAGGGCGAAGAGAGAAACTGTAATCCATATCCCCAAAAAAGAGAAAAAGAGGGATCAGTACAATAGTTAATATTTTGTTATGGCTACCATCATACTTTCCCTAATAGTATATTCACTTATCAATATCATTGATCAGTATCAATGATATTTTTACATTTAAGCTTTTCAACTCTAATGTTATTAGTGCAGACTATATCATTGGTAAACTCATCAAAATCTGACAGTATAAAGCTGCATTTTATATGCTAGGATGAAGCCAATCCTAGATATGTTTTAGAAATGTTCTGTGAAAGTGGTGTTTAATGCTCTGAATGATATCAATGTCATCAAAACTTGTGTATGAATGTGGTTTAAATGGCAGAAACCTTACAGGAGATAAATTAATATCTATTTCATATTTTGATGAAGTTAACTCCTGGAATTTATTCACTACTTTGATTTGTTTATACCGTCCACGTTTACAGAAGTATCCAAATGACCCAAATATACCAAATGATATGGGGAACCTTTCTTTATAAACCAACGCATTGGATGTGTCATGTTCAGATAGGCGCCCTGCCTTTACCAAAGAACGTGGGCGACAACAAATCAATGTCGGCGAATGTGTCTTGATAAACAATGGAGCAGCGTTTTAGAAAGTCGGTGGCCACCACCCGACGTTGGTGTCGTCCTCAAAATTCATGGTAAATAATGCTCAAGCTCAAATAATGCTAAATTTGTAACGGGTCAATGTAGCACTCATTTTATGTAACTGAATTCCATACATATGCTATGCTTAGGTTATCGTTAATATACATTGCTACTGATATTGCTACTGATACAGATATAAATATACTATATATCATAGGCAGGTTAGATTTAATGTGGGACACAATATTGATGATTCAAGAACCCTCTTCATTCCTAGAAATATCAGGATGAAATACATATTCAAACGTAGGAACAATGAAACTGCCGGGAACTTTTTGCACAACCTTTTTCAGATAGAGTTGACTATTTAAAAACCAACAAGAAACATAGGCCTACTTACTTAGAACAACGTTAAGTTTAAATGTGCGAATGTACTCTTCTGCTTGATGGAAACTCCCAGTCGAAGATTTAACCTCGGCTTGCACTGTCTGTATTATGAATTTTTAAAAAGAAAACGCTGACGATGTTTACATCATGAGTGCGAGAGGCCAAATCTCGTGAAAACCTTCAAGCCAGTCTTGTATGATTAATCGCATGTACGAAGACAATTTTAGGCGACTGATAGTCAAACCCTGGGCCAAACGTAGAGTAAGCATGCCGGAAGCACGTGACCTGGAAGTTCCCGCCTGTACACGCATACATTATACGTAATGTTCCATTAAGTCCAATGTGCAACCATGGTAAGTTCTTCTATATCTATTATACCTTCAAATTAATATCAGTACCCAATATATCTGGTATAGGGAGTAGCGGTACGTACATATCGAAAGTATTGTACAGGTATGAAATGAAAAGTCAATGCATTCTCATTTTGTAATGATAGATTAGAATATTCTCTGAAGAAGTCTAACAAAATTAGATGAAACATTGCAATCAGATCATACCATCTCCCAATGCTCAATGTATGATACTCAAAAAAATTCCTTTAAAAGTCAGCTTGTCTCCTCAACTTGAAGATACAGAATGTACCATACTCATAATTATTTTCTTTAGGGTATGGCCCGCCGCCCATGATCGTTGCACAGAGGTTATATTCTCCATAGTAGATATTGTCTCATATAAGTTCCACATTTGAGTTATTTCAAGTGAAGCATCGATGTTAAATATCAAAACATTGTTGCAGAGATTCAGCAGTGGTGTACGCTTTCCATTTCGTACTCATTGCTCTATGTCGCCATTCATTTCAAGTTCGTATCTTCCTTTCTTCTTATCATCCTCCAATGTCGAGGTCTGAAATAAATCAGGGATCTGGGATACGTGATGGTTCAGAAATTTTAAATGAGGTGATGAACCACGGTTACTCAGAGCCATGGAGACCTTTGGGCAGATATGGTTCAATGGGCTAACCAAATGTCACTCACCCAGCAGATGTTCAGAGGCCGGTTCAATAATCTAGGATCGTATATGTGAGCCCTTTTCTGTATGCAATAGAGACCCAGGGATGATATAGGTCAACTTTATTCAACATTTATGGATGGCCTTATGGACGGCTAGCATTGTCTTAGCGAACAGGTTTGAATATTTTTGAACGATAACCCTCGTACGAGTTACAGAAAAGGGTCTTCATGTACGAACATACATTATTAAACGGACCCCTGTAGGAGTCGCCGGTGGAATCTCTACAACAGGGGATCTGTTTGTAACAGTAATGTGTCCCATATGCTATATATGCCATGTGCATCTGTGTAAACACGAAATGTGCTGATGGAATATGACATTGGGGAAATCCTGGAAATCAGCTCATATGATGAATTTCATATCACACTATTAACGAATAAAGAACTAGGAGGGAGGGGGGTCTAGGGTATAACCTAAAAAAATGCAATATATAAGGTTTTTCTGTGGATTTGCAAGCCTAAGCCTTGCCTGAACAACATATGAAAAACGCGTCCTGTAGAAGGAACTAACTACCACTCGACACTCGCGATCCCCAGGCATATATCATTAATATAAACTAATTTTCTAACTAAATTAATTAAACCAATACACATCTCGGAATACATCTAGATGAAGACAGATTGTAAAGCGATTAAGATGTCATTTGCAACACTAATAACCACACAGAAAAACCTTATATTGCAATTTTTTCAAGGTAGGGGCCTACATTTTCCCAGATTTCCTCCACTATACACTGACACGTAAAAAGGAACATTGTATTGTGAATTGGGAGGAATAAAAAAGAGCTTGGCTCACTTGGAAACAAAATTTGACATTTCAACTGCTTTGTTGCCTAAAATGTAGGCCTCGGCCAATTTCTATTCGCCATGTGACCTCATAATTGGGAGAAACCAAACGAGAGTCAGTTGTGTTGTTCTTTATTGCACGACGGCAATGTCGCGTTCACTGTGCGAGGCGAAGCCGAGAGCAGTGATACGCGACATTGGCGGAGTGCGATAAACAACACGACTAACTCGAGTTTGGTTTAGAATTTATCCTACCCCGTCTAAATTACTTTAGCAAATTAAGAAATGACATAAAACTCATCGATAATCGGTGATAATCATTGGTCGCTTTTCAAATGATGTCATTTGACGACTACATCCCACTAGAGCGATAGATTTCATTTTCTTGCACCATAGACCAGATACAGTCCGCTAATGTTAAGCCTATGGAGTCTTTTATTAGGGGTAGGATAATGTAAGTTATTGCAGAGCCAAGTGATAAGCCGAAGCAACACGACGGATCTGCTGAAAATCTGGCCAAACGTCAGTACTCAACACTCTAGGACTGGGGAAAGATCTCCATCTTTGATAAATGATTACTCTGGCGCTTTGGTTTCTGGTCTTAAGCTAACGGGTGGGCGAGCAGGAAAAACGTGATGGGATGCTATCGACGAAACCTATGAAAGTTTAGGGTCAGAGATCGTAGCCATTTGATCTCGTAGTAATTCACAAGCCGAAGCCGCGTGAATTACGCAGTGATTCAAGCGAGATGAGATTGAGCTCTTACCCTAAACATTTATGGGTTTCTGAATTTATCTCACCTATTTCATTGACTAATGAGCTACCGTTTGTGCTATAATCCCCCATTGGATTCCCCCCCCCCCCCCCCCTAAATATCTCATGGGCATTGGATAGGAATTCCCAATTGCTAAGTCTATGGAGAGAAAATACCAAGGGTGAGATACTAGATTGTATACAATCGGGGGGGGGGGGGGCATTTGGAGACTACTATCAAGCATAGGCCAGCCAGGTATCATCAAACTCTCTTAGCACCCGGCGAATCAGGCACCCTAACCCCACCAAGTCAAGCTCAGGCGGAAAGGGCGCAGACTTCAACATTAAAGGGGGTATCCCACTATCACGATTTGCGCCTCCGACACACTACGATAGCCCTACGACAAGTGTTCCGATGAAAAAATAAGATTTGTGTCGGAAGGAATGGCTCTATCGTGGAAGTGGGTTTTGTATTCCGATGAATACTGCAACACACTCTGATAGTGCTGCAATAGGAATACCGTATCGTAGGCCTTCCGACAAAATCGAACATGTTCGATTTGTCGGAGTGTGTCAGAGTGTGTCGGAAGCATTCTCTACTATGTGTAACCTATGCACCTCCCCTGTTGGTTTTCGGCCCGCAAAATAGCAACTGCCCCGGGAGCGTCCCTAGACAATTGCTCAGTCACAACATTTTGGTCGATTCCGCCTGATATCAGTGTAGTTATCAGATGGAAGGTTCTTTCCATCTTTTTCGGTGGAAATTTTCTTTGATTATACTTGATATAAATTTATATCCAATAGTTACCACGGTATTATTTGGGCGTATATTGATATTTATTTAAGACACCAAACACCCCTATGTGAAAAAACTTCTTCAGGTGAATGGGCCTGAGGAATACACTGCACGAGAACCACCATTTTACATATATATGCGCCCGGCGTATATAGGTGTGCTTTTGCGTATACAAAGTCGGCCTATTCCCCGTGTGTATACATACGCCTCACCTGTAGGCGCCTCCTTCATATATATGCCTCCTTCTTATATACACCTGATTCTGTTCTATTTAGACCAATATCGATTAGTTCCGATCCCTGCCACTTGGAGACACCACTGCTAGCATATTTAATTTTCCATTAACCATCCAAGTCTGTATTATATGAAAAATACAATCTTATATTACCAATTTATTTTATAAAAACTTTATAAAATCTGACTGAGTATAAATTGATTAATGACACATAATAAACCCTGCATTCTTTGGTTTTTTTAAAACATTTTTTAACAGATTTTACTTTCAAACACCACTCTTCTGTAGAGTTGTTGTCTTTATAAACATTTAAAAAGTCGATTCCGACGACATTGAAGATATTAATCGCAGCAGCAGCGGGAGCTGGGGGAGGAGGATTTCCTTTTATATTCTTTATCGTACACACATATATTCGCCCGGCGTATATAAATCGTGCAGAGGATGTTTTATCTTGTATACGCCAGGTGTGAAATACAGCCAAGACGTGTCGGTATTTAAAAGGAAACAGTCTTGTATACGTTTCATACGCTGGCGTGAAATATAGGCGTATATCTATGAAAGGAAGTCTATATTCAGCCGATTCATACACTTCCACGATGGCGTATATATAGGAATAAACTGGTGGTTTTCGCGCAGTGATAGTTGTGGTTTCCCAACTGTATATCAGTGGTTAAGTATGGTTGAAATTTGCATTGGCGCACCTCTTGAATCGTAGCATGTGTCGGGACCGTGGTCTTCTTTTTATTGACGCTTAACCCGTTCCGACACACTGCGACACACTCCGAGTTCTATGATTGGGCCTATACATTCTGCGATTGGAAAATTTATTAACATAGCACAATCGCAGCACTTTTCGTGGTGTGTCGGGACTATCGTAAAACTGGATGGGTTTTAATCTTGGCCACCATATGTCACGACTGGAGTTTGGCATAGTGACTTCATGAGGCAAAGCCGAGTGAAGTTTGTAGCCAAAACTCCAGGAGTGGCATGCAGTGGCCATGATTAAAACGAATCAGGTTTTGATTTTATCCTACCCCGTCTCCCCGATTTTGGAATATTATGTGATAACAATTCTGTATGCCACTAGTGGCATATACAATTCTGTATGCCAGTCAGCGTGGCATACGGAAACTCAATGTTAAGCCTATGGGATTTTATATTAGGGGTAGGATAAAGTGGGAGCCCGGCTTTAGGCCCGGCGTCCACCTAATACGATATGGTACCGATATGGTTGACGATGCACTCCCGATACAAAATCAAAATCGCGTAGAAAGGTCACCTAATATCGGGGCAGTTGAACACGTCTGTGCGATTGGACACCGATAAAAAGCCCATGCAATGCGTGGTGGGTTGGCATGTCTAGACATATGTCTACGATTTTGCACCTTCCCGATATGTCTCCGATATTGACTTTAAGTATCGGAGCCATATCGGTAGGTCTAGATTTCTATCGCAGTAGGTGGACGGCGGGCCTTACATTACTTTTAAATAACGCAACCAAAAGGATATCTTTGGCAGTATCGCCCATGTAAATTATAACCGCAATCATTGATTCAGTATCGTTCCTAGTTTTAAGAACTTCTCTAAAAATGAAAACATGGGTCTTATAAACGTATTACGCTCATATACTGAGTGATCCAATGCTAAAGTATATGTTGCCAGGTGTTGGGAGGTCGCGGGTGGCGGGTCAGTGTTGGTGCAACCTCTACCAACACCCACAAGACGGGGCGGGCCGCGGGTCGCAATTTCTTTTTTTTGCATCATATATACGCCTGGCGTATATATATCGCAGTTTTATCGCAGTTTTATCTTGGATACGCCAGGCGTGAAAGACAGCCAAGTCGCGCGCGTCTACATATGGAAACTGTCTTGTAGACGCCCGAAACGCAGACGCGTATAAGAGGTGTATACAAGTATAAACAAGCCACGATACAGCCGATACGTGCGTTATCGCAATGGCGTATATATATGTAAAATAGTGGTTTTCGTGCAGTGTTGGGATGGAATTGGGTAGAGCGTATAAGGATGTATGACAGCTGTAAATATGGTATTAATTGGTTAGGTCTAAGGGTCTGAAAATAATAGTTTTATAACAGAATTATGATTCTACCCTAGTTATTTTGTTTCAATTTGATAGTTTTAGTGTCTGAAAACTAATATCGTAATATGTTGTAAAAACCTCTAAGAGATTATTCAGGGAGGGTTTCCTACTGAGGACACCTGTGCTTCTACCAACACAAAGGGGCGGGAAGGGGTGTGGGCAGAGGGTATTTTCTCTCATATACGCCGGGTGTGAAATACAGCCAAGACGCGTCTGTCGTTTATAAGGCCTGGGCGTATATAAATGAAAACAAGTCAATATTCAGCCAATACATGCACTTCCGTGATGGCGTATATGTGAATAAAATGGTGGTTTTCGTGCAGTGCACGATTTGAAACTATCGGGGACCTCCCGATAGGTCGCGATTTGGGCATTTCAAATCGTAGGTATTCGGAAGTATGTCGTAGACCATCGTGGTAGGTGGGGGCCCGGCTTTAGAACGATAAAGAAAATTGACCATATCGTGGTATATGTTGTATTCCTGTGACCTAAAGTGATTTGTCTTCAAGGAGGACAAGCTTACAAGATGATCAGGAAAATATTTTTATCTTAAGTCTTTCTAAAATGTCACAATTTTATCTTTTACTAGGTCCGTTTCTAGGTGGGTTAGGTTCCAAACGTCTCCCATTAGGAAAGGAAAAAGTAAATAACAAAAGTTGCAAAAGTTAGTGCTATTGTTAAGAGATAGGGAATATATGCATCTCATGAATTATATGTATAATAAACAACATTGTGATGAATTATTGGACAAACGAGATAGACAAACAAGGCAAAATACTGCTAAAGTATTCAAAATGAACAGACCTTACACACAAAAGTATAGGACTAGTGTTATGCATAAGGAACGGGCTTACCCATAATATAAACAATTTTGATTCATATAATGCTTTTAATATAAACTAAAAAAGTTACAACTGCAGAAATTGTACAATCGTTAGTAGCTATGCCGAGATTGGAGTGATGGTGAGCCTACGGCTGAGATTGAGGGTTGAATTAATTGTAATGGATTAAATTTGAGGGGAGGGGAGGCCGCAAGGGGTGGGTAGATATTCGTGGACCATCTTCGTCCCGTAGCCATGTTGATGTATTAAGAAATAATTACTGGTAGATTAAGCAAGCCGACTTGTATTCTAGACAAAGTTGATTTATTTCTTTTGTCCTTTTGAACAACTACTTAATGTATGTATTAGTTTACCAGGGAGCTGTTTCAAAACGTGGTTTAAGTCTATGGTTTTGAAGCAGCTCCCAGGACCACTGATTGCTCAGTTAGAACGATTATGAAACGGGATTCTGATCTGTCAATAAACGTTGGTTTGAAATGTTTCATGTGTACTCGTATATACAGATTTATTCAGGTATAATCGCTCGCAATTGCTCTAGCAACAAAGTTACTTGTTACAAGTACATCAATTGCCAGGATGTAACATCGACCTGACAAGCTCAGAGTTCACGTGAGTTCAAACTATGTATGGGCTGTCTCCAAGGTCATACCAGCCTTATCCGCTGTTTGGTGGCAGGATAAAGACTTAAAATTTTTTTAAAGAAAAAAAAAGAAAAAAAAGAAATCCTGGAATCCTGAGGATCACAATTTAAAACAACGCACTGACACCCTGATCATGGTCACTATCGCTTGAGGTTAGTCCCAATCGTTATCCATCAGTCAATATAGTTTTTTAGTTTTAAGAACACCCCCCTGGTCGTTGTCCTCCAACGAACTCTCCTATCGTTGTCTTTATCCTTCTCACTATACCCAAACAAAGAACGCCCCCCAGTCACAACCCGCACCAAGAGACTATCGTAAAACCGGATGAGTTTTAATCTGGCCCCCCGTATGCGACGACTGGAGTTTGGCGTAGTGATATTCGGAGCCAAAACTCCAGGAGTCCTTTATCCTACCCCCTGTGAACGATATTTTTATGTGAGTATGATAACAAAAACACGATAAAAACTTTCTGAAGTCCTCCATATAGCTCTCCTTGCAGCTCTGAAGGCGCTTGGAACTACTTTCAGCTGCTGATCTCTGATTGGTCCATTTTTTGTACGCTCCTAGGAGCGATTTTTTATCCGTATGCGACATACGGGCGCATACGGAAAGTCAATGTTAAGCCTATGGGATTTTATATTAGGGGTAGGATAAATTTATAAACCCAACTCCTTATCATTGATCTCTCAACATGTATTTTAAACTTCGTCCAATTTATATGCTCAGATTTGTACCGAAAAATGTAAAGATTTAGCATCGTAGGTCTGGATGAAAGTAGGCCTATGATTACGAATTAGATTGAGATTTCATGCTTTTTACTTTTCAAGTGCAGCCATTAGATAGAAATAAATGTGTAGGCATCTAATTTCATTCACTCACCCCGGGTGACGCTTGACGTACAAGGTGTTTTTGGAACATTATTCGCAGATACTGCACAGGGTAAAAGGCCTCGCCCTCGGGGTCCAGTCCATCGTCAGTGCTACCAAAGTTACACACTTCTGTGAAGGTTTGCATCGCCATCAGTCCAATACTGCCTACTGCAAAGTTGACCCATGCACTCAGGGGCATTATGGGGATGATGTAGCGCACATTAAGGTTCCAGGCACCGCGCCAAAAGAAGGCTAGTACCACAAAAGTGACAGCATAAACAGCATCTTCCCAGATGGTCTTCAGACCAAAGTATCTTGCATTAGCCAGTTTCTTTGACACTTGACCAAGAGGCCATTGAAGACTAAACATGATAGTACTCCCAATTAGGCCAATAATGGCTGAGACAATGTCCGATTTTAATGCATCCTCGGGAAACACAAATGTATCATATATATTGAAGATAGACCTCCAACAGCAGATTGACATGCCGATAAGGAAAAACTGTGAAAAATAAGCATCCGTGATGTAGTCCCTGAAGTGACCCTTCTGAAACTGATCAAAATATTGCAAATAAGGTGATGGTTCATATTTGAATGAGAATATCCTTTTATGAATGAATGGATGATACAAAAGATATAGGAATCTATAAATAGGTCTATTAGGGTATACGTTATTACGATGAATTTGCATCTAAAACAATAAGGATAATCCTGAAATCAATATAAATGTATCTCTAGAATATATATGTACCTTCGATTTGAATCTGGTGGTCATGGTGAGAGAATCTGGTTGGTTATCCATTGCTATGAAGAACGGGGGCCACATACATGTTCGGCATGATCCTAGCAGACATAGAATGATCCAGGTAGACACTAGTGCCACAAGTGAAGACTGCCAATCAGTACCCATGTAATGATTCAGCAAGAGCCACAGGCCATGCCAATAAAACATATATGGGATGGTGAACATAAACATAAACAGACGAGACAATATCCAAAACTTGACCTTCTTTGAGCGGTCCAGTCGGGTGTTGACATAAGGCAGAAGCATAAGCCCAACCATCTGTAACTGTGCAATTCCAACGTTCACAAAAAATTGCAAGGGTGCTTTTCCAGGAAGAACATAGTAATCAATGAGATCCCATATTCCTCTAAAAAACATTACTGTAAATGGGAATACCAGAAAGAGAGCAACAGCAGTGTCGATAATGGACAGGATCCGATAGAGGATGGCCACAGGAAGACAGGCCATGATCTTCAACAGTCGGAAGTCGTGTTACATACAAAGGCATGGGCCGTTCACTGAAACGTCCGCCGCAAATCAGCGACCTTTTATAGAGACGTGAGGGTGACGCCGGTGTAGCATGTATTTATGTCCCAAAGGCATGGGGTGTGCTTGAAAGTATCTTATCCAGTTTGTAGACGCCATACACTGTAAAAAGCGTGTTTGACTATACACACTAGATTTGCTTTTATAAAACACAGTTTAATTCCAACACACTTACAAAATCTACACACATGTATATAAACGCCACCGGATTTTAAACACTTGTTCTACTACTTAAACACTTATTTTTTACACACTTAAACGTTTTGCTCCCAAGTGTTTAGCCGTTTAGTGTTTACACACTAAGTGTTTAGTTTTACACATATCTGTGCGCATCCCCACAACCTCGTTTTGGTGGCAGGACACTCATTCAAATCGAGGTGGCCACACACGTTTACAAGCAAGTGGAGAGAAATAGTTGAAAGTAAGTATCAAACGGTGTATGCCACCTGGACTTATTACTTACATCTTATAAATATTATCTTGTACCTCATTAAGTTGTACCAATGTTATCATACTGTGTAATGTAACAGCAAAACATATTATGTAGGTCAACCAAACGTCGCATTCACATGTACACGGCTGGACTTGCAGTTATCAGCTGCCATTGTTGTAAGAGCTACCAGCCAGCAGTCAGAGCATTGTCTCCGCTTTCACACTTATGTGGGGTTACCCCATAGTCTGTACTCGTAGTCTAATTTGGATGTGTGAAATAATTTTAGATGTATTGTATTTTTAGTTATGACATATCTTAATTATATTCACTTGATATTATATCATATTCATAATAAGCTATGTATTACTTGCAGGTGCCGCCAAGAGAGCCTAGCCTAGGTTGAGGACATATATATTTTACAATATATCCACTAGATGTATTGTAAAATATTGACAATATTACAGATTATTAAATAATCTGTAATGATTCCTTGTGCACCATAAGCCGTACACAGACTGTAGTGCCGTACCCAAGTTCCTCGGAGAGTGCGGATCGCCCGGGTCCCAGACTGGTTAGTCCCGGTAACTTGGTGTTAGTCCCGGGGAGGGACAGCCGTGTGGCCGGGCCTCCAAGACAGGGCCGGGCACCGGGTCAAGGCGCTACTAGCACGTCGAGTGTATCTATCCACCCTACCTACCTACCTAACTATTACCCATCTACCTTCCTATATACCCATCTACCTGCCTCTATATCTACCTACATGCTCACCCATCTACCTGCCTATCCATCTACCTGCCTACCCAGCAAACTGCCTACCCATCTACCTGCCCACCCATCTACCTGCCTACCCATCTCCCTACCTACCCATCTACCTGCCTACCCATCAATCTGCCTACCCATCTACCAGCCTACCCATCTATCTGCCTACCCATCTACCCGTCTAACCATCTACCTGCCTACCCATCTACCCGTCTAACCATCTACCTGCCTACCCAACTACCTGCCTACCCATCAATCTGCCTACCCATCAATCTGCCTACCCATCTACCTACCTACCCATCTACCTGCCTACCCATCGATCTTCCTACCCATCTACCTGCCTACCCATCAAACTGCCTACCCATCTACCTGCCCACCCATCTACCTGCCTACCCATCTACCTACCTACCCATCCACCTGCCTACCCATCTACCTGCCTACCCATCTACCCATCAAACTGCCTACCCATCTACCTGCCCACCCATCTACTTGCCTACCCATCTACCTACCTACCCATCCACCTGCCTACCCATCTACCTGCCTACCCGTCTACCCATCTACCTGCCTACCCAACTACCTTCCTACCCATCAATCTGGCTACCCATCTACCTGCCTACCCATCAATCTTCCTACCCATCTACCTACCTACCTACCCATCCTGCCTACCCATTTACCTGCCCACCCATGTACCTGCCTACCCATCTACCTGCCCACCCATGTACCTGCCTACCCATCAATCTGCCTACCCATCTACCTGCCTACCCATCTCCCTGCCTACCCATCTACCTGCCTACCCATCTACCTGCCTACCCATCTACTTGCCTACCCATCTACTTGCCTACCCATCTACCTGCTACCCATCTACCCGACTTACTTTAATAAATCCGTGGGGGCTAATTTCATTTGTGCATGGTGGTCCGAATATTTTTGGTATTCGAGAGGGAGGAACTTTTTGAAAAAAAGTTGTATTGCCATTTTTATTGAATGTATTGTATTGGTTGTTGCGATCTTGATATATGGCAATAAAATCTACATGTATATAAAACAAAGTACTGTTGTCACAGTTTTCTATGGTATAACTCTAATTATTATTTACGAGAAGATGATAATAAAATCTTCTAGAGAGTTCCATAGGTTAAACACTTTGTGTGTAAACACTTCCTAATGATAAACACTTAAAGGTTAAACACTTCTTAAAGTTAAACGCTTTGTAATAAAACACTTCCTAATGTTAAACACTATGTATGTAAACACTTCCAAATTCCGAACACTATGAATATGAACACTTCCCAAACTTAAACACTATAAAACTAAACGCTTTGCCATTAAACACTTTCCAAAATTAAACACTTTTTACCTAAACATGTTTAAAGTTAAACGTGTTTACCCCAAAAAAGTGTTTAGAAAAGTGGGACAAGAAAGTGTTTAAATAAGTGTTTAACTTCTAAACACTGGCGTGTGGATAGCAAACACCGTTTTTACAGTGTGCACTGTAAAAACGGTGTTTGGTTTTGCACACTAGATTTTCTAAACACCGTTTAATTCCCGCACACTTTGATATCTACACACATATATTCAAACACCATCCTATTCTAAACACTTATCCTACTACTTAAACACTTATTTTTTACACACTTAAACGCCCTGTCCAAAAAGTGTTTAGGTGTTTAGCGTTTACACACTTTTGGACATGGCGTTTAAGCGTGTAAAAAATGAGTGTTTAAGTAGAAAAATAAGTGTTTACTTTTAAACGTCTGTATTATATATGCAACCCCAACCCAGCCTCGTTTTGGTGGTAGTATACCAGTGAGGGCCGAGGTGACAACTCAGAGAAGACAGTTAGAACTTTGAGAGGTGGATTTGAAAGTAAGTACTAGATTTTCATCACCTGATGAAGCTAGATAAAGCCTAGCGAAACGTCGTGAATCATATTTTGATACTCTAATTTACACCACTACCTGTACTATTTGGTTTAATAACACCACCATTAGAAAAAAAATACTGTGTCTGGTTTTTTGTGATCTTCATCTCTGAATTTTCTTTTTTACCTGTATTTATTGTTCATATATATTATGACCATAATTCTGTCCTTCACTCAGTAATATTGACGCAATATATATGGAGATATGTAAAGAGGTCCAATCCAGTCGTTTACCATGTCTTAAATATTATCTAGGTCAGCCCAGACTACAAACTGGGTCTTCAGAGACACATTATCAGTGGGGTGTTATTTTAGTATAGCGCGGACCCGTGCGCGGACCTCAGCGCGTTGTCCAGCTTTCACACCTCATATGGTAGGCATGGGCACAGTGAATGTGGGTTATAACACATACAGTCTAATATAGACATAGGAATGTACTAGTCTTAAGTATATTTATGAAGATGTTTATTATATATGTTAAAAGTGTATTCTATTTGGGTACTTCTTTTATATTATCTTAGATTAATAATAATAATTATATCTATTACTTTCAGGTACCACTTCTGCAGGCATGAGCTAATAGCACAAGAAGAGTGCTTAGAATGTGAAACAGCGCCAGACTAGGTCTCTTGATCGGGTGAATTTATTACCACCAGTGGTCCCGGCCAGCCACCCGGGTGTCCCGGCCGGCCACCCGGCCGCATGGCCGCCTGGTCACGAGCCCGCGGACCTGTCACACCGGGGGGATACCGCACACACAACCAAACTACCTTACCCATCTACCTCCTACCAATCTACCTGCCTACCCATCTACCTGCCTACACATCTACCTGCCTACCCATCTACCTACCTACCTACCTACCTACCCATCTACCTGCCTACCCATCTACCTGCCTACCCATCTACCTCCCACCCATCTACCTGCCCCCTCTACCTGCCCATCCATCTACCTGCCCATCCATCTACCTGCCCATCCATCTACCTGCCCACCCATCTACCTGCCTACCCATCTATGTGCCTATCCATCTACCTGCCCGCCCATCTACCTGCCTACACATCTACCTGCCTACCCATCTACCTACCTACCTACCTACCTACCCATCTACCTGCCTACCCATCTACCTGCCTACCCATCTGCCTACCTCCTACCCATCTACCTGCCTACCCATCTACCTGCCCCCTCTACCTGCCCATCCATCTACCTGCCTACCCATCTACCTGCCTACCTATCTACCTGCCTACCCATCTACCTGCTTACCCATCTACCTGACTACCCATCTACCCACCTACTCATCTACCAGCCTACCCATCTACCTGACTACCCATCTACCTGCTTACC